>VZRL01003197.1:1456505-1565809 GCA_013397895.1 Origma solitaria
GGCGGGGCCGCCGCCGCCATCGCCGCCATCGCCGCCATGCAGGTGAGGGCCGGGGGCAGCGGGGCCGGGCGGCTCGGGGGCCGGACCCCCCCGGGGCTGGGGCAGCCTGCGCGGGAGGCCGAGCGCGCCCTCGGTGCGATGCTCTGCTGTGCTCAGCTTGGTGCTGCACGGCTGTGGGTGTGTGCGTGCGGCGGAGTGCCCCGCTCCCGCTTGAATGAAATGTCCTTAATGGGAGAAGAACCTAATTACTTCATTAAGTGCTGTGAGTTGGTAGCATCCGTATTGTCCAAAGAAAAGAGTTTCAGAGGTTAATGACAGGTTAACGGGCTGTAAAGATCTACCTCCTTTGGTTGGTTTGGATCCCCAGCTGGCTGGCCGCATGCAGATCTCCTGGTTGTCCTGCTGGAAAAGAAAGTGAAAATGGATTGTCCCGTAATTCCCCATTTGTAGGGTTTGTTACGTTGTCTCAAAGCCCCTTGCTCATACCAGTCTTTTTACTCTTTTTTTTACTGGTGTGGGGTTTTTTGGAGCTATGAATATTCTTGATCATCCTCGTTTCCTTTATTAGTACATATTCCTACTCTGTCTCTTTTCAGTTGGAGGGACAAGAGTGACTTGTAATATTTGAGATGCAAAGTATGCATGCATTTATGTGGTAACATAATGAAGCTTCGTTTCTGTTGCTTTCCTAATAAATCCTGCAGTTGCTTTTACTTCCTTGGCTGCCTTTCAGCATTGGGCAGATGGTTTCATGGGTTACCCTCAGATAATCCCAAGATCTTGTTGTTGAGCGACGACATTATCAGCTCAGATAATGTCACTGTGTACAGAAAGCCAGGGGTTTTTTCCCCCCTTTGTTTTGCCAGTCAGGATTTTTTTTCCCCCTTTGTTTTGCCGTCTGCATTGCTTTACCTTTACTTACTCTGAATTTCACCTTTACCTCTCAGTTGCTCCGTATCAGAGGTCCTTCAGAACCCCTGCCATAAGCCCTATCTTTACTACCTCAGCACAATTTAGCATCGCTAACAAACTCCTTGAAGTGTCCCCTTGGAGAGGCACAGCATTCCTTGGAATCACTGGCCATTCTTATTGCATGCTTATCGCACTGCTTACATCTGCTTCCAGCTCCTAATGGCTTTGGGAAGAGCATAGGGAAGGAGGGCTGGAGTGCACTGCTGCCGTGAGAGTGGTCCTTGTGCAATGGGGTTTCATTCATCCTCCTGAGGGCTTCTTGGATAAGCACAGGCAGTGCAACGCAGCAGTAAAACGCTGGCTACCAGCCCAGCTTGTAACACAGGCAGCAGTTAATCTCCTTGCACGAACACTGTGCACACAAACAGTTGTAGGTACATTTCTTAATTGGACAGGAACTGACTAGTTCCGTCGCAAGATGAAGGAGAGTGCTTTTATCTCCAGGTGGAACAGCCAGCAGCAATCTGTTCTGTGAATCCACTCCATGGACTGGGGATCAAATTTTACCAGGATTGATTCAGCTGTTTATTCTAAAGTGGTTAAAGTGAAATGAAGTCCCGTCAATGATTACCGACTTGTCCGAGTACAAACAAAATAGAATAATGTTGTGTTCTCATGAACAAGGAAGGTGCCTGATAATCACTCCATGAAGCTTACTCCGAGTCAGTGTATTTGAACAGAGCAACAACAAACCCAATAGCAAGCATGCCAACAGCCTGAGTCACTCTATCTGCTTTCCCAATCGGTATTCCCTTTCTATTATTTGATTGCTTTGTCCCACCCTCCTCATGGATTATTATTGTACAGTTTTCAATTTACACGAGCAGTTCTTAGGGCTGGGACTTTAATTATATTTTGCGCAATACTGTAGTATGAGTAAGTTAGCGTAGATAGGATTTTAGAGGGTTTTCGCAAGCGTCAAGGACATGCCTTGGTGTCTTTGGCAACAGATCCCCAGTGCTGACTCTTTGTCTGTCACCGATCTCCCTCACCTGGAAGGGGATGCCAGTGGGAAAGATTTCTTCAACAATGTAATCCCAGCTAAAGGCAGGAGGTGAGGTGTGTGTGGGTATGGCCTCCCACACCCCCTAAGGCACAAGGCCAGTAGGAGCTGCCAGTTTCCTTGGCAGCTGGAAGTGTCGCGTGGCTAGAAAGAAAGTAAAGAACGAGGTGAGGGGTGCAAGAGTCTTTAGTCCACGGACCTGGTACTCATTTTGCAAAGGCCGTTTTGGATGAAGACATCACAGCGCCCACAGCTGCTGTCAGAAGAAGCTGAGGAAATGCTAATCTTCTTTGAGCTGGGTTAGTGTAAGTGGCTCATAAAGGTGGTGTGAGCTAACTGTGATGACTTTGCCTGATGTTGCAAAAAGCAGATGTAAGTGGTGATGTATTCACTACACTCATCTAGATCTTTAACAGGACAGCTGGCCAAGCGGTTGTCTCAGGCACAAGTCTCTTGCCTAAGTAGTCTTACCCAAGGGAAAGGGGTCAGTGTGAAATCATAGGATTTTTATCTCCAGTGTCTCTGCTTCCTCTGAAAAGGAGGCTGTCTGTAGGACAGATTCGATTATGGATGCATGGGTGTGGACTCACAATGCCTTCATCCTCCTCCCTTGTCTTTCTTGCCTTTTTTTAGAGAGAGGAGAAGCAGCTGGAGCTGACCCTGGAGGCACTCATCAGTCAGGTGGCTGACCTGAAGAACTCCTTGGTCAGTTTTATCTACAAGCTGGAGAATGAGTATGACCGACTCACATGGTAAGGTGTCTCACTGTTGATCACTGCCAAAGCTCTTCAGACTTGGCTCAAAGGATTAATTAAAAAAACATTACCTTCTTGTCAGTAGGTTTAAATTTTTTTTTCACATTTGTGATGGGGGAATCACTGCATGTCTTCAACCAGAAAACTAGCTGAAATCCATTGGCTTCATGCTGTAGAATAAGTGTCATGCAAACACCTTTTAATCCAGACATTTTGTGGGAACTAGACTTGTATCTGCAGTGAGTGGGAGTTCTCAGATGAAACCCCTTTGAGACCCATATACACTATAAAATGAGCAATCATTCTTTTTGCATTTCTTGACCTTTTCTGGTTTTTTATGGCTCTGATATAAACTGAGCTTTTGTGTTTTTCTAGTTCTGCTTTTCGACACAGTTTGAGAAAGTTGCAAGATGGCATTCTCTTCCTGGAGAATATGGAGCATAAAGATATTATAGCTGCAACTTAATAAACTATATGGTATCTTTGTGTCTGCCACTGCCCCCAAAGCTTCAGAGACAAGTTAACATTTACAGTTAATGTTGCTGAAGGCAAGAGAACTGATGAATCCCCCACAGAGACCAAGCTGAAGAGGACCTCCTTGAAAAGATTACCAGTTACTTTGCTTCATTATTTCTTAGTCTGGATAGCCAAGCTATAAATATTGTTGCTCCTGACTGTTTTTCTTCAGGCTGAAATTATTTCTCAGACCTTGCTCCAGAATTTCAGTAAAAGAGGTAGTGACAAGGAAAGATTTGCTTCTGTGTATGTTACTGAACTGCCACTTTCAGTAGTACTGCTTGTAATGTCCCTGAGCTGTTTGCTGCATTTGAGCCATTTCCGGTAAGGTCTGGGGTTTGTCCACACGTGCATATTCAGCTCTGGGTTTTACTGCTTACTATCTGGAGTAGACTGATTTGAGGACTAACAGTGTTATTTCTTCACTCCTCAGCCATTTGAGTGAGGAAGAGAGAAAAACACTGTGGGAAAAACCCTTTCCATGTTCTGTCTTCTTTATTTGCTTTTCCAGGCCTTCAGTTCTGGACAGCTTTGCATTGCTCTCAGGACAGCTGAACACCTTGAATAAAGTGCTAAAGCATGAGAAGACGCCGCTTTTGCGAAACCAAGTGATCATCCCTCTAGTGCTGTCTCCAGACCGCGATGAGGAGATCATGGTAAGACATGTCTGTTGAGTATCAGAAAGTGCTTGAGTGCTTGAGTATCCAGCTTGGCATTCAATTGTGTTGGGCATTCCTCAGCTCGGTGTAAGGAAGAAAAGGCAACAAGTACTTCTGTCTGAGAGCTGCTTTGCTGAGGGGTTTTCACCTATAAACACTTGAACTGGATGCACTTTACCAGAGGTGTTCCTGTTCATAAATCTGTTTCTGTGATTAAAGAGGCACAGTGAAAATTCCTAGACAAGTTGTTGAAACTTCCTAATGCTCCCCAGATCAAGGTTTCCCCACCAGCCTTGTTCAGCAACCATGGCCTGTGCCCTGGTCTGGAGCTGCCTGAGTGCTGGGCTGGAGGAAGAGGCTCTGAGTGAGGCTTGTCCCACTATTGCAGCGGCAGACAGAGGGGCGTGTGCCGGTGTTCAGCCACGAAGTCGTGCCCGACCATCTTCGAACTAAGCCTGACCCTGAGGTGGAGGAGCAGGAGAAGCAGCTCATCACAGATGCAGCTCGAATTAGCCCTGATGCAGCACAGGTAGGCAAAGAAGAGTTTGATACTTCTGCCTCTTATCCCTAGGGCATAAGACGCCTTTTAACTGCTTCCTTTACCCTTCCATTTGGCAGTTTTCTTTTGCTGTGTCCTTTCCTGTCTGAGATTTCTGTAGCTGACCCTAGCTGAGGTTTGGCTTCTTCCACAGTTTCACAAGGGTATCCAGCTCTGGCTGCTCACAGGAGGTGCCGTCCAACCAGTCAGAGACGAAGGCTTTCCCATCCCCACAGTGCCCTCCTGCATGCATTAGCGCTGGGCTCTCTAGGCTCAGCTGCTGAAATAATTACATTTGGTTACATGGATCCTGGGAAGAAAAAGCTTGTTCATTTACCTTGCTGTTTTGTACTGAGTTGGACGTATCCTGGCAGTTTCTGACACGTTTCATTTTGCAGAAACAGATCCAAAGTCTGAACAAAATGTGCTCAAATTTGCTGGAGAAAATCAGTAAAGAGGAGCGTGAATCTGAAAGTGGAGGTATGTCTCTGAGGTGGAAGTGGGATACAGGGTTCAAGCAGCAGGGTTGAGAGAGTAGAGGCAAAATAGGTATATTGGAGAGCCTGAAGTATGGGAAACACAACTGAGCAGCATAGACGAAACCATTCCAGAAGATGCCAGATTGGCTGTCCTGGAGCCCCCTAATTTGAGAAGGGAGCCTGTGGGTGCAATGTGTCTTCCTTGTGTGACCTATGCATGGCAGGAAGGTCATTCCACAACCCTTTGACATATTTGGGAAGGTGATAAGTATCTGCCAAGAAAACTTTCCAGTCAACTTTAATTAATAAAAATAGCTGTGAAAATGCAGCAGCAGTGAATGAGAAACCCTTTAGCTATGTTCTGAAGGAGACTACATGTTGGCAGTCTCTTGTGTCATCCCCTCTAGATGGTGGGTGCTTCAGGCTTGTGGCCAGCCTTTTCTGGTTGTGGTGTTCACTATTCCTGGGAGTGCCACGCACAGCTCTTAACAGCAGTGGCATTGCTTTTATTGTCATCTTTGACTCAGGACCTGAGATACCCTGTCTGTTATCTGAGATTAACAATGTAATGGGCACAGAATGTAATGTGTGGCAGAAAAACTTGCAGACACTATGTTGCTCATGAGCCTCCAAAGGGGGTGTTGCTGTTGTTTATCTAAATCACTGTGCTTGTTACCTGCCATAGGGTTCAGCATGGAATAGGCTTTAGTGGACACTTCTCATGGGCATGGAAGGGTTACCTCACTCTGTCCTCCTTCCATGCGCAGATTATGTCCTGCTCTTAGTGAAAAAAGCTCTTGGATCACCACTGTCCCTTGATTTTGCACTTCTTTGACCTTGCTGAGACTCTTGTAGGACAGCTTGTAAGAAAATCATCTCTGTTGCATGCACTAAAGTAGCTGAAAAGTAAATTTAGAACCAGCTATGCTACTTTTTAGACCTGATTGCTAAGCCTAAAAATAACTCCCAAAATAACTTCTTTTTTTACAGGTTTACGACAGAACAAGCAGACCTTCAACCCCGCAGATACTAATGCACTGGTAGCAGCTGTGGCCTTTGGGAAAGGGCTGTCAAACCGGAGACCCCCAGGTTCTGGGGCATCTGTCCAGTCAGGCCAGCCAGGAGCTGGTGCCATCATTGCAGGTGCTTCAGGCATGCAGCAGGTCCCAATGACAGCTGCACCAGCTCAGCAGCAGCCAATGCTGGCAGGAGTGCAGATGGCACCAGCAGGACAGCCAGGTAAAGAAGTTCCATATCTGAGATCAGTTGAAATCCAAGGAGCAAGAAAGAGAAATGCAGATGTAGAGATTCCTCCTCAGTCACCTTTTAGATGTTACTAAGTACAAGGTTCCTTTCTGGCCTTAGTAACATGAGTCAGGTTATAATAGTGGAGTAATACCTGTTTAAAATTGGCTCAGAAATTGAGGTGGATCCCAGCTAACCAGTTTTATCTTCTTAACTCCCACTGCAATTTTAATAATACACTTAAGGAACATAGGAATCAATATGGAGGGAGATCACATTGTAGTTTTGCAGAGATCTATACTGGGGGTTTCCCTGTGAGATTTAAGTTGTGGGTAGGCAATAAAGTGGAAAAGTTTGATGATAATGAGTTATTTAAGGTAGAAAAAAGCAAAAATTTTCTGTAAAAAGTTAGAAGGATTTCCTATACAAATCGACTTTGCTTAATAGCAGTAGATGACATTTGTATTGAATATGAAGTGATATACATAGACATAGAAATTTGACTGTACACATCCAGCACCTGGACTCTAATCTAGTTACTTGTATTTGTGAAATACATCTGTGATATAAGATTTCAGTAAAGACAAGAATTGGGTGTTCAGCTGGGGCAGAAATGCAAACCAAATGCTAGGAATTGCTAGAAAAGGAACAGAGAAACAGAAGATATCTTTAGGCCATTCTGTAGATCCATTGGGCACCCACACGTGTGGATATTATGGGCGGTTCTGATATCTCCTCTGTTACTGGACATAGCTTTGGGCTAGGGAGAAGAAACTGGAAGCCTATAAAATCCCAAATTACAGGCAGCAGGCAAATGAGGTATGATTGTTCATTGTCTCCCATGATACAGAAGGATTGGTGAAAGTGCACCAATCAAAATGTGGGCTTGTAGATTTGGAACAAGGGGGGGGTACATTTCTAAATACTAAATAATTACACCATAGATCACATTGCCTAGTATGTGATAGGCAGATAATGTTTATGTGATATGGAAATATAAGTAAGTACATAAATTTCTGGATGAAAAATCAGTCAACAGCCAATCCTGAGGATACCAGCTCTAATTCCATGACCCTGAGCCATAATATGTTAGAAGCAGAATAGGCGTTCTGCATGGATATCACTGCAGGCTTGCCCTGTTCTTGTATTCCTCCTTAAAAATCCTCTGCTGACAGGAATGGGTTTGGCCTGGGGGACCTACAGGCTAACCCTGTGCTGTCATAATGTTTACGTTAATTGCGATATAGGATATCGGATATCCTAATTGGTGTTTTCTTGCCTGTATGTAATGACTGTTGTTCAGATATGAACTTGAGCAACAATATTAATCCTAAGTTAAATATGTATTTATGTAAGAGTTAGAAAGCCATTTCCACTGTAATTTGGAAGCAAAGAAGGCCTCCCTGATTCCTGGCTGAATACCCAGAAACACTGTATCCAGAGTGGGAAGGCAGTCCCTTCCATAGGGCAAGCTGAGTGCACTCGTAACAAGAGCACTTGTCCAGCCTGTGTGATGGGGAAAGTACCTCTTGATAAGAGCAGCTACAGTGGGTTTTGGCAAACGTTGGTCTCACTATTCTGCTTTTGATAGTACCCATAGCTGAGGCTGAAAGAATACAACAACTAAGTATATCTTGACCACAATTGTTTTTTAGAGATTTTTAAGCAAGAGTTTGGTGTGATACCATTGGGTACAGTAGCCATTAATTTCTGCATTTCTTGTTTGAATTACAGTTTTGACTTCTACAACACCTATGGCAATATGTCCCACAGCTTTATAACATTTTGCTTTTAAAAGATCCTTTTTATGTCTAAATATTTTGCTTGATAATTTAATTGCATGTTTCTTTTTTGCCCACGTTGTGAGAAATGGCAAATAATCATTCCTCAGTTACCTTGTCCATACTAGTTTTCACATTTCGGAAATCTTCATATCTCCTTCCTTTGTCAATTTTCAGGTGCTTTTCCCCTAACTAGCAAGTCCTATTCTCTTTAATATGACTTCGTGTGAAAATTGTAACTTGGACCATCCTTGTCACTCTCACCTGCACTTTTTTCTGGTTGCTCTCAAGACTGAGAACACCAGAACCATGTAGTGTCTCAGGTGTGGGTGAATCATACAGTCCTGTTCCCTTTTGCTTTTGGAGTAATATCTAACAGTATTTGTCTCCTGATTGTTAGTGATATCGATCAGTTACCTGTCCATTCATTGCTGGCAATGACCCACTTTAGATATGTTTGAGAAAGCTTAATAATCCATATTCTTTTAAGCGTCTGCTTATCAAATCTTTTCCTGCTGCACTATAATTTTAACTTCCAGAAGTTATCCTTTTTTTTTCTGTTTCAGTTTGAAGACACTGAAGGAGTATTCTTTGAATATCCCTCTGTGCTGCTCTTTAATCAGTGCTTATTTTTCAGATCCTCTTAGTGTTGTCTAGCACTCTAAATTTATTGTAAGTTGCTAGTAAGATGTCTTTGAACACACTACCATGTGTGATTGGTATCAGCAGGGAGTAATAATGCCCAGGAGGTGGATGTGGTTACAAGAAATCAAGAAATCTGAGAGAGGCTTAGTAATTTAAATATACACTCTGATTATAAATAATGCTACAGGGAAGGGGTTACAGACTCTGAAATGGAAGTGGACACAGTCTGGGTTCTTCTGAGAGTGCTGCTGCCAGCAAATTCTATGAGACTCAGTAAGTCTGACAGTCCTGTAAGAGCCTGCTGACAAAGAGAAGGGCTTGCTTAGGAGGAAAAAGGAATAGAATTGGAGGGGATAGCAGGGGGCAAAGGAATTGTCAAGGAGATTTCTCAGCAGAGAAAGGTCCCAATTTGTAGAAGAGATTGATCTGTAGCAAGATGCTGTAGCAAATGAGCCTGGAGTGGAACTGGAAAAGCCCAGACAGGGTTGTTGTGAGTCTTGTACACTCCTGAGCAAATGTCCTCTCAAATTGTTGATTTTGCACTGCTTTTTCTTTTTTGTCTCTCCAGGAAAAATGCCGAGTGGCATAAAAACAAATATAAAGTCTGCCTCAATGCATCCGTATCAGAGATGAGCTGAGAAGAACCAGACCCGGGGAGCAGCAACATTTGTTACTGCTGCAGGCACCCCACCTGGATTCCTTGTAGGACTTCCAAGTTCTTCACATATCCACATGCCATATCCAGGATGATAGGGGTTACAGGTCCCTTCCCTGGGTTTTATTTAGTGCTGGATGGCTTGTGTGGAGCTGCTGGTGGCCTTGCCTTCTGGACACAAGTACTTATCTGTTCAGCCAGAGCAGAGGACTTTGCCTCTGGTGTTGATGCTGTCTTCTCCAGGTCTGGCCTGGAGGATAACTACCCTTTCCTGATACAATACCTAAGAGCTGCACAGAGCTCCTTGTTTCTGCTTGTTCACTTGGTATGTTCCTTCTTTACTCCCTCTTGTTCAATAAAGACCTTGTTATGCACACTGTGAGACACTGGTGTCCATCTCTTGGGCCATAAAGGCTCTTACTTTCCTTTGTAGCTCTGTAAGGCTACAGAGCAGCTCCAATGTAAACCACACTGAAAATGTTGGAGGCCAAGTGCTGGAGCTGCAGGTTTATGTGTAAAGGAGTGTTGTAGAGTGAGTCAGCAGTACAAACATAAGCAGCAAACATCTTGTGCATTGAAAACCAATTATGGCTATTCCCCAGAAAGTAAAATATTGGGAAAGACCATTACAAGGCCCACAGCAAGAAGGCAGCACTTCAGGAACAGAAGCACAGAGTTTCTGTATTCTGATCCTGCAGCAAATCCCAGCTGGATCTGATTTCATTTCCATGCTTCTCTGCTTCTGTGCTTCCTATAAAGTTTCTTAGCTGCTTCAGGATTAATCTATCACTTCAGAAAGGTATTCCAATGTGCTCAGGACTGTAGCACTTCTGGATGGGCCAGGCTGTGAAGTTTGGCCCATTTCTCTTTGGAACTGGGCATTGTGAAGCCATCCCTGTTCTACTTTCTGCCCTTGAGCTGTAACATGTAATCTGCCTAATGAGAGATGCCTGTGAGACAAAAGGGTGGGGGCACATGCCCATGGATCCTGTCAGTACATCCAGCGCTGTCCTAAAGGATGAATATCCTGCTTCTGGTTGCTCTTGCATGGACTTCCTTTTGACTTGTGTTGAAAGCCAGCACTGTGTTTTACTCAATAGCATCTGCCAGCAATCTTTGGGTGAGGAAATCACCACTCGGCAGATACAGCCTGCAGCTGCTCCTGCACTGCTTGCCTCTGAGCTAATCGGATCCAGCTTATTTGTGGAGGCTGCGAGCTGTTCTCCCAAAACAAAACCTGCCACAAAGCTGTGACTAGGGCAGTTATTGACCCATTTTGATGTGCTGGCCCTTGAAAAGCACTGAGCTGGGAAGTAGAAGGTTGAGCTGGAAGCACAAACAGCTTATACAATAGCAAAGCTGCTGCACTACAAAGGAGTCCAGTGACGTGTCTGCAGTGGCACCATCCTGGCCAGACTGGTGGAATTGCTTTTTGCTCCTGATGAACGTGGAGGTCCTGGCTCTCCCGGAAGCCACTGACTCCAGCCAGGAACTGGTGTGAAGGCAGCAGAGGCATTTACTGTTTCCAGTAAATGTGAGGGGGTTGTGCAAAACGCCAGTGAGGGGTTTGTGCAAAAACAATCCTGCAGGGCTATTCCCTGTGATGTGCTGAGAGCCACAGGCATGGTTGTTCACTGCTCTGTCTCATGTCCTTGCTTTGGTTGGAAAGCAAGGCAGAATTCTGTATGTGTCAGATCCTTGGCACTCATCATTCATGGAGCCTTAGCTCTATGATGCTGCTTCACTTCATGCCCCCAGACTAGCTTCCCTATAAAGTTAAAATGCCTCAGTGCCAGAGCTCAGGGCCAGCAGCTGGTTGGGGTGATTTGGGCAGCCTGGGACACGGGCAGGGCATGGCTGCCTGCTACCCACGCTAACCTGGGTAAAATGCCTCCCAAAACCGCCTCCAGTGGGGCAGGCCAGACCTTTCACACACTTGGACTGGAGGAAGGGAAACACAGGCAGGGTTTTTTTCCGTAGATTATGAAGCAGGGAGGCTGGCCAGGCTCGCCAGCACAACTTCCTGCATGACACAGGCTGCCGTGAATTAGTTCTTGTGTAAATTAGAGCACTGTTGTTAGGAAAACAGTTGATCCCAAATTGATGTGCCTCTGCTACAGTGGCTGGTATGTTGTTCTAAAAACTATTTTTCTTGTTGCACCTTAGACTGAGGCTGCATTTCTTTAATTCCTTTCAAGTCAGAGGATCTTCTTAAGCAGGGAGTGAGCCTCTGAGTTGTTAGTCCCAGAGAGAGGAGTCAGATATTATGATCAAGCTTGCCTGATCCCTTTTTATGATAGTCTGAACTGATGAAAGTCCCTTTTGCTTTAAGGAATATTTTCCATTTTCCACTTCTTGATTCCCATCCAAATCTCCTTATGCATCTGTGTCCTTTGGGACACTGGACCAGGATACACTATTCTAATTGTGGGAATGGGAATTTCAGATGCAGAGCAACTTTAACCTCTTATCCGGTTGCTGCCAGTGCTTAAATGTTTAAACAGGGAACAGGAACAAGCCTTTTACCCATAAAGTCACTGTGGAATTCATGGTCCACTGCTTGTCACTGTGGTCTGCAAGTCCAACAGGGATTCACCATTCCCCGTGCACTGTGTCAGAATAAAAGTGCAACTTTTTGGGTCAGGGCAAAGGCTCAGGCTGTGTCCTGCTGTGGCAGGGGCCAAGCAGGTGATTGGGAAGTATGCTCTTCCTCTGAGCATGGGATGTGCTGCCATTCTGAACCCTTGTGTTTTTTTCCCCTGCCTTATCCAATCCCTTTTGAACTCATCTCTTCCAAGTAGGATAATTTTGACAGGGAGGAGGCTCAGCCCTGGCATGGCAGGTGCTGCTGGGCTGTCTGGGGTCCAGCTCAGATGCAGGAGAGTGATGGAGAAGGGCACTGGTTTGTTCTGGGCCCCCAAACCTCCCCTCAGTACCAGTCAGGCTCTAATGCAGACAATGGGCATCTTTCTCTGCCTGGCCCCACTGCCCCAGGGATCCCAAGGGCTCCCAGGACAGCAGGCTGTACCCATCACGGCTTCATTTTTTCCCAGGTAACCAGCTTTACACTATTTAGCACTCCCTGCTGCAAATACATGCTCAGTACCAGCTCCACAGGGAGCAGCTCTTCTGCTGCCTTGCGTTTGGCCAGGTCGCCCCTGCACTCGTTCCTTGATGGCACACACCACCATACCAGCTCTCTGATACTTGAGAACATACAGTGCCAAAATAATTAGCATGTTAGTCTGACAGGCTTATTGTCTGGAATCCTTGTTGATTGGTATTGGTATTTCTCTGCTTTAAGTCTTTATCGATACGATCACATAGTTTTTGGTCATTATTTTCATGTGATGTCTGTTGAATAGGCACACCTGTTTACAAGGCCATCCTGTTTACTTTTTTAAAATACTGGCATAACATCAGCTTGCTTGTTCTCTGGAGCTTCTCCAGGCTTCCTTATCTTACTGAATCTCAGCATTAATAGTTTGGGTTTTTAAAAATGGATTTTAATTTTTTTAGAAGCAGGATACCCAGACTGTTCAGTTTTCAACGTTTGCCTTATGCAACTGTTGTTTAACATCCTCCTGAGTTACTGTTAGAGTGGAAAGCATTTCACCCTCGTGACAGGAATGCTTCATCTGGCTTCCTCCCAAATGCAGGAGGGAGATATTTATTGCCTTTCCTTCCTGCCCAGCTACCCACAGGCCCACTATTCCCAGTCTGTATCGCACATGCAGCCGTGCTGGGTGGTGCCCACAGCCTGTCCTGCTGCTGCCCTGGGCCGGATCACCTCTGGGAGTCATGAAGTTCAGAGTGGTGCCACCACCTCCCTGCATCTCTCTGCATCCAGTGATCAGCGTGGCAAACACCTGCTGCTTGTTTGTTCTCTTGTCCAGTCCCCACGCGGAGATGTGCACACAGATGTCTTCTTTTGTTTAAACAAGCAAAACATAACAGCTTTATTTGTTTTTTTAACCTACAGATCTTTTAAGTGGGTGTCATAAAGCCTTTATAGTGGAAGTGAAGTACATGAGGTGTGAGGGAAGAAGCTACCGAAAAGACAGGAGGATAGAAGAGTGAGACGAACCTCTTCAGTTCCCCACACTCCATACCACAGGTAAGGTGGGATTTTGGTGTGGGTTGTGGGGTTGGTTTCCATCCTCCTGCTGGGATAAAATCCTTTTAACAGAAACATCTGGGACCAAAGAAGTAGTATTGTGGTGGTTGAGTTGAGAGATTCCGAGCACTTTTTTATGGTTAGAAGCAACATAATGGGGTGAGTGCTGCCAAAGGGTGTTCAGCCAAGTTTTGCATCTGCATTGTTTCCAAAGCAGCTTCACCTGCAGCTCACAGAGACAAACACATGGAAACAGCAGCAAAAAGTACATCTTAACTGACCTCTGAAAAGCTGAGAGACTGCTCGAAAGTCAAAGACACAAACAAAGGGAAACTGGTTGGGTGGTGGAAACAGCTCCCCAGTCTGGCTCTGTGCCATCCCCCAGGCTCCCTGTATGAGCATGGTGGCCCCAGGAGAGGCAGAGCCTGTCTGTGTGACAGCTGGCGCCTACAAATGAATACACAGGCACTTTCGAAAAATCCCGTGGACCTCCTTCTTCCACCCAAGTATAATAAATCTTCAACTATCTTAGCAGTAAAATGTTACCACTTTGTACCTCAGAGAGATGCTGTGGTGCTAAAAGCATATGCTCGAGAAATGGGATGTTTGGATGTATTTGTAATACATGCCATAAAAATAGTTTAAGCTGATGTGACTCCACAGTTTATTTATTGTCCCTATGATACTGCAGCTCTCTGGCTGGATCAGGAACACTGCCTTGGTGGAAACCTGCACTTAGAAATTAATGAAAACCTTCTGCAATTTCCTTAGGGGTAACCCTGTACATCACAGTAATACAAAGCATGCTGGCTGGCTCCTGTGAAGGAGAAGCCTTGTCCTTCTTTTTTTAGTGTGTGTTTTTTAAAGAAAGGAAATTACTGCATGTATTTTTCTGCCTGAGATGCATATTTTCCAAAGTCAGGGGATCAAGGGCTGTAGTTCCTGCAGCAGCTATCTTATCACTGCTGCTCAGATTCTGTCACTGATTTACCTGCTTGTCATAAGGCTTCTCCCTTTCCTACCATCATGTCCAAGCAGTTTCTGCACTGAATTAGCAGTGGTGCTAAGTACTGCTTGGCATGTCAGCTCCTTTCCTCTGAGTAAAGACTGTGCCCCAGGGTACTTCTGCATTAAATGTTTTATTTGCTGGCCATGTTTTGGGGCAAAGGGACATCATTACTCTCTATGGGTGTTATTTCAAAGCTGCAGCATTTCCCAGGTTGGTCCTCTTTTGAACCCAGACCTCTCCCCTCTATGCCTGTTGCCAGGTGACTTTAGGGGGACATGTCTGTCTCCCATTGCCACGTGCCAGTCTTGGGCTCTGCCTCCCTTGGCGTGCAGCACGGAGGTGTGCTGCTACCGCAGGAATTTGGCTTTGAAACATGCAGTGGATGTTTACGTGGAGTTTATTTTTGGTAATGATGCAGGACTGAAGTCGGGGTCCTGCTGTGTGCTATGAGAGACTGCTCTTGTCTTGGTCTGCTACAGCAGCATGGACTTCAAAGCCCTAAGAGCTCGTGGCAGTAGCTGATACAGGACCTGTTTGCATCCCCTTGAGAAACATGTTCTGCCTAAATAAGGCTGGAGAGCCAATTTTGGCTGTCTTGGTTTTGTATATTTCAGTTCTCTTGGGTATCACATCAGTAGAAACACCTCATCATCATCACCATCATCATCATCATCATGGCACAGCCTGTTTTGCTCCAGTCAGCAGAACAATGCATCAGGTCATGACTTGATTGCACGGGGCTATATGAGAGTTCCCGCATGTGCAGCCCCTGCTGCAGAGCTCTGGCAGGGCAGGGCAGGGAGCTGGGCAGCACTGGGGCTGCAGGCAGGAGGAGCCAGGCAGCAGGATTGGCAGCCCTGGGCTGCGGAAGCCCTGCTGCAGCTGCCGAGGAAGCAATGACTCACAGAAAGCTCCTCTGGGTGCGTCCACCCTTGCTCTTAAATGTTGGTATTCACTCACACAGGGAGTAAAACCAACAGGAATTTATAAGAGTGTTCCAACCCACATTTTGAGCACACAGCTCCCTCTCCTTTGCCTTTCTTTATCCAGTGTTCTCTGCAGCGTCTTGCTGGAGCTCAAGTGCGAGATGCTTGTCCCCACATGTGCATCCAGGGAAGCCCTCAAAAACACTTTTTGGAGAGGTGAATATATACCAGTCATTGGGAGAAACAGTGCAGCCCCTCACCTATGGGACCTGCCCCCACTGCTGCTCTCCCCTTCCCCTGTGCCCCTTGGACCTGCCAGGCAGGTGCAGGAGGCCATGGCAGACCTGACACGAGTGCTCTTATCCCTCAATTTACTTTTTCTCCATACCCACCATGGGTCTCAGGGCATGTACTTTGCTGCTGATTGCACCAGTGGACAACCTCAGAAGCAGAGAAGATGCCAGGCAGACCAGGGAGGACAGTGTCCCCTGCCAGCCCACAGCCCAGACAGGCAGGCAAAGCCCAGCCCTGGCTGAAGCTAAACACGGCCTCATTTCACGGCAAAACAATTCCTCTTTGTGCAGCCTGTTCTCCCAGAACAATCCTCTGCTCTGACAATGTCCTTTCTATGGCTTAGTCCCTGTGGAGTGACCAGCAGCATGCTCAGCCTGACGCCTGGCAGCTCACGCCCCACTGCGCATGGCTGAGGTGCAGCACCTGAGACCCCTGCCCTGGACAGCCTCTGCTGGGGACTCTGTGGCAACTTCAGGTCAAGGCAAAGTCTTCCCAGGAAAGTCCCCAGCACAGCCTGGAGCACTTGGGAGAGTTTTTTCTTCTACCGTTGCTCTCGCCATGAAGCTGCATGGCACCACTGTTCCACAAGTTAGAACAACTGCCCTGGGACACGGTTGTGGACCGTGATGTGGGTGTCAAGTCACCAAATCTGACCTGTAATCCCAACTGCCTGAGTGGAGAAGTCACCCATCTTTGCCAAGCTGCTCTCTCAGGCTCTAGACAGTCTAGGATAGGTTGCCAGAGACAATCAACTCCTATGGGCTTTAAATCACAGAGATAAAATTAAATTACTTCGTATGGAAAGGGGACTCTAGGGATGACCAGGACCAGGGCTTTCTCATCACGTGCATTTTCTCTCTTCAGGAGCATGTGCCCATGGGACAGCCTTGAAAGCTACCTGAAGAGGGACAGTTTTCAGGTCCCTACAAGAGACAGAGCTCCCAGAGCTCCTGTGGTCTTCTGACAAGGTGCACTGCATGTGGACAGTCACCAATGCTTGTACAGTAACCAAGGACTCCTGTTGAGCTGCATGTGCTGAAACCTCCAAACCTCCTGACCCTTTCCAGCCTCCTGCCAGTCCACTCTGGGCCTTGAGGTAGCCCTGCCATGCCTACTGCCCTGCAGAGACACTGAAGAATGGGCTTCTTCAGGCTTTTAGTATTTTCAGATGCCTTGCTGTGGCTATGGCTCTGCTTCTTTCCCTCCCTCTCCCCCATGATTTCACGGATTTGAAAGAAGCACCATTATTCTATAACATTATCATATAGGCCAGAGAAACAAATAAGGATGCTTTAACAGGTCCAGAGTGGGTGAGATTTCTGGCATGTCTGTGGAGGACCCCAGGGTGTCCTGTATTGCTGGGGTGATGTTGCCAGCCCATGGAGGTGGGTGTCACTGCTCACGCTGGAGAGGCTGCTATGCAGCTGACAAAGAATTCTTGTCCTGGCTGGAAACAAGAGTCATGTGTGCTGCCCACCCCGGCTGGCAGGCAAAGTCCAGCAATTAAACACACCAGGGTGAAAGTCTGCCATCAAAGCTCTAGTGCACCATCACAGTGCCTGCAAGCTTCCAGGTGATGCTTCCACCTCCCCTTTCACCTCACGGAATGCCTTTTCCCAGGTGATGTTTTAATGTAAAACTACAGTGTCATGTTACAGCAGGGGTTTCAGCGGGGTCATTTCATGCTTGCTGGCTACACAAATGTTGTGAGTTGTTTGCTGACAGCTTGAGGGGCTTGTAGGGACCTTGAATTCCAGGAATTAAAGTATTTCTTTTGGCTTAAGGGGAGAGGGCGACAGTCATGGAATAATAGGCTTTTACTGCCACTGCAATGTAATCAGCACAAATAACTTACAAAATTTTATACAAGGTGAGTCACTTAATCTTGATATCAGCCGTGGAAGGAGGCAACACATCAGCTTGAACAGCACACGCCCAGGCATGGCCTACCTGCCCACCTCCATTTGTTGAAATTGCAAAGTGACATGATGGCATTTGATGGGCCTTCAGGTGCTGAGTAGTGTCATGTCTCACCACTTTTAACGGCCATGAAAACCTTGTTTGATTCTCTCAGTATAGACAGACGTGTTGTAGGAACATTTCTTGGATGTTTTGCAATTGCCAGAATAATAAACTTATCATTTTTTTCCACAGAGCCACAGAGAAGGTGTGCTACAATAATTTGTGGTTGATAGTGCTTCAGAGTCCAACCTCAGGGAAAGGGAGAGAGGTAAAACAACATTAGAGAGCTGGTTTACATTCAGTGTTTTTATCTGATTACATGCAAAATTGTTGGTTTTTCAGAATTAAAAAGCAAAGGATGGGAGGATCTGTAAATCTTCTTTTCACTCCCCAAGTGTAATAAGATAGGTAAATATACTATGAGTGTCAAATACATTACTGAAAAATTACAGGGCCAAGTGTTTAATTTCACTGAATTAATTTGATCTTTTTATTTTCATTCAGATTTTTCAAGTTGAGTAATGTTGATGTTTTTGCCAAATAAAACTCTCACCATTCAATTGATCAACATTGAAAAAAAAATCATAGTTATAAATTCAGTGAACAAGAGAATATACACTTACTATATAAATCAGGCATGATCCAAAAGATAGTTTAGTTCCCCAGAAAAACTGGATCTTGACAATTTCTAAATTCTTGGAAAACTGAGAAACTTTACATTAGAAGTGATTGAAACCTCCCTTTTCCCACCCAGCTGCATGGTGAGCCTAAGCCGTCTTCAAGACTGGCATCAGAAAAGGTGCAATATTGCACCAGCATCTCTCATTACATGCAGAAGGAATTATCATCACTAATCCCTGAGGTCATAACCTCGCAATGAACTTCATTCCTTTTCCATTGCTTACTTCTTACAGACCTTCCTGTCTGATAGTCTGGTAATCATCTGCACTGAGGAAGGCTTCAGTATTTGTGCCTTCAGCAAGTTACATTAGCCCACGCCTGCTTTTTGCACCAGGGCAGAGTGATGAGGGGAAAGAGAGGTGCACTTGGCTCTGGCAAGGAGCAAGGAGCAAGGAGCAAGCAGAAGACAAGACCGGTGGAGGGAACAGTAGAAAGGAGGAATGCAGAGACTCCCACCCACCTCTGATTGGATCCCCAGGTTAAGAAGGACCAGCAAGACCCTCACTAAAAATGAAGTGGAAATCATATGTTGTTCTCTGGGATAAGAAATGGAGGAAGGAGCTTAAGCTTTTCCAAACTGGAGCGTGGTGCAGCCCAGGCTGCTAGGACCAAGCACACAACAGCTAGGTTGTCTCCTGAATTGCAGGTGAAGAGTTAATGACCTGTAGAGCTTTGCCAGCTGAAGGAGCGGCTGGTGCAGGCAGGATACCCTCGTGCAAGCATATGACAGGATCATCTCTGGTCCGGACTGCAGTCAGGGTGACATGCTTGGCTGGCTGCAAACAGCTTCTGTCTCCCAGATTTCAGGTCAGACGGGCAGGATTCAAGACGGAAGCAGAAGATCACCCATCTATAAAAGATTCTCTCCCACGATACTTTGGGAAGATCAAGCTGTACACAACGGGTCACATCACTCCCTTGTCTCCCTCACCTCCTTTATTTTTGAAGGATTTTCTTTGCTGTGCATTCTTGTGCTACCCTGCTTTCAAAGAGGCCGGAAGGCAGAAATCTGGATCCACAACATGTAGCAGATTAGTCAAGTCCTTGCTGGAGGCCTGTCCCCAAGGGTTAGGAGGGGACCCTGCATTACCCCCTTGGACAGCATGGCACCAGATCCGCTTGCCTGCAGCCAGGGTGCTCCGGCAGACCAGAGTCCTTGTTCCAACTGGAGCTCCTGCCCAGGCTGCTGCAGCACTGGGAGTGTTGTGGGAAGGTAGAATACCAAGGAATTGCAGACACCTGCTGAGCAAGAGAAGTAAACAAAGGCCGACGTGCAGACAAAGGTAACCCATCAAAGCTTGTGAGTGTGAAAAGAACAAACTGATGGAGGAAAAATAAAATGGCAAAATCTATTTGATGTGTTGGAGAATTAAGGAGAGAAACCAAAGATGCAGTAGCAAGGAAAAACTAATGAGCAAATACCACATGAAAATAATGGTGGAGGTGGCAGACACAACTGGGAAATAGAGTCCAGGACAACAAGAGGAGAAATAAATTGTATTCAGAGCCAAAGAAAAGAGAGTGACCTGGAAATTAATTCCAATAGCAGGAAGAGGCTGGGCTGTGCAATTTGGGGCTCATTGTTAGAGCCTGACAAGCCTGCCAGCAAGGGTGGATCCAGAGGAGAGAAGGAATGCTTGGAGAAAGCTATGAGATGCAGGATACAAGGTGGAAAAGAATCCAGTACTAGGGAGTGTGAAGGAAACCACTGATGTTCTCTAATTTCATGACAAACTACACAGCAAGGTCTCCACTGAATTGGACCACAGATAAACTAAAAATAGAGTAAGGGTGCAAAATAAAAGGACGACGAAAAAGAAAAAGAAGTGAAGAGTAACAAACAAGGCTGATGCCTATACTTAACAGGGGAGATAAAAAGTGATCCAGACTGCTGCGGCTCTACTAGTCTAGTGTTAACAGTATCCAGTTGAAGAGTAACACAGCATAAGGGCAGGAAATGGAGGATAAAATAAAGTTTATTATGTCGACTAACCTGATAGTTCAAAAAAAACCTCCATTCTATAAAGCTACAGGCCCTGTGTTGACTGCAGGGAAGCAGCTCTGAACCTTGGGACCAATTAGGAACCTTGGTAGATGCTGGGGCAGAAACAAGCATAGGAATTTCACGTGGGAAGGAGTGGTTAAGGTCAAGATGAAAGCAGAGCCTGGGGAAAGGGAGCATATCAGGACACACAGAAGGTTACTGCTGAGTTACTTTGTGGATGTTTTTATAAATTGATTTCCTTAAGGACTGGCACAAATATTAGGTGTGATCTGATAAAGTCAGAATGTGGTGCATTAGCATTGTAGGGGGAAGTAAAGGAATGCTGTACAACCAAAAAAGGGCAAAAAAGTCACCAGAAGTGCGGTTCTTTACCATGTTTTGGGGATTTTGTGAGCTGCAAGCACCTGAAGTAGGAAAGTTACAGGAGTAACCAGCCACAGACACCGATCTGCCACTGTAAATGCAGCCCTGGCTGTATCCAGATGGGGAATTCTCACTAGGTGAGCACAAGTTTGCAGCTGCTCCTGGTCACCCATCTTCAGGACAGGAAATGTGAACAGTAGTACAGCAAAAACAGCTGCCATGGTATTAGGTGCAGGGACAGGCAGGCTAGTAAAAAAAAATGCTGGAAAAACTTGTTTAGTCTTCCCTGTAATGGTTGAGAGGGAGATGATTGCAGTCTACAAATACACTGTAGCATTAACAGCGAGGCAGGAGCTGAGTGAGATAAATTACAGCTTTGGCACGGGAACAAATGTTTATTAACCAGCCGTGCATCAAATTAAGCTGGAAATGAGAAGATGATTCCTAACAATTAGTATAGTGAGTGCTGAAAACGCCTTCAGACCAGACGAGCACGAGTCAAGTCCCGGCCACTTTTTAGGATGCAGATTGGCATGGCTGTGAAGGTGCCACAGGATGGAAACACTCTGGAAACTGCACGCGGTCAGAGTTGGCGTCTCTGGCTTCTGTCCTGTGTCCCCGAAAGCTCGCGGTGCCTGTTGCTGTGGTGTCACGGGGGGAATAAACAAGGCTATGCGCCGCTGGTTTATGGATCTGTACGGGTCTCCCTCATGCCGTCGCCACCACCCTCGAGCCGCTGACGCTGCCCCAATCCGCATCCTTTTCCCAGCCATTTTCCACCTTCCCCTCGCGCCGCTCAGCCCTCAGGCAGAGCCCGCCCAGCTCCCGGCGCAGCCCCGGCCCCTCAGGCCCCGCCGCAGTGGGCGTGGCCATGGAGAGGGCGGGACGCGCCTGCCGCGCCGATTGGCCTCTGCTCCCCTGGGGGCGGGGATCTGCCATCTTGGCCAATGGGCAGCGGCGAGGGGGCGGGGCCGCCCGCTTTAATGGCGGGGGCGGCCGTGGCGGCGGCGGACTAGGGTGCGGCTGGCGGTGAGTGCGGATGGTCGTGGGCACGTGGGGTGGAGGGGGTGGGCTGGGGGTGCCTGGTGTGTCCTAGAAGTGTTTTGGGATGTTTGCGAGGGGCGAGTTTGGGTGGAGGTGTCTCAGGTTAGCTGTGGGTCGAGGCTGGTTGTTGCGGTGCTCTGAGGGGGCTTTGGGAAGGTGATTGTAGAGCAGGAGGGTGCTGGGGAGGCATTAGCAGGGTTCAGCTGCTTTGGGGGTTAAGCTCTGCTGCCAGGAATGGCGGGTCCTGCCCCGGGGAGGCCATGTGCTGGCTTAGCACCTGTTAACCAGCCTGCTATAGAGGAGACTCGTGTGTGTATGTGCCCGTGTACCCATCACCTGGGATGCTCTGGGTCATGGGAGGAGGTGTGTGGTGTCCCCTCGCCGCGGGGCTGGAGGGGCGCATCGGGGGAAGCCGTAGCCTGATGGGTGGGATGGGTGTTGTGATATTGTGACGTGCCCTTGGCGGGTGATCACGCTGGGTGTGGCTGTAGAGGCTCTCACCCCCTCGGAAAGGGGGGTACCCGTAGTACAGTGTGGATCCTTGTGGCAGCCCAGCGGTGTGCAAACTTGCCCCTGTCAGACGGAGGGACACAAGTGGAATCCCAGTTGAGGTGTTGAAGTGCTTTTTNTTTTTTTCTTTCTCTAAAGTAGTTCGGTCCTGACACTGTGAGGAGCTGCAGTGCTCCTTGGCTTACAGCCTGGTGCCACTGCCCCAGCTCACCCTCTATGGTGCCAGGGAAGGTTGTAATTCCCTTCCCGCAGTCGACTGCTCTCCTTCGGGGCAGAGCCACCCCCTCTGTGCGAGGCTGGGATGCTTTCCCGGCCGGCCAGGGGGAAGGACTGTTCCTCCGCGCTGTGTGCCGTGGCACAAACACCGGTCTCCGCCCCGGCAAGTCTCTGCCAGCGGCCGCGTTGGGTCCCGGCCGTGACGGGGCTGCCTCCCCACTGCGGACCGGTGACCCCAGCCCAGGGTTCGCCTGCTCCCCGGCTCAGGGACGTGTGGCTGCGCAGCCTCAGGGACGGGATCGGCATCGCCCTGTTGGCGTTTTGGCGGGACTGTCCCAACTCCACAGGGAGCGGAGCAGCCCCGTGGGCTCGCTAGAAGGTGGCTGAGCCCGCACACATCGCGGCGGCGGCGCGGGGCCTCTCTGGGCCCTCAGCGGCCCTTCCCAGCCGCGCAGGCCCCGCTGGGCCGCGGCCCCGCTTCCGGGCCCGGCCGCGCCACACCCGAGCCGGGCCGGGAGCCGCCCGGGCGGGGGGACCTGGCGCTCCCTCCGGCGGCAGCGGGCCCGGGGCCGGTGCTAGAGGGACTCGCGGGGGCGGCAGCAAGGCTGAGCGGGCGCTGCTCGTCTCCTGCCGTGGCTGTGGGGCTGAGAGCTGCGGGTAGGCTGAGCAGCCGAGGGCTGTGGTCTGCTGGAGTTTTTCTGCACCGGGGCGAGAGCAGCCCCCGGCGGCCGGGGATGTTTCCTCTACCCAGCTCTCGGCATCAATGTAACCATTGAGATGGCTCTTCCCTCCTCCTCCGGGCAGGGTGGCAGTACCAGGCCTCCCCCGCTGCTGCGACACAATGTCAGCTTTGAGTGCCGGCTGGTGTAGGTGCTTGGCCTCCCGTTGGCCCTCGCTCTGGAACGCGGTGGCAGGAGAAGGAGGTCACTGTCACCCCCCGGGTGGCAGCAGTCGCCTGGCCTCGGGTTCACCTAGCACTGGTGTGGTGGTGCACAGGGGTCTGCGCTTCCTGGACAGCTGTGGGCTCGATAACCATTGGCAGTACAGCGCTTGGTCTGTCGGTCTCTTTACGTGGGCCTGTTCCTCTGTTGTAATGAAGGGGTGGTTGGGAAAGCTACTTATTTTTTACCTTGTAAGAGACTAAATGGGGCAGTACAAATAGACATTGGAGCAAGAAGGGAAGCTTTGGGGGTGGCAGTCTGTGCCTTAGTGCCTGGGTTGCTTCCTGCAGGGGGGCTGTCAGGTGCTTTCCCTGTGACTGATCATGTTGGTTCTGGAGTCCTAAAGGCAGGGAGAAGTGGGGTGAATACCCCTTCCTATGTCAGTGGACACCATGGCATAACACTGGGTGCTTTACCTGCTGATGCATTTCCTCAGAGCATCTCTTCCCCTCTTGGAGGCCAGGATTGCCTGTGCAGCGGTGAATCCATCCTGCTGTGCTGTCCCCAGTTGACCACCTTCTCTTCTACCAGAATGCAGCCAGGGCAGATTCCTAGCTGGATGGAGCTGACCTTCCCACCAGACCTGCTGGGCAGCTTCTTGAGGATAGAGTCAAACAGCTGGCTGAGCTCTTGGGGCTTGACTGAGAGTGCTGTGGCTTATCTCTTTCCTAGGAAGCCCCTCTAGCTCATGGGTGTGAGCTACTGCTAATGGCCTATTCCTATGAGAAGCAGCAAGATGCCAGCTGTTGCAGCATCTACTTGCTGCATCTTGCTGAGGGGATTAAGCTGTGCCACCCACACAGCCTGGCCCTCTGTGGTCCTCCCTTGTGTTGTGTTCTTACTTTTGTTTCTTGAAAAATCTGTTGGGTGGGAGGATTATGTGGTCCTTCAGGGCGGAAATGTAATATGAAAATTTAAACTGTTAAAACTGAGATTAGGGGAGTAAAAGCTCACTCTAACGTAGAGGTGTCTCGTACCATATGTTAGAGATGAAAATAAGGGAGCTTATAGTGAAGGTGCATAGTATCTCCTTTCTCTCCTGGTGGAGAAAAGCTTTGCATCCTGAGGAACCTCTGAAGCTGGTGTTAGAAGCAGGTACTTGACTGGGCACTGTCCTTGCATGCTACAGATGAATGCCTTCCCCTTTACTGCTGGGGGTTACAGCACAGTTAACACTCAGTCTGAGACCCTTCCTCCTGGGAGATGCTTACAGTGGACACTGAGAGTGGTGCCTGTGATGGCCCACGAGATACTTTGTGTTTCTGTGCTTTTGTATTGGAGTTGTGGTAGTGTGTGCCTTACTGGCTGTCAGATGGTGGGAGTACTTGGGCTGGAAAGTCTGGTTCTTGCCAGTCAAACAGGTGAGGCAGCTTGGGCTCTTATAGGGAGGAGACAGTCCCCAGGAGCCAGGACTCTTCCCTGCAGGAGTTATGGGGCTGCTTTTGCTCAGATGACAAGTTGGAGCTGCCACAGCCTGTTCCCCACCATCAGGCCTGTTGGCTGCCTTCAGTCTGAGCCTTTAGTGGCTTGAGGATAGTGGACATGGTAACTGGGTCTGATGTTTCTTGATTTCCCGTAGTGTCTGATAGGATTGCTTCTCCCCTGTGGGATGGATCAAAGTGGTAAGCTGTCACTGGCAGCAAGCTTTGCTGCAAGGAGTGCTCTTACCCTGCAGATCAGATCATCTAGCATGCTCTCACAGTTTAAGGTTTGCTCTGTGCACACACCGATTTTGTAACTCGTGCCACTTCTACTTAACCCTAAGAGGCTTTTCCTGTCTGTACAGGAGCAGCAGTAGAAGCAAGTGCCCTGGCTTTGAGTGGTCAGTCTGCCCCTGTGTTGAAATAATCGGGACTCGTGCTTTTTTTTTTTTTTTTGTGCTTGGAAGGCTGTGAACCTGCTTAAAAGTGGTATCCATTAAGCCTCAGGCTTGTTGGGTTCTAGGTGCATATGGTATGCTACTGGAGTATGACATCCTCATACTGTGAGAGAACATTCTGCTCTCTTGTTAGAAGATTGTGTGACCACACTGCCTTCTGGGTGTGGAGGGTATGGGACCCAAAGCTCATGTCATGGCAAGTTCCAGGCAGTAGCCCCTTCTCTCATTGAGAAGTGGCTCTGGGTTCACTCTGGGCTTCTTGAATAGGACAGATAAAGCTGTTGGAGGGAATTTGGGAGTCTTTCCTTTCTGCGTCTTGCTTTGTAGACTTTTAATGTCCATCTTGTCTTGATGTGCCTGTCTAATTAATGCACAGGCCTGAATGGGGCAGAGCACAGTAATCATTACTGTGTTGTGATTACAGCCAGTGCTGTGAGAACAGAGGTGAAGCCTTGTATGGAGGCATTTGCATAGTGATTAAAACCAGAGATGAATGCTGTGGTACAGGCTGTCCTACCTCCAGATAGGGCTACTCTGTTTCTTTGCTAGGTGGCTTTAGAAGGCTTGACCTGATTTTGAATGCAGATGTTAGAAGTTGGCCTTGCTTGGTCTAACCCTGCCTCCTCTGTCACCTGCCTAGTCCTGTCTTCCCTGAGTGTGCTCTGTGCATATAAACCTCTAACTGCAAGGTATGCTCTTGTGGGACCTTGAAGTCTGATTACCTGCCTTGATTTTTGTACAAGGTTACCAGTACCCTATTGCAATGGGTGCCCTCCTTTCCCTGAAAGCTTGTGAGGTGCCACACTGACAGTCAGTCAGAGCTTTCCTGCTAATCTGGGAATCTCCTCTTGGTTTCTCTGCTTCCAGTGAGTATGGGAAGAGCAGAGCTTAATTTGTTTGTAGGATGCTATCCAAAGGCCTCAGGGTTTTACAGCCACTTTGTGAGAGAGTGGTAGGATATTAACACATACTTGGTGAAGATGGGGAAACTGATCAACTTCAGGCAGGACACTTTCTGCCACTTGGATGTGGCAGTGTGCCAGGAGCAGCACCCAGCCAGTGTGATTCCTGCACTGGTTGCAACGGCAGCTCTTGCAAGAGCTGTTACATATCACAAGTTTGAGAGCTTGCATCCCTTCTGTGAACACAGATCTCCTGTACTGACTTCAGAATATGCTTATGTAGAACATGCGGTACCAGGTTTTTGGCCATGTCCTTAGACACTCAGCATGAAGTAGGTGAGCCAGAGGAAGTGACAAATGGATATGATTCAAATAGGAAAACTTATCTGGTGGTGCCAGCATGAAGTTTCTTTGCAGTCTTTGTAGTTATGTTGTGGACTGTGTTCTGGAACTGTTTGTTCTCAAACTCCGATCAGAGTTTGCCCCTGCTCCTCAGAGCTGAGATGCTAGGCTAGGAGGGCTGCTTTACTGCTCTGCCCTATTCTGTTGGTATGGCTTTCTGTGCTTGAAACATAGAAGCTCTGGTTGTTCTGCCAGACTTGTCTTCAGTAGCTGGTGAGCTGGTGACAGGCATGTCTTTAGACTGATACCTTTTGAGAAAAAACATGGCTTTAGAAGCATGTGGGCAATGCTATCTTAACTTGAGTCTTCAGTGAATGGCTGAAATTATTAGTAGTAATGCAAGTGTATTTTAATACAGCTCTCCTGTTGAGTGGCCTCTGCTGCATGTGCTTGAACTGGTGTTACGAGATGCTGTGTGCGTAATAAGCATGTACTGCCTGGTTACAGGCCCCTCTCCCTTTCACCTGGGCACAGAGCAGCAGACAGGACATCCAAATCCAGTTTTCTGTGCTCCACTGTACACTTCAGTCTTAGAGTGATCCCACTGCAGAGTTGATAAAAAACAGAGGTTTGCATCTTATGGCTGGCTGGGCTCCTTCTCCCTCTTGTCTTGCTCTGACTGCCTTGCTGCATGTGTGTTGTTTGGGGCAGATAAAGTTTTGTGTTCCTCATCTTGCTGGATTCACTTGTGCATGAACTCAGAAAAACATCTGGAGCTGTGACTGTTAGCTCTTGGTGGTGATGGTTTGAGGTGCCAGTTTTGTGTGTGCAGTACATATCTCTCTCTGTGCCTAGTCTGGGGTCCTCAGAGCCTGGCTTGATCAGTTCCAGTCTTCTGCAGGGAAACATAGGCCGTGGGCACGTGGGGCTGTGTGCAGGCCTTGCTGGACCCTACAGTGACTTTCTGGAGCTCCAGGCAACTGGGCAGGTGCTGTGTTGGGGAGCTGGGGGAGGAAGATGTTTCTTTCTCAGAGGTTGTGGAGCTCAAAGCTGCATCAGGCAGCAAGCCTTGATGCCACCTCGTAGGTCAGGGATGAGAGCTGGTTTCCCATCTGGCCAGCTGGTTATCTCCTGACCTTTGAGGGCTGCTACTCCCTTGGAAGCCCCAGAGGGGCCAGGCCTGCTTTAGCCAGTTCAGCAAGGGCCCTGTGCCAGCCCTCCCTGGGGTGGCAGCTCTGTGGCCACCTACCAGATGGTTTTGGTGCTGCCTTTAATTAAACTAGTGGGGAGATGAGGGTGTTTGCTTTTGCACTTATTACAGGACTGATTTCTGACCTGAATGCTGAGGGGGAGTGTTGGATGTCTGGGGCAGAGTCTGGTGCTTGCAGATGGTTGTTGTGTGGCGAGATATGTGCTCTGCAAGGCTGTTAACAAAGCTGACTGGGTTGAGCTCTGGTCTCTGTCAGTGTCATGGTTCTGACAGTGCTGTGATCTGACTGGGGCTGGTCATAAAGGGCCTTGCTGTTGTTGCTGAAGTTGCATTAATTAGCTGTATAGCTTGCTGGAAATATGCAGTGTTGTACACATTGCTTGGTGTAAGCAAGTATTTAATCCTTGATGGTGGTTACTGGAGCAGATTGTGGCCTGATACTCTAGTTTGCAAATAGTGGAAACTTTTTTTCTGACATGGGGAAGTGACTCCCTGTTGCTGAGAGATAGAATGAGATGTGTTGCAAGGTTTCTCTGTATCATGCAGGGTGTGTTTGGGCCCCTAGGGTTCCTGCTCATTTGGGATGCTTTGACCTGTTTGCTTGATTTCTCTTCAGCTGTTTAAGGCTCAGCTTTGGCTTCCTCATCTCCTCCTAACTTGTTTCCTAAGAGGAGCAGGATTTAAGAGGCATCAGAGGAAAGTGAGTGTCCCCCATGTGCAGAGAGGACACATACAACCACTGAGCAGTGAGTACCTGCAGTTTGTCATGTGTGGTGTAGTGTGGAGTGCAGTGAGAGTAAGAGCAGATGCCTGTCTGGTTGGTGGTCCCCTCTTAAAGTGAAGGGGGGTATTGTGCACAGAGGAGATGACAGGGGAGTTCAGGCTCCTGGACTTTTGCTGCTCTGTGCTGGAAAACCTCTGCCTGCAGCAGAAACGCTGGCATGGAGCAGTCATGTTTTAGGCAGGCTGGTGCACTTCACATCCCCCTACTTAGTGAAGGTAATAGTTGGGCCTGCCCGACTCCCACTTTGCAGCTCAACTGTCAACACCCCGAGGGCAGTGGTTGCTCCTTGAGAGACAGAGGAGGGCAAGACATACCTGCATCTGCTCACTGAACAAGGCATACTTTGGCTGCTTGGATGTCGGGATGATGTAGCATGCCAGCATGGATGGATGGATGGGTGCCAGGTCTTGCAAAAACTTGAAGACCTCGGGGGCTTCCCTGGAGATGTGGTTGCTCTGTTAGCTTAATTTAGCAGGATGCTGTTCTGCCTAGAGAAACTGTGGAAAATGCATAGATCCTTTCCAAAAGGGCCTGTAGCATAATTCTGCTATTTCTGCCCTGGTAGAAGTCTTGGTGCTTGCCTGAGTTCAGGATAAGTCCAAAGCCTCCCATTTTCTGTGGCATGTGTGGCAGTAGTAGTGCCGGAGGTGCTTCACACAACAACAATAAGAGGGACTTGTTCCTGCTCACGCTGGTGGGGACTTCTGTGTTAGTCCTGGATGGAAGTGAGCTTCTCCCACTGCTTGGGGGAATAGTTATCATGGACCCTGAAGTCCTAGTTGGCTAGTGGTACTGGAGCTTTTTTTGGCTCAGGGTCAGTGAAGTGATCCATAGTGCCTGAGCTGAAGTGTTCTCCTGCAGTGTGAGATGTAGCTTTGAGCTCAAAGACAGCTGATACTCTTCTCATCCTGGCCTGCCCACAATAGGCAAGTACGCCGCAGGATTTTTGTCTCTGCCCTGGAACTGTAGTAAGGCTGACTCATTCACCTTGATAAGATAAACACAGAGCTTGAATAGTCAGGTGCCTCTGCTGGGAACTGACTCTTAAGGGCTCCTCAATCTAGCAAATAAAGGTGTAGCTGGATGTAGTGGTTGAAAGCTGAAACTAGACAGACAAGTTTGGAGCTTGCTCTTAACCATTACAGCAATATAAAGCTCAGCAGCTTTCCAGACTTGTACATACTGCATTTCCCACAGCTGAGCCTTGAGTGGCTCTTAAGGATGCAATAGCTCCTGCTACACTTTTAGCAGGGCTTTGCTGCATGTGGAGAGTGGATTATCTTGGCAGTGCCCAGAGCCTTAAATATTACCTGTATCACGGGGATACTACAAGTGAGTATTACTTGCTATTAAACCCTTTGAAACCTGGGGTTGAGTGGGTGAACATCTGTTTTGCTGCTAAGGTGCCCCTGATGTGTGGGGATCAGTCCCTTGTGGGCTTTGCCCTCTTGCTCTGTCTGCCGCCAGGATGGTACAAGGAACCACCTTCTGTGCTTTCTGAAGCACAGCAAAACTTCTTGGGCTCTGTCCTTGGGGTGCATGGCTGTGCAGGCTGCTTTGGAGCCTTGCTTTTAGGAATGGGTGTTTTGGGGGATTGAGGTGAAGGAGGAGACCTCTTCCGGCCCACTGCTCTTTTAGAGAGGTTGGGTGGCACTCCCTAGTCTGGAAGAGTGCAAAGGGTATGACTGGGCAGGCACAGAGCCAGCACCGCTGCTGCACCAAACTGATTTGCGGGGAATGGTTAGCCAGAATGGTGTGTGCCAGGCCCCCTGAAGCTTACTGCCAGCAAAGCCTGTCATGGAGGTGCCTGGTGGCACCAGGAAGTGTCTGCACGACTGCACAGGAAGTGTCTGCTGCCATCCTGCCTACAGTAAAGATGACATTGAGCTCCTTGTCTTGCTGTGAGACTGAAGGAGCAATGCTGGTGTTGGCTGGTGAGGGCTTGAGGTGGCACAATGACTGCTGAGTACTCAGGGACCTTACTGGGAAGAAGGTTGCTCTGGCTTCAGTCTCCTCGCTGCTGGCCTGGAAGAGGCCATGTGCTTCCTGGTGGTGGCAGCAATATACTTCCTGGGGAGTCTTGGACTGGGCACCCATTTCCTCAGGCCTTGTGTGGGCAGTGACTCCTGTCACCTTCTTGGAGGGAAGGAGTAGGTGGAGTGTCAGGTAGTATCTGTGGGGAATGCCTCCCTCACAGGTGGATGAGTCAGGTGAGGCTGGGCCTGTGCTCTGCCTCCCTTCCTGCTGCTCTGGTGTCCTGTGGGCTGGAGAGAGGCTGGGGAGCACAGGGGGATGGGTGAGCATGTTTCAAACTGGCCTGCAGTAGTAGGAGCAGTAGGAGCCTGGGCTGCAGGCAAGTAAGATGACAGGTAAGATGACAACTGTCTGGGTGCACAGATTGGGTGGGGTTACCCCAGCTTGCTGAGAAGGGGTTTTTAGCCCTGCTGGGCTCTTAGCAGGTCTTTGTAGTGCTGATTGCTGTGGACTATTGACTTTCCTGATTTTCTGGAGAGCATCTGCCTGGATCACCATTTGGTATGTATTCATAGTGAGGCTGAGTGAGTGTGGGGAGTGCCAGTCCTTCTCCCTGCAGCCTTATACTGTATGGCTTTCTCTTGTCTGGAAGGGGAGTGGAAATGCCATTGCCAAGCAGGATGCTGCTAGCCTCTGAAGTACTACTAGGTTATGTGGTAGTAGTTTCTTGTCAGGAGGATTTTGTGCAAGGATATGAAATCAGGAACTTTGACACTAGAAACCGATGTTTGTTTTGGAACCTATGGATTTCCTTCCTCATGCAATGAGCTGGCCAGTGGTGGTGTGCTGCTTCTGTGGGGAAGATCAGTGGGCAGGAGCCCAAAGCTTATCATAAAGGCACTGCTCTATGGAGAGCGTGGGCCAGCTCTGCATTTCTGTGCTAGAGTCAGACAGCAGTGTGTGGAGTAGGTAGGGGTGCCAAGGCTGGTGGCAATGTCATGGTGCTTGTGCATGATAATGTTTGAGCTTGTACAGCAGGAGCAAGATTAAGGGGCTGGAGATACAGTGCTGAGGTTGGAAGCTTTCCTAGCTGGCTTGAAATGTTGAATTCTTGCCTTGGAAGGACTGCTGGTGTTGGATGATGGGATTTCCAGCAGAGCTGGGGAAATAGGGCCGGCTCTGTGAGAATTGAGGAAGCCTGTGGCTCAGATGGAAAGTGGATGCTGGTGTGCAATCAGCTGAGAGCAATACTGGCCAGATACACAACTGTTTCTCTGAAATTGTGCTTGGAATTTGCTGATCTGCAGGGCTGTATTCTGTAGGCTGCCCTCCTGGGAAAACAGCTACCTGATCTTCCCCGCCTCTTTCCGCAGAGATACTGCCACCACCATGGAGGGGATTGTGACCATGTATCAGGACTTCATGAAGAAAGCAGGTGAGTGTTTGGCTATGCCCAGCTATCAGACAGGTAGCACTACGTGCCTTACTGCCACACACACCAGGGGGGTGGTCTGTCATCCCCAAAGCAGTCTGGATGCAACTACATCCTGCCTTTGTCCTTACACGGATGCATCTCTGGGGTATTTGTGCTGCCTGTTACAAGGCTGTCTAGCCTCAGTGCCTGTGCAAGTCATTTTGGGGCACTTGTGCTCTCCCAGACAGAAGATCTCCAGGCAGCCCTGCAGCGTGGCTTCAGGCTATATGGTGCTGAGTCTGGCTGACTTCACCAGCCTCTGCTCCCAGACTGCTTCCCTACTTGCACTCCTGTCCTAGGAGAAAAGGATTGCTATGTCCTTGCCTTCACTGTGGCAGTAGCACTGCTGGCAGCAGGCTGGGGTGAGGATAACTGCTCTGCACTGTGGCTCTTTCTGCAGACCCCCGCATTGCTGATTATCCACTGATGCAGTCCCCATTCCTTGTGATGGGCATCCTTCTGGGATATGTCTACTTTGTCCTATCCTTGGGTCCCCGGCTAATGGCCAACCGGAAGCCTTTAAACCTGAAGAAGTTCATGGTGCTATACAACTTCTTTCTGGTGGGACTCTCCCTTTACATAGTCTATGAGGTGAGTTGTGGGCAGCTTGGTTGGGCATGTGTAAAGCAGCATGTGCAGGCTGCGTGGGTGATGGGGAGCCCTTTTTCTGGCTGTTCCCTGCCCTTCTGTGCAGAGCTTGAAGTGCAGTGGGTGATGTGTTGAGCCTCACCCTGATGATGCTCTTATTGCAGTTCCTGATGGCAGGGTGGCTTACTGGGTACACCTGGCGATGTGACCCTGTGGACTTCTCACAGGACCCCAAGGCCCTCAGGGTGAGTTCTCATCCCTCTCCTGATAAGTGGGGATGGCCTTTAGTGCATCTGTTTGGATAGCAGGGTCATATCACCTGCCTTTCCTGAGGCAGAGGATTTGCAGTCTCTGGGCCTTGGTTTCATGCTGGAGTAACTGTAATGAAGCCCTTCTGTCACTGGGCATGTTCAGGCTGCTGTGGGTCTCTAATGTTAACCTGTTCTGTTACAGATGGTCAGTGTTGCTTGGCTCTTTGTTTTCTCCAAGTTCATTGAACTGACAGACACGGTGAGTGAGTTACTGAGGAGGCCTTGTCACCACTTGCTGGGCAGGGAGTTGGGGCCCAGTGCATTTGGGATAGGTGGTTTTACTGTCCTTCCAGTATGATCTGGTAGTCCTTTTGTCTGGCATCACTGCCAAGGAGGCCACTCTGGAATATTGCTGAGGCCACTCTTGACAAGCTGCAGCTCTGGAAGCTGTGGGGTGACCTTGGGTGTGAGGACAGTGAGTGGGGAGGGAAGCATCACTGATATCAGACACTGAATTAGTGGCCAGCCTGCTCTAGCTGCTCCCAGGGCTGCAGGGCATTGACGCTGTTGGGCTTTCACTGCAGGTGATCTTTGTCCTGCGGAAGAAGAATGAACAGGTCACATTCCTGCACCTTTTCCACCACTCTGTTCTGCCATGGAGCTGGTGGTGGGGAGCAAAGTTTGGTCCAGGTAAGATGACAACTGTCTGGGTGCAAAGATTGGGTGGAGTTACCCCAGCATGCTGAGAAAGGGGTTCTGGCCTTGCTGGGCTCTTAGCACGTCTTCTGTAGTGCTGATTGCTGTGGAGTGTTGACTTACACTCAGGAACATCTGTCTTAACAGGGGGAATGGGCTCATTCCATGCCATGATCAATTCCATGGTGCATGTTGTCATGTACTTCTACTATGGGCTCTCAGCAGCAGGACCTGCCTTTCAGAAGTACCTGTGGTGGAAGAAGCACATCACAGCCATCCAGCTGGTGAGTCTGTGTGGTGGAGCAGAGCATATGTCCTGATGTGAGGGGCAGGCCAGTCCTTGTACCTTTGAAAGGTGCAGCCAGCAGCTGTAGTTGTCTCCTCTGTAATGTATTGCTCTGAGTTTTTAGCAGCTCTGCCCTGCTGTGGGCTTCTGATAGCCCTTACCAGCCTGGTTGGGGTGTGGGTGCTGTTCAGCCTGCTGCCCCTGGGCTGCAGCCATGTTGGGAGGGTGAGAGGCACATGTTACCCTGAGACTTGTGCCTACCTCATCCAGCAGCTGCTGATTGTGCCTCACCATAAAGATCTCTGTGTCAGACTGGGAAAGGAGTCCAGGGGTTTCCTTTTAAACTAAGGTCTCTAGTGGGTTCCATGACCCTGCTCGTGTGAATAACTTGTTCTTACTCTGCCTTGCTCCCAGGCACAGTTTGTGATTGTCTCCGTCCACATCTCCCAGTATTACTTCATGCCCAACTGCCAGTACCAGTTCCCCATCTTCATCCACCTTATCTGGATTTATGGGACCATCTTCTTCATCCTCTTCTCCAACTTTTGGTACCAGTCCTACACCAAGGGCAAACGGTTGCCCAGGGTGGGTCAAGAAGCAGCCCAGCACAACGGTAGCAGCATCCATGAAAATGGCACTGTCACCAATGGCAAGGTCAAAGCCAACTAGAGGGTAAAGTGCTCCCAGAGCCAATGAGAGCCCCGGGGCAGAGGCAGCTGGGACCTGTCCCTCTGCTCCTGGGTGCCGCTAGCCAAGTCAAGTGCCTACAGACTGTTGTACCCCTGTGCCCAGTCCTGCTGTCCCCTGTCTGCATGCTCAGCCTCTCTGCTCTGAGCAGCCATGGGCCACTTTTGCTCCTGGGAGGGCTTGTGCTGTTTCTCAGTGTTGCTGAGCAGAGAGGCAGCTGCCTGCATCACAGCTGTGGGGCTGCAGTCCCATTCCAGTGTTTCCAAAGGAACTTCCCCCAAGTGCCTACATCTGGCCCTTCTGCCTAGGGGCCATTTCCTTCTGAGTAGGACCAAAAGAAGAGACCGCTTCCTGTCCTGGTGCCATCTCCCCTTCCCTGTCTCACAAGAGCCTGTGTGGATGAGCAGATTTATCCCTGGCTGCTTGCCACTGCCAGCTCATGTGTGAGTGCTCCTGCTCTACAATGCCTTGTGCCACTTTGTTCCATGCCACAGTGCTGCATGTCCCTTCTGGTCCCTGTGTGCCCAGCTGGGGAGTCCTGCCCTGGCATACCTGTGCCCAGGTGTGTCTGTGGAGAATGTAGGGGCAGTACTTATGGGACTTAAGGGCCCAAACCTGCCCAGTACAGTACACATGCCCTGGGTACATAGCAGTACATAGGTACATAGCAGGGGCTGTGACAGCTTAAAAGGCTTCCCTCACATGATAAGCCCAGGTTGCCTTGCTGTTCTTGTACCTGGGCTGGGTGCTCGGTGTGTGCTTAAGCCACACTTACCTGATCCTCTATGGCAGCTGGTGGCTTGCTCCAGAGTGGCTGACACCAAGCAAGCTCAGCCTAGTCTTGGACCACTTCCATCCCTGTAAATTCAAGACTTGAGCAATAAGTGCTCCTAGCATTAGCTCCTGGGCTCTCCTCCTTGGGACCAGCCCTGCTCTGGCCAAGCATGAGCACAGCAGAGGGCAGTTTTAGTGTGCTCGGCTGTGGTGTAACAGTGAGCACCTCTTGCCGCTGTGGATCTGACTAGGCCTGGGTGAAGATGTACTCTGCCCTTCAGCAGGGCACTGCAGCAGCTCTCCTGGCCTGGTGCCTGTCACCTGCTCTGGCTGTAACCACAACATGCTGATGGCCTCGAGGATGAGGTGGAGGAGCCAGGCCCTGTCAGATTGGGCTGCTCTTCTATCACAAATAAACAAACAGAAGGAGAAATGGCTCTGTCCTCTTGTTTTCTTGGCTCACTAGAAGCAAAAGCTGTTCCAGGTGCTTAGTCCTGCCCAGTGTGGTTGAAGGCAGGGCTGGGAGAAGCAGCTGGTGTAGCAGGTTTGTGTCAGGGGGAGAGGGTGATAGTTGTGTGCTGATGAAGCAGATGGCAGATTGTTTCCAAGTGTTTGGTAGAGCAGTGCTCAGGGCAGGAAGTGTGTCAAGGCATCTGTTGTGAAAGTGACTCCACCCTGTCAAAGAATGGCTGGGGTGGAGCGTTGGTGTCGGCTGGGCCACCTACCCAGGGAGAACTGCTGCTTTTCAGAAATCCTGGGGAGCTGAGCTATGGCAGAGCAGGGAATAGAGACTCTGGAAGCTTGAGTGATTGGGAAAGAGGGGTTTGTTGCTTACTGCATCTGCTGAAGCAAAAACTGTTGCTGTCTGTGAATGCCCATTGAGCATGGATCTGTGCAGAATGTAGCTCAGGTTGGTCACAGAGGGAGGTTGATGTTGCTGCCTTTCTTTTGCTGTAGAAGTGCATCTTTGCCTGGCTGTGCTCTGTTATCTCTCCAGCTCTCATTCTGGTGTCCCTTCGGTGCTGTTGGGGTGCAAGGCTGCCTTCCCCATCCCCCTGTGACTGGTGCCCTCCTGAGCAGAGAGGGCAGCCTGGGTGCTGACTCAAGCCTGGGAAGGGGAGCAGGGAGCCAGCTGGGCAGCTTGTGGCTAGGAGGGAAGGTGTTAGAGCAGCCGCCTCCAGATGCTGAGTTTCACTGTAGGCTTGATTGTGGGTTGGGAGGGCTCTGGTGGATGTCCAGCCAAAGCCCTGGAGCAGGACTTGGTGTGAGAGAGCTCTGCTGCCCCTGCCTGGGCTGCTGTACACCTCAAGGCCATGCTCTGAAATTTAGGAAATCATCTTCAAGTGACCAGAACTAGTGTGACTAATATGCCAAAACTGCACATGGGCATCACCCTCTTTTACAGGGCTCAGTGCTCTTGTATATATGAAGCTGTAAAGTGGGATCTGGCTCCTGCACTGTGCAGTGTTCTCCCAGTTGTTGCTGCTTCTCTGAGAGTAAAGACTTGCACAAGAATTTGTTCTGGTCCATGCTGATGTGGTGTGTAACATCAGTTCAGTGCTCAGAAAAGTCACCACTTCAGGAGCTGTAGGTGATGGTCCAGCTGACATGGATCTTTTCCTGTCAAGCTTCTTTCTCCCCTCCAGCTGGCTCTTGGTAAAGACAGGACTGTCTTTGCTTTTGCCCAAAATAGTAACAATGCTTTAAACTACTTATGCTTGGTATTTTAGAATGGGCTGTTCCCTGCATGTGCTCTGCTCTCCCTTCCTCCAATTGTTCTGTTAGCTGTGCTCTTCTATGGGCTGGCCATGGCACTTGGTAATTAATATGCTGTCATGCTGTGAACTGAATTCACACCTTATAGGGCTGTGTTTACTGGGCCTGCTGGATCAGTGCCCGCTTCCTTCGTCTGTTCCTCCTCACTCCAGGACTTTAGGGACCAGTATGGGGCCATAGACCCTGCAATACCATTACCCTCTAGTAATGCTCGGGGGACCTTCAAGGACTGTGTAACGCACAGCTTCTGGGGGTAGGGTATGTGCTAAGGAGAAAAAGCCTCTATTGCCTGAGAAAGTTGAGTTGCTCTTACATGGGAGTGAAAAAATTACAGCAGCTTTCAGGCATATAAAGCCTTCTTTCCACGTTAGGGATCAGAGGAAGGCCTAATCAGCTGTGGGGCTACAGGGCAAGTCTGTGCTAACTCCCAGCACCAAAGTACGGGGCTGTGGGGCAGAGCTTCTACAACAGCAGCCCAGCTCTGGGGAAGAGCCCAGCCTTGCATCTGGGTTCCTGCCTGCTTCCCCATTAGATACAGCTGCTGCCGTAGGATTTGTGTCTAAAGAGTGAGAGCTCTGTCCTTGGACCTCTGATTTTTCCCAAGTGGCCAAATGAGGATGCACTAGCAGCCCTGTTGGGAAGGTGCTGGGCTCAGCTGCTGTTTTTTGAGACTGTGCGCTCCATACCAGCAGTGTGTGTGGCGGGGTGCTCTGGTGGGTATGGTTGCGCCCTCACTGGCCTTGGCACAGCACAAGGCACAAGTTGACGCTGCCACTGGCCACCCGTGAAGGTTCCAGCTGGTTTAAATCTCAGAAGGCAGAGGTAGTGCTAGGTACAGTGTGGTACTGTGCTGAGGGGATGGTGAAAACAGTTAATAATCCACCCTCAGCTAATCGCTGAGGGCTGATGGGAGGCACAGGCTTTGTGGAGCTGCTTTGCACAGGCCAAGGTGCTAATCAGCTGTGTAGTGTCCCCAGCAGCCCCTGGCAAGGCTGGTGCAGCTGAAGGACAGGCTTGATGAGTCTGGTACAGCCCCACAACCTCAGACACTGTGGCTCCAACTTGCAGAGCAGCATGGCTGAGGTGGCTCTTGCTTAGGTAAAGCTCACATATGTTCCCTGCAACTTGCTCCAGCACAATTCAGCCTGGAAAAAATGCATTTTTTCAAGCATAGGGGAGTCAAGCTCTAACAAATATCAGCTGAGTCCTGGTGCCTGCTTCCCTGCATAAAGCCTGAGTAGGCACCAGGACTTCCTATCAGCAGGAGGGGAGGACAGATCAGAGTTGCTGGAGGAATACATGACTAAGGGCTGTGCAGAGAGAGTTGGTGGTGCTTTGCGTGGCTCTTGCATGACATCGAGGCTGGCTGTGGCAGTGTAAACCAACCTTTTGTTTTGCATTAGGCTTTATGCCAGTGCCAGCCCCATTCTGGCCTTTGGGGTGAATACAGCTGTTGCTGTATGTTTCCCCTCTTCTTTTTCTTCCCAATAGCAATGGGCCCTAAAATTCAGTACTAAACTCACTGCAAAAATAGCTATTCTACTCCAGCACCAATCGCAGGCAGTGATGGCTGCCTATGGCAGAACAAGGCACACTCATATACATTACAGCTCAGGCTGCCAACTCTGGAGCAGGTGACCACTGCTAAGGGGTGCCTGCAGCTCCCCACTGAGGCTCAGGACACAACAGAAACTGGGGCCACAGCCATACCATGCTTTCAGTTGAGCCCGTGGTGGAGAGCTGCTGTGCTTGTAGTCAGCATCAAGATGGGGCAGTTAAGATAGCTGTCTTAGCTAGGACAGAAACAGTACAGCCCTTGCACAGCATCCTTCTGCTAGGCTGCACAGGCTTCAGGGTACCTGTAAACTGGCCCTAAAGAACAAAGGCTCTACCCTGTGTGCAGATCCAGACCCAAGTCCCTCCTCTCTAAAGTTGAGGGAGCCATGGCTTTTTCTTCCGTCAGATTCCATTAAAAAGAAGTTAAGTTAAGCAGTTTATTAACATTTAAAATACTGTACAGTGTGTAAACCAAATATCTCCCTCCCCACAACAATCCCGTGCTCTCAGCGGATGCTCTGGTGAATAATGCTGCTTTTGGCAGAGTTTGCCTTCTCTTTCTCCTTCTTCTTTATGGGGTCCATTTCAAAACAGCGCCAGAGCCGCAGTGTTTCATCAGCAGCTGCCGAGGCCACTGTTGTACCATCAGGGCTCATGGTCAGATTCAAGATTCTGGCAGTATGACCTGAGGGTAGAGGAGTGTGCAGTCAGGGCTGAGCTGATCAGCACATGCACATTTACTCCTGTATGCTCCCGTAAGCCCTGCCAGCTCGCATATTTGTTCCCTCACTGTGCTGTGGCAGCATGAATTCAGATTCTAAGCATGGATTTGGAGCAGTGGTGTTTCTTCATCAGGCCATGGGCGTGCCTTGCTCCTAGCAGCAGGCCCCTGGCTCCCATCCTGTATCAGTGATGGTGCAGGCTCAAACCAAGGGTTGCAGCTGCCTTCAACCTCTAACAGCCCCCCTGCTCCAGGCCCTGTCCACCTACCTTGCAGCTCTGCGACCTTGGTCATTGTTGGATACTTCCACAGAACCAGCTGATTTTGTGCAAAGCCATGGCCTGAAATGAACTCCTTGTAGTTTGTTGACCACAGAATAGAACAAACCTGAGAAAAGGCAGTAACACAGGTAAGACAAGCTGCTTGTGCTGATGCTCACTGCTCGGAGGTGAGCATGGTCTCACTTCCATTCTCATGCCTCTGGGCCTGAGGAGGCAGCAGCTCTGTGTAGGCTGTGCTGCCAGAAGGTGTTTGTCTTCAAGCTGATGTTCATGTCTCACCTGGGAATGGGCATCAACAGTACTGAGGCAGGCACCAGAACACACATTCCAGATGCGGATATGTCTGTCACTAGTGCCACCTCCAGTGGCTAGAACATTCATCTGCCACGGGCACCATGCCACAGCCTGAGAGAGAAGAGTTCATTTTAAGACATGCAAGAGACAACCTGCACCCAGCCAGTGCTACACATCTGCCTTGCACACAGGCATCTGCCCATGGCAGCCCTGTGCTCACCTTGACAGCACCCTGGTGCTGCGTGAAGGTCTGTACAGGAGCAAAGTCTCCACCGCCCCCTTGGGTGCATGGCCAGACATTCACCAGATTGTCATTGCCGCCACTGGCCAGGTAGCGGCCATCTAGAGACCATTTGAGTCCACACACCTCCTGTGTGTGGCCAGTAAGGGTGGCAACATGATGCTCAGCTACTCGGACATCATGGTGATGGATGTGGCCAGTCCGTGCTCCACTGCAGAGAGAAAAGAAGACTTGCAGGCTGACACATTTTCACCCAAATCCATTTTGCCATCCCTAACCCACAGCACACATGGACTGAAGGATAGGAATTTGCAACAACTGGAAACTGCCCTTGACCCACCCAGCCCCACCCACTGCTTTACCTGGAGAGGATGTAGCTGTTCCAGCTGAGGGTTCCCACACGGGCACAATGGCTGGTCATGTTTCGGAGACGTTTCTGCTGCTGAATGTCCCATAGCTAGAGAGGCAAAGCAGTAAGTTCTTCAGAGGAAACCCAGTCCTGCTGCTGTGCCCTAGGAATCCCACTGCACAGGCTCTGCCATTCAGCCTTCTCAGTATGGGAGCAGAGAAAATTTGTATCTCATGATTGCAGTGCAGAAGGTAATACCACTTTATCAGAGAACCCCCAAACCAAACCCTGCCTTGCATGCTGCACTTGGCTGGGGATAGTTCCACCCCACATCAGGCAAGACAAGTCGGGTGCATGGCACCCTTCCTGTGTTAGCCAAGCTTTTGTCTCCAGGCCCCACAGTTCTGTCAATCCTTAGACAACACCTCTAATTTTACTTCTGCATTCACCTGGACCTCAGCACTACTTGTGCCAACAGCAAGGTAGTTTCCTTCTTTAATCCATGACACAGAGGAAATGTAAACATCTGGATACTCCATCTGCAGCAGCTGAATAATCTCCCCAGTAGCATGATTCCACAGATAAACAGAGTTGTCCAGAGCCACTGCCAGGAAGTTCTGGGAGCTCCAATCGATGAGATTCAGATCTACAATTAGAAAGAGCAATGCAGGTCACACCATGCATACCTGGAGAGCCCTGCCCTTCTCCAGTGCTGATGCAGCAGGTGTGTGTGTACACATGTGCATGCACACACATATGAGTAAGGGGCAGCCTTCTGGGTGTCACTACACCCAGCTGGTGGGGTCACATACCCTGCTCCAAGTCACCTACACAGTGCCCCAGACCACTGTTCCTGTAAGGCTACACAGGGACAGTCCAGAAGTAGTCTGTGCTAGCCTGGGTGCATAAAATAATACAAACAGCCCAGTTACACTGTCCTAGGAACTGTGCTCCAGTGCAGAATGCTCTGGATGCCCAGCACTCAACAGTGCAACCTACTTACAGTAGTCATTGCGGATCTCCGGTGCATCCAAGATCCGGTCTGGCATTGAGGGAATGTATCTGCTATTCTTTCTGCTGGATCCAGGTGTCATTTTCTGACTGTAGAGCACTTTCAGGTTATTCTGATAGCCTGTGTGAAAAGGAACAGGTTTGTTAACCTGAGTTAATTTCCTCCCAGCTGAGTGCTGCTCACCCAACTAGGAATCCCTTGGAGTGAAAATAAAGTCCTAAGAGATACACTCACAAGAGTGCAGTGTGCTATCATCCCTGGCAGTATGAGCTGCTGAATGGGAGTGAATAACGCTTTCCTCATTTAAAGAAACAAGTTTAACAAACATTTGGGTTTTTGTATCCCGTTATGCTTAGTTACAGTTAAGCTAGAAAGTGCACAGCAGAGTTTGAAGCTCTTCCAGACCTCAGGAGGGTTTGCCACCTGCAGTACATGTGAGCAACTGGCCGTCATTGCAACTTCCCTGAATAAATTCACTGTAGCTGTTATGTTGTCCCTCAGCCTCAGGAACCCTAAGAAGGGAGACTCCAGCATGTATAGCTCTCAGAAGCCAGTTGGTCTCTCCTGTGACCACATACAGGGCCTCTGTATTGCCCTGACCAGATCTCCCCTGCTGATTAAGCTCACACAGATCCTGTATCATACCTTCTGGAGCATTCTGTGGTTTTCCACTGAGGCGGAGGATCTTTGCTTCTTCTACATCAAAACCATTCAGATTCACTGCCCAGGCTTTCTGTTGCTCCTATGGAGACAAACTACCCTCAGTGCGATGTATTTGAAACACAACCCTGACACTGCAGTTAAAACAGACACCTAAGCCCCCTTCTAGAATCGGGAGGTGCACAACTGTGCTACAAGGGTCAGCTACAGACAGGCAGGGCAAAGTAGTTTTTCCTCAGACTTTCGCACATTGTCCTGCTCACATTTTCACACAGTGGCAAATTCAGTGTCATTGCCAGTGGGAAAAGCCACAGCCACAAGCGACCAAATGCTTCATAAACAGATTGCAGAACACAGTGTAAAACATTCCAGAATTGTTCCCTGTGTAGACATTGTCCTAGAATAGCTACCACCAGCAGTTTCACTCTGCATAGGTCCACAGCTTTGTGTTTTTGTTGCCTGCTATATTTTAAAGCCTCATTAGTCAAAAGCTAAATTTTGCTACCAGAAGCAGCATAGACTAGAACGAGTGGCAGGCTGTACTGCTTCAGTCTCATCTTAGGCTCCTGAAGCCCAGAGCTGGAAATAATGATGGCTGGGGCTTGTCAGTCCCATGTGCTCACTTGATAGAACCTATAGTTTATCTCTCTGTAAATGGGCAGGAAGGATTAGGTGTTTGGTAGCGGTTGTTGAAATAATTGTGATTTAGCAATATGCTCACCTTCTTGGTAGGGGATTCCTCAGCAGGGTCATTCTCTTTGGTTAGGAGGAAATTTGCCATCTCCATCTGCACAGTGCTGCGGTTGGGAATGTAGCGGTCCCCCCCAGCCTTTGAGGGGGTGCTCTGAATTTTGGATCCAGATTTACCTGCATTTGCATATGGAAATATTATCTTACAGCTATTTAACAGCCTGTATTAGCACTTCCATGAGAGCAAACCCAGCACTCTTCCACATCACACCCACCAGACAAGTTCTAGACCAGCAGGACTCTGAGACCTCATGCCATCCAGTCACAAGTAACTTATATTCCCCCCCACCCCCTCCAAGCTCTGGTTAGGGACTGTCGGGAGACAACTCCTTGGGTCTAATGCAACAGTTCCAGAGTCCACGGATAAAGGGAGGATACAAAAACACAGTCACAGCACCTAAAACTGTCAGCTGACAGTAGTGCCCACACTTGTCCCAGCAGGCAGCTGTGCCAGCACGGCTCAGCTGGGGGATCAGCAGTTCGCCAGCCCCAGTGCTCAGAGCCCTGCCCCCCACGTGCTGGGGAGGAGGTGGGTGATTACCAGGAGCACAGCCCACCTCCTCCTGCCACACCAGCAAGCTGGTGGGGCAGCGTGGCAGGGAGCCCAGAGCCTCATGGCTACGGACGAGCAGCCCAGGCGAGGCTCTCGCACCCAACCTCTGCCGCCGGTGGCCGGCGCTCACCGGGTGTCTTGGACGGCGTCTTGCTGGCGCTGTGGGAGCGATTGACCGGCTTCATGGGCGACACGCCGACGGGGCTGGGCCCGGGGCCGCTCTCCTTGGCCTTGCGCTGCCATCGCGCAGGCGGCGCGTTCGGGATCGGCGTGTCGAGCTTCAGCAGCCCATGCAGGTCCGCCTCGAACAGGAACTGCGCCATGGTCCTGCGGGCGGGCGGCGTCAGCCGGGCCACCGGGGCCACCGGCCGGGCTGCAGCCTGCTCCGACGGGCCCCGGGGCCTCCCCACCACCGGCCCTTCTTCCAAGCCCTCCGGCCGCTCCTCGGGGCATTCCCCACCACCGGAGACCCCCCGATCTCCCCAGGTGCTCCTCGGGGCCCTTTCCATCAGCCGACACCCCCTCCATTCGCTCCTCGGGGGCCCTTTCCATCAGCCGACACCCCCTCCCTTCGCTCCTCGGGGGCCCTTTCCATCAGCCGACACCCCCTCCAACCGCTCCTCGAGACTCTCTCCGCAAACGGACAGTCTCCCTTCCCCTCGTCCCCTTTACCCCAGCCTCCCCCGCTCGAGACTGCACCTCAAAGCTGTGTCAGGGACCTCCCCGGCCCTGCCGCACTCTCACCTCCGCCGCGCCGCCGCCGCTCGCCCCCCCCGCCTGCGCCGCAGCATTTTAAAGGGCGCGCGGACGGGCCCGCGGTTGGCCGCTTCAAACCCAACGGCCGTGCGCTGCCAGGCGACGGCCGCGCGACACCACGCGATTGGCTGAGCTGCGGGGCGGCTCCAAAGGCGCCGTTGGGGGCGGTGAAAGGGGCGGGGCTATCCGGGCCGGGAGCGGGGCGATCGGGGCAGGGGCGATGCGATCCGGGGGCAGGGGCGGGGCGATCCGGGGCAGGGGCGGGGCGATCCGGGGCAGGGGCGGGGCGATCCGGGGCAGGGGCGGGGCGATCCGGGGCAGGGGCGGGGCGATCCGGGGCAGGGGCGGGGCGATCCGGGGCAGGGGCGGGGCGATCCGGGGCAGGGGCGGGGCGATCCGGGGCAGGGGCGGGGCGATCCGGGGCAGGGGCGGGGCGATCCGGGGCAGGGGCGGGGCGATCCGGGGCAGGGGCGGGGCGATCCGGGGCAGGGGCGGGGCGGCGACAGAGGGACCGGGCCGGTGTTTGTTTGAGGACGCGCGTTTATGGCGGGGCGGGGGCGGTTGCGGCTCCCCGTGGCTCCCAGCCGCTCATGAGCAGGTAGGACTGGTTGGCGATGTCGGTGCTGGACAGGCGGCCCCCGGCGTGCTCCGGAGGCGGGCCCGCCTCGCCCAGATGGCCGGGCAGCACCTCCAGCAGGCAGGGCAGGACGGCCTCCTCCGGTGGCTGCTTGTCAAAGGCGCTGGCCTGAGGAGACACGGAGTGGGCGCGGTGGGGGCTGCCCTTCGAGCTGCCCCCGGGGGCAGCTGAGCCGCCCTGCCCCAGCCCCTCACCTGGCTGTGCTTGCTGCTCTCCTGGAGGAAGTTGCCCAGAGCCCGGTGCAGGTCAGGAACGGGCGGCCAGAGTTTCTGCTTCACGTTTCTGGTTACGGGGGAAGGGGCGTCGAAGGCAACCTCAGTCTTGGGGCGCCCTTTTGCCTCCGTGCAAGGTGCCCAGGCTTGATGCTGGACCGCCCCCGCCTGCCCCCAGCACAGCCCTTTACCTGTAGAGGGAGGGGAAGGTGCACCGCAGCCCCAGGAGCACTGCTGAGAAGAGCAGCGGCACCACCGTAACACTGGGGATGAGCCAGCCTGCATCGGAGGAGGAACGCTGGAACTGTAGCCCTTCCCACACCTGCCACCTCTGAGCCCTTCGCAGCCCTGTCACCCTCTGCCTGCTGCTCCCCGTCCCATTTCCAGCACTCTCTGTCTCCTGCAGTCAGCCGTGTGGCTCCTTTGGCTGCAGCCTTCACCCGTGCTCTGTCCCTTACCCGCATCAGCTGTGCCATCAACCACGACAGGTTTGGACCAGGCGCTCCAGCTACCCTGGTACAATGGCCCGCTGGGCTGGGCCCGCACCTGGACATGGTAGCAGGTGCCTGGCCGTAGGTCCAGGACTTCTTTCCTAGCTCCTCGTGGAACCTGCAGGACCTGCGGGGCAGAGCGGAGCTGGAGGCATGGCTGCTGTGGGGTGGCCAAGGAGCCAAGGGGCGGGTCTGCTCTGCCTGCCCCCATGCCTGCCATTTGTCAGCAGCGGAGGTGGGCAGGGCTGCTTGGAATATCCTGGCCAGGCCTTACCTTCCAGTCATGGCTTTTCTCCATGGCATAGCGGACCTGGTATTCCAGCTGCTCTGCCAGCACCTCCAGGGGTGGCAACCACTGCAGGCTCAGCTGGCCCTGCGACACCGTTGCCTGCACAAGCTGTGGGGCATCTGTGAGCACTGTTGGTATTGGGAGCAGGTATGTGTCGCTGTTGTGAAATGGGACATGGGACACCGTGTCCCCTGTGAGCCGGGCAGGGGCCGTGGTGGCTCTGGGACTCACCAGCCTGGTGCAGCCAGAAGGGCTCCTTGAAGTAGCTGAGTGTGGGTAGTGTGTGGGTCTGGGTGATGTTCACCAGGATAGAGATGGAGCTGCCAGCCTTGGGCTGGAAGGTGCAGGCATGGGTGCCTTGTGTCCCCATGCTCACCTCCTCACACTGCTGCCATGCATCTTCCCTGTGGGAGGAGTTGGGAGCAGTCAGTCCCGCCATGTCACTCCCATAGCCAGCATTCCTGCACTTGCCCAGGAAAGCTACTGCTGCCTGTAGTTGGAGGCACAATGTAGCCAGGAGAGGCAGTGAGGAGGTATGAGGTTGGTGGTGGTAGGGGAGGACAGAGCAGGGCATGGGCAGGTGACCCAGCGTGGAATGTTGGGACACAGTGGTGTCCTGTGCCGGCTATGCCCCTTACCTTGCACCAGCCCCACTTGGAGGTGGCCGGTAGAAGAGCTGGTGGGAGCTGTGGGGCTCTGCAGGGTCCCAGCTCCACTCGCAGCGCATGTGCAGCAGGTCAGGGGTACTGCAGCATAGCCCGATGTCTCCTGGGCAGGCGAGAGCCAGGGCAAGGAAGGGGCTGCTTCCCCTTGGGCCCCCAAAACTTGGGTATTGTGCCTCACCTACCTCAGAACTCCCACCCCCCCAGCCCCAGGCAGGGGTGCCTCCCTGCTGTTCCTGCCAGCAGCCCTGCAGAGGGGCTGGCTGCTCACCGGAGGAGCGGGGCGTCTCCGCAGCCACTGCCTGCGACCAGGGCCCCCAGACGCCATCCATGGAGGTGCCGTCGGGCTTGCTGCGCACCTGGATGTGGTACCTCACCCCTGGCTGCAGGCCCCGGAGGACCACCCAGGTGTTGGCCTGGACCAGCCCCTGTAGGAGAGGGGCCAGGCTGAGGAGCAACTGCAGCCCCCAAATCCCCCTGCCCATCCCTGACCCCTCTCTGTACCTGCCCCACTCCCGGGGATGCTGCCCCAGCCCTGGGTGTGGGGGTGCTGACAGTTGACTGGATGGAGGGATCCCCAGGGTGCTGCCCACCAGGGTTCAATGTGGTGCTGCAGGCCATCCCTGGGGAGCTGGCAGGGCAGCACCGCACCTCGTAGAGGAAGAAGTTCAGGAAGTCAGCGAGTGGTGGCTGCCACGACACACAGAGCTGGCCCGCAGCCCCAGCCCAGCGGGCCATGATGTTCGCTGGGGGGGCAATGAGACCTGCAGGGAACATGCCAGGGTGTTTGCCCACCTGTGGTCGCCCCGGCCTGGGCAGCCCCTGGTCCTGCTGGGGGTCACCTGGAGCATGGCCCCCAAGGCTGCCTGTGCCCACCGTGCAGGGCTCAAGGTGTTGTCAGCTCCTGTGGTGGGCAGAAGGTCAGGGGACCCGGGTGTGGGGACTGTCCTGTTGTTACAGTCAGAGGGACTCACCCACTGCGTCCACGCTGAGCTCCCGCCAATACTTGGTCTGGTTTGTGGTGGCATCCAGGACTTGGAGGTGGAGCTGGGTGAAGAGCCGCACGTCCTGGCTGGGGAAGATGCAGACGTGTCGCTTCCCACCAGCCCCTTGGTGCCACGTGGAGACCGCGCACACTGTGGGCATATCCCTGAGGAATGGAGAGCAGGATCTTGCAGCACCTCATGCCTCCTGCCTTGGGCCAAGCTTGAGGAGAGGGGATGTCGGGCACAGCACCGAGACCTCAGTGTCACCAGCTCCTTTCCTGTGCCACCATCCACTGCAGGGCATCATCCCCATGGGACTGAGGGACAGCCAAGGCCCCAGCCCTGCTGCGGGGCTCTCCATCTCTCCTTGCAGTTAGGAGCCACTGGGATGGTGCAGATTGCTGTGACACCCCAAGCCTGCTGCTCTCTGTGCAGCAAGGAGAAGGCTGGGCTGTGTCCCCACCATCTCCTACCTGCTGTACCAATAGTAGAAGTGGCACGTCCCAGTTGTTGTCTCCTCCTTCTCGTCCCAGAAGCAGGTGAGATCCTCGAAGGAGCGGGAGAAACAGAGGATGTCCTCGGACACCCCTGCTAGCAGTGCAGCGTCTGGGAGGAGTGTGGGCATGAAGGAGCCCCAGGCACAAACCCGTCCCCATCCCACCTGCTTCTTCCCACCCCATGCCCGCTGGCACCCGGGGCAGCCTGAGCATGGCTGTGGCACAGGTGCTCTCCACCAGCTTGGCACACTGGGGAGGGACACTGCACACGTGCTGGCTGCTGGCTTGCACTGGGGTCCTGGCTGGTGCAGGGCTCCCCCGGCCCCACTGTGCCCCCCTCCTCAGTGTCCGAGGTGCTTGAGGACAAACAAACATCCCAAAATAGCCCTGCGGTTGGAGGGGAGCTCAGGGCCCAGCGATCAGGGGGAAGCACCCCTGCCCTGCTCATGCCGGAAGGTGCGCGGAAGTGAGATAAGGAGGAGCAGCACCCCATGGAGAGGGAAAGGGCCTCGGGGCTGGTGTGGGGGCATGTGGTCCTGAGCGGGGGGGATGCCCAAACCCCTGCCCAGGGACTGCTGTGGGGCTGTGGGTTTCTCTGCCCCCCTCAGTAAGCCGTGCTCCCTGTCGTTGCATGGACAAACTGGAGCAGCACACCCTGCAGGATCTCCATCCAAAGCACTGGTGGCTCTGCTGACACAGGGGCACCTGCCCCTGTTGTCATGGAAGAGGGGAGAGCCCCAAGATGTAGATGTGTGGTTCACAGGGATGGTCTTGCTGTCCTCAGCATTGCTTCAGCAGTCCCATCTCCCCCACTCCCTCTGCCCTGGGAGCTGCTCCAGCCCTCTTGCTCCTCTTCTTCCTACTGGCATTTGCTGCCTTCCCCAGGGGTTGCCCCCAGCTTTGGGACCCCACAAGCCCGCTTCCAATGTCTGCTCCCTTTGCTGAGTGTATCCATGCCCTGCTACACCCCTGCTGCACTGCCAGCAGTGCAGTGAGCCCACTCTGGGCAAAGAATAAGTCACAGTTCCCAAATGTCCTTGCCACCTTCTTGGTGTCCTGCTCGCCGTGTCCCTTCTCTTGCCCTGACGCCCCCAGCTCTGTTCCACGTTTCCCAGCTCTGTGTTGCCTTCTTCGCCCTGCTCTTTGTCCCATCTCCCCCACAGCCCCCACCTGTTTTTCCCTTTTTGCCCCCCATTACCCCACCCCAGGCCTCTTGCTGGCTCCATGGCCTCACCAAGCACCAGGAGATGAAGTGGCCAGGTCCCAACAGCTCAGTGGCACAGGGACCCATGGCATTGGTGGGAGGCCACCCTGGTCCTGAGGGCTACCAGAGCATCTTTGCTGAGCACAGACTGTGTCCTAGCAAGGGCATCTTCCCAGATCTGCAGCCCACACCAGCCATGCTCAGTCAGTGCTGCCAAACCAGCGCAGGGCTCAGGGCACAGTGATTTTGCAGAGGCTGTGGGCAGAGAGATGAGCCCAACCCTGACCCACTGTCCCTGTGGAGGTGACTCAAAATGTGCTCCCGAGCCTGCCCTGGCCAGAAACCTGTTGTGGGGCTGGAGAGACAAGCAGGAGATCAACAGGGTTTTATTCAGTTAATGCTTTTTATGGTGTTACAGAAAGTGTTAAAGGGGCTAAAGAGGCACTCAGAGAATGCATGGAGAAGCCTGAAATGAGACAAAGCTGGGGAGTGGCTCTGGCAGGTGCAGTGAGCCAGATTGGGGCTAGCTATCAGCTAAGACTAGGGTGCCCGGTGGGACAGTAAATCATGGCAAGGCTTGGGCAGGAGCACTGGGGTTAGCCTGAAAGTGCCACTGCACTACCTGTGGTGCAGAGCTGTGCCAGATGTTGAGTTTTCCTCAAACCCGCATCACATCATAACTCCAAGAACTTCTGACAAGCCGGGAGCCCCTCTGCTACCTGAGCAGGACTGTGAGCGCCAGGCTGCCATCCCCAAGGGCCACCCAGGGGCTGCCAAGCTCTGCTTGCAGAAAGCAGGGATGTTACTCTACTCCAGGCATCTCGGGGTGTCCCACAGATGAGAAGGGCACTCCACTCCTTGCCCTGAACACCCCCTGCACACCCTCCTGGAATACCCCCTTCCCAATCCTGTAGATTTTGGCTGCCATGAGGTGCTCGCTGCCCACACCTGGCATTCTAGCTCCTCTCTGGCCCATCCTTTGGGGGAGAAAATAGCCCCAAGGACCTACCTTGGGATGTCACTGGCTCAGGGGCCGATGGTGGGCTGCGGAGGCTGAGCAGGATGGCAGGGAGCAGTGAGAGCTGCCAGCCCTGGCACAGGCAGGCTGCCATCCTGCAGCCTGTGTGCCAGGGCCACACGTGCCACACTTGGCCCTTCCCAGTGTCCTGGGAGCTGCTGCGGCTCCTCCGGGCGATACCTTTATCTGGGAAGTGGTGGCTGTGTAGCTCAGGAAGCCTGGCTGGGGGCTCCCCCCGCCCCACCGCCTGCACTTCCCTGTGCCTGAAACCACTATGCCACAGCCCCTCTGCCGCCGGCCGCAGTGCCAAGAGAGACTGCTCCTATCAGATAGGCGGCAGGTCCTGCCCTTGTGGCTACTGGCACGCTGGGAGGATGGGGTAGGAAGAAAAACAACCTTCAAGAAACCAGGGAGGCCCCTGTGTGGGGTGAGGCAGGCTGTCGGGGGCTGCTGCCACATGGGAATGTGGGACATGGGACAGCTGCTCTGCCTCCATCGTGTCCTGTGCCGCCTGCCACTGGCACCGTCTCCGCGGCTGTGCTGGGAGCAGAGCTGCAGGCACCAGGGGCACTGGCAGAGCCCACAGAGGTGCTAGTGGTGCTGGTGCAGGAGCAGGGACAGCCAAGTGAGGTCTCACAGTCATGCTCAACCTCGTGCCAATCCACCACCTCCACTTGGCACAGGTGGCCGGAGGGTCTCCCACCCTGCCAGGGCACAGCACTATTGCACAGACCAGGGGGCACAAGGAGCCACTTGCACGTGTGTCCCCAGTGCACCAAGGCCAGGTTTGCTTCTGCATGCCCAGCAGCTGGGGGCAGCACCAGAGGCACTGAGGGGAGACAGGAGCAGCCAACCCCAACTTGCCACAGACAAATTTTGTCAAAAAAATCAGAAAGCCCTTGGTGTGAGCAGGACTGGTGACACTGCACCAGACACCATTCCCAGCTGGGAGCAGAGGAGGTGCAGAGGCAGTGGCACATGTCAGGCTGTTTGCGAGGGCCAGTCCCCATCACTGGTTCACTGGGGACCGCAGGGATGGGGCAGAGAGGCTGCTCACCAAGCTGCAGTTGGCACCAAAGAGCACTGGAGGCCAAGATAGAAAATCAGAATGGTATTGATAGGGATCAAAGACCTTCTGGGGATAAAAGATTCTTGCCCAGAAGGACAATACAAATGCCCCTGTCTCCAGCTGGGATAGCAGGCTCTCCAGGAGCCACTCTTGCTTCTCATGGGACTGCCGAAGACTGACAGACAGGCAGCTGAATGGCATGTCCAGGGCTGAGCAAGCTGAAGCCAGCAGAGGTGAAGCCCAGCCAGTGTCAGGGTAACAAACAGCAGCAGAGCAGGTGAGGGACCAAACCTGGCACAGGAGCTCCTGCAGGAGGGTCAGTGCAGAGCCCAGGTGACCCTCGAGGGATGGGCATGTGAGGCTCAGCCCAGCAGCACATGCTCGAGCAGGCTGGTCAAACACAGTGGTCACTTTGCCACATGGGGGAAGTTATCTGATGGCTTGGGACAGTGCTGGGAGGTGCCAGCTGGCCAGGGTGGGAAGGGTGTGGAGTTGCACAGCTCCATAGGACCCTGCTGGAGGAGCAGGGCCATCCTTATGAAGAGCAGCCAACTGAGGGGAGGCTGCAGGAAAAATTTTCAAGCATGAAAGAGGCAGCTGTGCAAATAGAAGGACATAGTCTGTTTTCCATATCCCTTTTGGGACAGGACCAAGTCTTAAATCATGTCTGTAGGAAGAGATCCCAGTTGGATCCTAAGAAAACCCATCTCCATGGCATGATGAGACCTGGGACTTGTCTGGGGATGCTGGGACATTCCTGGGGATCATCAGAGGACCCCACGATTCTGAGGAGTGTCCAACACCACAACACTGGACCTCCATATCCTGTTCTCCAGTGCTGTCAGTGGGGCAGAGCTGGGTCCCCACCAACACTCCTCTGGACCCGGCTGTTGCATGGTCTTTATTGTCCATAAGGCAGAGCTGACACTCCAAAGGGCCACTGCAGAGCTGGAGGCTGCGTACAGCCGACACCGTCCCTTTGCACCTGCCGGGGTGGCCCCATGCCACGCTGGCAGTGCTGCTCACACCCCCTGGCACCACTTGAGGCCCAGAGCATGCTGAGAGCTGCAGGGCGGGCAGCTGCTGTGTTGCTGCTTCCTCCTCTCGCCCCAAACTTGAGGATTTTTGTCCGTGGGCTTAGACAGCATCCTGGCTCCTGAGGGAGGCCCTCTCCTGCCTGCTCTGCTGCAAGCACCCTGCTGCTGCTTGTCCTTGGGGGCCATCCCAGCATGTCCCCCAGCAGTCTGGTGCTGTCGGTGGCTGGCACCATGGCAGGGAGGGGGTGGCACAGTCCTGCTGCAGGGAAGGCACTCTTGGGGAGGGGCACTGGCCTTTGCTGCTTGGCCCTGGAGCAGGACAAGCAGCCCCTTGCCCCACAGCACTGTTCCAGCAGGCCGGGGCCAGCGTTGCCCCTCTGAGCAGTGCCAGCGCAGCCTCATGCCTCCTCGGCAGTGGCATCAATCCCCGCGTAGGTGAAGTTCTCAAACAGGGCCATGTTCACGTAGGCCTGTGGAGGAATCCCAGTTAGCAGCCAGTTTTGAGTGTGTCCAAATCTACCTCCTGTCCCCACTAGCATACTCATGGGCATTGTGCTCTATTGCCTCCCCATCCCAAAAAGTGATGCTGGGGTTACCCCCATGCATGGTTCTGCTGCTGGCTGTCCCCTCCTCGAGCCCAAGGGATGCTCCAGCATGTGGAACAGCCCCGTGCATGGCATCCCTCCCACCGAGCCGCTACCACTCACCTTCCTGGCCTCCAGCATGCGGATGAGCTGCATGGAGATCTGGGCGAAGGGAGGGCGCTCGTAGGGGCGATCGCGCCAGCACTGCCGCATCAGCTCATACCTGGGGGCAGAGAGTCCTGGGTGGCTCAGTGCACACAGGAGGAGAGGGGACAGAAAAGCTCTTTGCGGGGGATAGGGGAAGCAGGCGGGAAACTAAAGCCCAGGAAAGGTGTTTGGGGTGTGGGACCCCAGCCCATCCTTCAGCCACAATGCAGGGGGAACCAGGCAGAAGCTGCTGAAAGCTGGTGCGAGCCCTGTGGGGGGGCAGTGGGGTCAGAGGGACGTGAGTGCCACCATCAGGCGAGGCTCAGGCCACTTACACCTCGTCGTCGCAGTTGCGTGGCTTCTCCATGCGGTATCCCTGGGGCAGCTTCTCGTAGAGCTCGGCACACGTCATCCCGCAGTACGGTGTCCCCCCTACAGCAAGAGACACGCAGGGACTGAGGGGGTGACAGTCCCCAGAACGTCCCCTCCGAGGCTCCAGGATAACCAGACCCAGAGGGACCTGAGTGAAGGTGGGGGACAGAGAAGAGCCTTACCCAAGCTGACGATCTCCCACAGCAGGACACCGAATGACCACCTGAAAGGGGAGGAGCCGAGGCTGTGACAGAGTGCCCAGCTGTGCCCCACTGATGGGCACCAGGCAAAGCCCAGGGTGGAACAGGCAGCCAGGGCTTGGGCTGAGCCAGCAGCTCTCCAGGGAGATCAGCATCAGCTCCCGCCCTTGCAGCACCCAGAGCACTAGCATTGCTTCTCTGACTGCGCCAGAGAGGGGTGGAGGCGGCCACAGCCATGCCCCAGCCCCAATGGCCCTGCCTGCAGGACTTACACATCACTCTTGGTGGTGTACACGCTGTAGTTGAGGGACTCGATGGCCATCCAGCGAACCGGCAAACGGCCCTGGGGAGAGAGCGCCACCATTAGGGCTTGGGAGATGATCCCTGGGTGGAACACAGCTGTGATCCAGCCAGTCCTGCCATGATGGGTCGGTCACATTGCTGGTGGGCATCCTGCCCACCACATTGATGTAGACCCCATGGAGATGTTTTGCTCCTGCCTCACCATTGTCTTCTTCACATAGACCTCCTCCCCTCTGGACAGGCCAAAGTCAGCAATTTTGGAAGCCAGGTTTTCTCCCACCAGAATGTTTCTTGCTGCCAGGTCCCTGTGAATGAACTGAAAGGGAGGAACAGTCAGCAGGAGCCATATGCTCCCTTCTGCTGGCCCCAGGGACCTCATGCCCTGGTGGGGAGGCCCCAGAGGAAGGGTGCTGAGGGTCTTTCTGGAATGTACCTGCTTCTCACTCAGGTACTGCATCCCCTTGGCCACATCTGAAGCAAACTGGAGGAGCTGCTGGGATGTGAGGGTGGAGGCAGTGCCGTGCTCCTTGGCAAAGGCTGGGTCTGTCTCCAAGACTCGGCTTTTGCGGAGGAAGTCGAGGAGGTTTCCATATGGAGCGTACTCAATGGCGATGTACAGGTAGCCTGGGGGGCAGGAGGAGGTTGGGCTACTGGGGCTCTCCCCAGCAAAAAGGAACACAAGGCTGGGCAGAGGCTGTGGGGCTGGGGAGAGGAATGAATGGAACAGCCCTCACCTTTGTTCTCGCAGGCACCCAGCAAGTTGATGATGTTGGGGTGATGGCCCAGTTTGCACAGCACCTCCAGCTCCCCGGCAAAGTCCCGATGGTCATTCTCTGAAGCAAACTCTGGAAGCAAAGAAGGGATGAACGCCTCAGGCCTACAACAAGGGCCTCTCCTCTGCTTGTCTGCAAATGACTCCTGATGCTCCCCAGCACAAGCATGGCCCAGGACACAGCTGCAGCCCTCAGCCCACCCTGCCTGTCTCCCCCAACACTCACCTTTCAGCATCTTGATGGCTGCGTTCATTTTCAGGCCGTCCTTTTTGATCATAGCCCTGATTACCTGCCCGAAGTTTCCCTCCCCAATCATGTCCTCAAACTTGATGTCGTCCCACTCCAGGATGGGGTAGCTGAGGGGTTCAGGCTGCGGCTTGGGACGGCGTGTCAGGGTCAGAGTCCCCGAGTTGAACTGCAGGATGGTCTCTTCCCCCTGGCAGATGGGAGCGGGTGAGGTTAGAGGCACTGGGCACCTCTCTGCCCATGCGGCAATCCCAGCAGGACAGGAGTCATGGGCAAGGGCGGGCTCCGCACCCTCTCCGCGTGGAAGTGAGGTCTGGCTGCATCCGGACTGGAGGCTATGGAACGTGACCTGGATCGGGCTGGGACGTGGGGAGCAGGGGACACGGTCCTGGTGGGGCAGGCGGCACTCACCGAGCCAGACTGATATGTAAAGGTGCGGCGCCGGTGGAAAAAATTCTTCTTGATGAGGAAAAGCGCCAGGAGAGCAAAGAGGATGGTGAAGCAAGTGACGGACACAGAGCCAACAATGGCCAAGAGCAGCTGCTGGTCTGTTCCCGCCTGCTCAGTGCTCTGACTGCCCAGGCTGGGTGGCACGCTCAGTGCTCCTGCCAAAAGGAGGGATGGAGGGTTGTGGTCCATGGTCGAGCCCTGCCTGGCCTGCATGCATGGCCAAACACCATGACAGCAGCCCCCTCCCAGCACCCAGGCCCCCAGTGAAGATACCACAACCACGTCCTGAGCTCCTGGAGTGGCACAGAGGGGAGAGAGTCACAGCCCAGCTCCAGAAACCACTGGTTTCTGGACCTCCAACCAGCTTTGGGTCAAGCCATGATCTCCTCCCATGCCAGCTCTGCTCTGCTCCTCTAGCCCCTCGATTCACATTCCCCTCTGGCCAAGGCAGAGCCACTCTGTAGGTGGCATGCTGTCGTCATGCCACGCCTGCCCCTTTAGGACTAAGAGGAACAGGTTTTTTAAGATGCCAGGAGTTTTGGTCTTGGGCTGCTGCTTCAGAGCCACTCTCAGAGGTTACCACCAGCATCCCAATGATCCTTTGCTGACCCAGATCCTGAGCCCAAGCTGCAGCAGAGCTGGGAACCCCATGCCTGCTGGGATGCCCCTCTCACCGTCCCCCAGGGTCTTGGCTTTCACAGGCTGGCTCCATTCCCCTGGGACATGGGAGTTGGCACGGACACGAAACTGGTAGCTGGTGCTGGCATTGAGGCCGCCAACGATCTTGGTGGTCTCGGCGCCGCTGTCTGTGTCAATCCACTGGGGTTCACTGGTGCCCCCCACCTGCTGCAGCTCCACAATGTACTTGGTGATGCCCCCGTTGGGGTACTCGGGCACCTGCCAGGACAGCCTGACAGCGGTGTCAGACACAGGCTCTGCCGACAGCAACTGTGGGGAGGACGGCCCTGGGACAAGGAGGGGAGAGTGTCAGTCCCAGGATGGGGCTCCTGGTGCTGCAGGGGCTCAGTGCTGCTGTGAGGACTGGACCCACCACCTCCTGAGCCCTCTCATGCTTGCCCACATCCCTAACCCCCAAATCCCCATACCATACAAAGCTCTTCCAAGCAGAGAGCAGAGAAAACCTCTCATCCCTCAAGCCTGATGCCTACCAGTCCTCTCAATGTGTACCAGCTGGTGCCAAGCCTCCCCAAAGGCCTCATGCATGCCTTTCCCCTTGGTTGCCAGAAAGCTTGGTCAGGCTGGTGCTCCACATCCCCATGGTCTTCCACCTACTTAAAGTGCTGTGTTCATGTGTGTGTGTGCCCACAGATGGGACTGCAGGGCTTTGCAGGCCCTAGTGACCACCCAGCAAAATTACCTGGCAGCAGCATTGAAGCAAACCAAAGGGAAATATTTTTTTAATGCAGAGTATAATGATATCAAGGAACTTGTCACTACAGGGTATTGTTAGGTTGCAAGTATAGACAGGTCCATCAGGGTTTGGGCAAGGGTGCAGAGGACCAATCTGTGAGCATCACTCATGATGGCCTGAATGTCATGTTCAGCTTAGGATGTTTCTCAGCTGCTTGTTGCTGGCGACTGCAGGGTCTAGTGGGGAAAGGAGGACCCATTCTCCCCAAAAAGCTGTTCATGTTCTATCAGAGATTTGGCACAGGAGCAGCCAGACCTGGGGATGGTTGCTGTTACAATTATAACTGATCTATCATTGTAATTCCCTGTTATAATTCCCTGTGTTCTGCTGGACCCACCTTTGCTGTTGATCATGACTTTATAGGGGTCAGAGGGTGGCCCCAGGCTGGTGCAGTGGTACACCAGCACCTCCAGCCTGTACTCCTTGTTAAATTCCAGGTCCCCAATGCGGGCAGAGAGCACCGAGATGGATGTGATGTTTTTCTCAGAGACCAACCGCCTTGCAGAGTCGAAGAGGTGGACAATGAACCCATGTGCTGGCTCGTGGTTGCTTGGCAACTTCCAGTTAACATGAAGCATGTTTTTCTCTTCTATGGAACAGCCTTCAATCACAGGCTTGACTGTGGGCTCTGCAAACAAAGAGGCAGCAAAACGTCACAGTGCATCAGCTGTGGGACTTTGCAGGCTCTGTGCTGTGCAGGGTCAGGGTCAGGGTCAGGGTGAGGGAGACGGAGGCTCACCAAGGCAGTCGGTCACCATGATGGCTTCGGGCCCCTTGCTGCCCTCCCCACCAGCCCCTGGCCGGCTCAGCTGCACCTTGACAATGTAGGCAGTCACTGGGCGGAGGTTCATGAGGGTGATGTTCTCACTGTTGTCAACTGTTGTGGCCAAGAGAACATGTCAAAACCATGCCCATGATCCACAGTCTGCCCTGCCACCAGCATTCTCACCATCGCTACAGGGGGCTTGGTATGGAGACATCTGCCCACCCCAGACCTCACCCTTCTCACACAGGGTCCTACCTGTGCCCCCCAGCCCTGCAGACACATACCCACAATGGATGACCAGGCTGAATTGTCATCCTTGGGCTTGTAGAAGAGCTTGATGGAGGTGATGGGTCCGTCACCAGAGAAGCAGTCCACGGGTGACACCACAAGCTGGCGACTCTGCTTGGCCAAGAGCCGGGGGGGGCTCAGGGGCACTGGTGGTACTTGGGGGGAAGAAGGGAATGACACTGGTGGGACTGGGAGCAACAAGGAACAGAGCATGGATACATCTGCCACCTGTTGGCCCCTTCAGCTTTGTCAAAAGTCTTTCATAATCACGCAAACCTGTCTGCTTGCACTGCAGCGCATGATGGGAGGCACCCAGTCCAGTGCAGGGGTGGTATTGCCACACCATGGTGTCAGCCTGCCCCAGCAACCCTGGCTAGTCCGGCTCATGCCACCACACTTTACTCACCTCGGATATTGACCTTGACTTTCCGGCTGTCCTGGCCCCCGGTCGTGGAGACCCGGCACTCCCAGAGCCCCGTGTCCGCCTTCGTTAGGTGCCGCACCTCGAACTCGCAGGTGATCTGCTTCGGCTCGATGATGGTTTTGATGAGCTGCGGCACAGAGGGTGCTGTCAGCCCCTCCACTCAGCCCCTGGCTCAGCCCCCCTGCCAGTCTGAAGCTGCCCAGCAGCCCCAGGTGCTCTTGCGGGAGCTGGCAACATGGAGATGGTGGTGGGGCAAGGGCACGGGGCAGTACCTTGAGCACAGTGCCATCAGCCTTGCGCAGCTCCACACTGTCACTGGTGGGCAGTGGGTTGCCAATGGCCACACAGCTGACAATGGGCTCTGAGCCCACGTTGAACTCCAGCTCTGAGGCCAGTTGGATGATCTGGGGGAACCGGTCTGGTACATAGAAATCAACATTAGGGCTGGCCCTGCTCCTCCCCAGGCACAAGAGAGGCTGGCACCTTTTCTCAGACCCAGATGCAGCCAGACTGTGGTGCCAAGGGAAAGGTGAGGGATGCTGCTGTCCAGCCCTGATCCCCACCCCACAGGCTGGGCTCAACAACACTCTCAGCACAGATAATGCTGGGATGCCACACCAGGTGTTGTCCTTGCAATGCCCTGCTTTCCATGGAGTTGGAGGTTATTTCTGCAGGCAAGGCCCTGCTAGCCATCTGGTGAGACCGATAGCCAATGGCCCCCCAGTCACCGGTGAGGAATGAGCCAGACCCCCACTTGAGGCGGGGGGATGGAAACCCACCACAGCCCCATGCCAGCCTCACCTGACTTCTCACAGTGCTGCCCGTGCCAGCCTGCAGGGCAGACACAGCCACTGAAGCGGTTACAGCTGCCTCCGTTTTGGCAGGTGCACTCCAGGGCACAGTCGGGGCCATAGAATCCTGGGGGACAGGCTGTGGGAAGAGGAGAGCTCACTGCTACCCCTGGCCATGGCCAGGGACACACAGGACCACAGAGACAGAGATGGCAAGCAGCTGATGCAGGCAGTAGTACTGCTCAACTGTGACGACCCTCAGACTGGGAGAGGTTTGCACAGGGGCTGCTGGAGAGCAGCCCAGGCTGGGTGGGAGAACCAATGGATACCCATGTCCCTGTACCTTGGTTGCAGCGGGAGCCACTCCAGCCCGAGGCACAGGAGCAGCCATAGGGGTCCAGCAGGCAGAAGCTCAGCCCCTGGCAGCCCTGGGCTTTCTGGCACGTCTCCTGGCAGTTGCGGCCAAACTGGCCTTCCCGGCAGGCTGGAAAAAGAAGCATGGTCTGCCCTCACCCACCATTCATCCATGAACTGCTTGTGTATGGCACGGAGCTGGCTCGGGTGCCCCAAGCCCTGTATCACCACCTCAGGGAGACAGGGGACCCCGTGGGAGGTCCAGCCCTGGTCCAGAAACAGAAGGCACTGCGGGTGGGGAGGCACTGGGGATGAATACGGCATTTCTAGACACGGTGCTTGGGTCTGGGGGTGCAACAGAGCCCCCACATATGCCCTGGGCACAGCACGCAATGCTGGGCAGGTGGCACCCACCTCTCTCGCAGCGGGTGCCCATGAACCCTGGAGGGCAGATGCATTCACCAACGTGGTCGTGGCAGATGCCGCCATTCAGACAGTCGGGACAGTCCTTCTCACAGGATGGTCCCCATTTCTTCGCAGGGCAGGCTGCAGAGACAGCAGAGGGGGCCACACTGGCACCAGGCTGCAGGGCAGGGTATGTCTGGCTGTCCCCACTCCCCAGGCAGCCAGGGCCCTGCTCACCTCTCACGATGAGGCGGTAGAAGGCACTCCACAGAGGGCTGTCCCCCATAAACGTGGCACTGTAGACACCATTTTCACTGACACTGACACTGGGGAGTGTCAGGGTGACACAGTCATCCTGCACCTCACCCCGGTCCGTGGTCTGGTAGTAAGTGCCTGCAAGGGGACAGAGGGTTATCTCTCCCTTGCCCCCAGGGCCAGCGCCAGGCATCTTCTGGGAGCAGCTCCAGCCCTGTGCCTGCTCTTGGGACTACTTGCCATTTCTTTTCCACATAACATCTGTCTCCTTCCTCTTGAGGATCCTGGCAGAGAAGGTGGCTGCCTCGGCAACATTCACAGACTGTGTGGCTTTCACCGGGAAGAGGTGGGCTGCAGAGGAGAAGGAGGAGGAACAGGTTACACAGCAGATGCCCCCAAGGGCACTCACACCCGAGGGCAGTGCTGATGCCCTTGGAACAGTCACGCCAGGACACACCCTGGCACAGCTCAGCACCCACCATAAGTTTCTGCTGGAATTCACATCTCCCTCTCTGCTCCATGTTGGACCCAGGACACCCCAAGCCTCTTCAGGGACAGGCCTCCCTTCCTGATCCCTTCAGCCCCTTCAGGCAGACACCAAGGAATGGGATGTGGCACCTGCCCTCTGACCAGCCTGTCATCTGCACAGGATGCTGGTGGCAGCAGTCTGGGGCAGTGACATCTGGGACAAGTGTTCATGGTGCACTCTGCCTGCTGCCAGCTGGGAGGTGTGGAGTGCTGCAGGCAGGGACAGCAGGGCAGGTGAAGCGAATTAAGTGTGCAGGAGGCTGCACTCCAGCCCCCAGGACCAACAGCCCAGTCATGGCTGTTCTCCTGATTCCCCAGGTGCTGGGGTGTGCAACAGCAATGAACTCTCGGAGTATTAATGTGAGTCAGCCAGACCCCAGCCTGAGCACAGATTGGGCTATAAATACCTTAAGGTCTGGGAAACCAAGCCCTGGGCGTGCCAGGACAGACACAAAGGAGGACACAGGCAGCTGCTGGCTTTCGGAGCCTGGCAGTGCTCCAGTTTGCACACACTAAAAGGAGCCACGCCGGGTTGGAGCTAAAACACATCCAGCCCTGTGTCCTGCCCCTCTGAGGCCAAGGACCAGGAGGAAGCAGCACACGCCGCAGACGCCCAGGGAAGGGCACCGCAGGTCACACTTTGCAGTAATTTCCCAGAATCGCCTCCACACCTATCCCTCTAGTTGGGATCTTTCTTCCATGGACTTTGCAGTCCCTTGTAGAGGGCTCACAGATATGGTCCTCATTCTGTCTCACTCCACCTCACTCCTTGGCTCCCTGGGGACCCCCAAACACAACACTGCATTTGCACACACCAATTTACCTGTCACTCCATCACTGCAGCCTTCCCAGAGTGCATCTCACCCCTGTCACTCTGTCACTCCATAGTGCATCCGTTGTCTCCCCAGACAGCTTGGGGAACAGCAGCCAGCACTTTGTACCCACAGCTGGTGACACAAGTCCATGCAGAGACCTTGTGCCATGTCAGTGCAAACTCCCTCATGTGACAAGGACCACTCCTATTCCAGCTCTCCTTTCCTTTAGTCAGTATTTACCCATGCAAAAATCTCTCCTGCCACCCCCTGGGTGCAAAGTTTCTCTCAAAGAACCTTTGAAAGGGAATTTTCCCAGTTTTCTCCAGGAATCCAAGCAGACAGTGTCAACTTGATCTTCCACAGCATCCTCACTGCTGTCACCCCAGAGACCCTCCCACAGCAAACTCAGCTGCCTCTTTCTCTGGGACCACGTAACCACAAAATCTGCTCTTTATTACAGTTTCTGTGAATTTGCTGGGTTTTGACCTGGGTTTTCAGGCTTGTAACTCCCTACCCAGAAGCTTTTAGGAAAGTCTGGTGTCCCATGGGCAGTGGCACAGCCTTGCTCACTGCACGCCCAGCCTGGCAATGTCGTGCTTCTCCATTCCGCTATTTATCGCCTGTCTCTGGCTATCAACACTGGCATTTTAGACGGTTCCCCCAGCAAGTTTTTCCAACTTTTCTGTTGTGCACATAGATGCAAAAATAAAAGAATTTTGGTTTTCTGTAGTTGATTTTCTGGGTGTCCAGAGCACCACCACTCTGCTCTTGCTAGTGTGAAAAATAGTTTATTGCCAGATTTAATTGCTACTCAGGATGTCTTTGGTTTGCTTTACTTTGTTTTTTTAGCAATGCATCCAAAATTTATCAAACTTCCTAAGTTCTTCTCCATGCATGACCTTTTGGGAGCTGCCAGCTTTCCTCTAACAGCATTCTCCACCCACTGTTTAATCACCCTGGCCTGCTTTGCTGTGCTCTCAGGCTAAACAGGAGAGATGACACACACCAAGCCCCCGCAGTGGGCTCTGTATCCAGCCCTCCTGCCCCCTGAAAACATGTAATTTTTTTTGCTTACTATTTCCTTAATTTTTTAAATAGAAATCACAGAAAATTTCAGTCCTTCCAGTTTTGCAAAGTCTCAAGCAGAAGGAATGGAGGTTGGCAGTGCAGTGTGGGAGTGCTGCCCCAGGTGGTATCCCTGCTGCTGGTCAGCCGAGGGAGGCCCTTTCAATTTTTATGGCCGAAAATGGGAGAAGGAGACAAGCCCAGCACTGCTCTTGGCTACAGTGCAGCCTGGCAGTGCGTCTCAGCAAGCCCCACTGCTGGAGCGGCGATGTGCTGCCCTGGGATGGTGTTTTTCCAGCACCTGGGGAGGCTGCCAAAGATCTGCCCCAGCACTACCTTCTCCCCGTGAGCCTGTGGTGGGAGCATGGGCTGGCACAGCTCCCAAGGGCTGCCCCCCGCTCTAGTTAATGATTTCCAGACCCCACAACCTCCTCCAAGGGCACTCAACTTCCTCTTAGACCTTGCCCTTCTCCTGGGCACCATTACAAATCCAGACAGCTCTTCCATGGGGCTTGGCCATGCTCCTCCAGCTGAACATCCCTTTCATCTCCCTCCATCTCCACCCCACCAGTGCTGGTGGACCTCAAACCTAGCCTGTGGGTCACCACTGTCCCCCCACCACCCCAGCTGGTGTTGGGATTGCGAAGCACAGGGCGGGCAGCTCCCGCATGCACCCACTGCCCCCAGGAGCCACTCACCATTGTGGCTGTTGTGCACATAGACCACCTGGGCCTGCTCGGTCGGGGTGCGCCCCAGGCAGTAGAGGATCCCCACCAGGTCGGCCTTGGAAAAGCCCCTGGCCTGGACTTGGTTGCTGCTGTTGCGGTAGTTTTGGAAGCCCATTTTGGGGTGCGTCATCACGATCTTGTTCTCCCTCTCGATCTGCAAGTAGCTCACGTCGCGCTCGCCCACGACGCAGGAGAGGAAGAAGTCGGAGTGGGACAGGCTCTGCACGTTGGCGATCAGGGTGATGTCCAGGATGGCCCCTGGGGTGGGGGAGCATGAGGGCGCGTCACAGCTGGGCAGCAGCATGGCCACACCAGCCCTGCCTCAGGGCCAGATCTGTCACCCAGACGTCTCCCCCTTTCCAGGATATTTTTGCCATCCATAGCCCAGAAGGCACAGCCAGGGCACAGCAAAGTGTGTTGCAGATCCACAGGGATGACACAGTGGGCATTTCTGCTCTCCTTTTGGAGTCCCAAGTAAATCAGCTCCCCAACATGAGTCAAGCATACATCAGAACGGGGTTCTTGGGGTGCTTCTCCACCCATGTTGCGGAGAGGCAGCCAGGGGCCTCTGAGGGCTCCAAATGGCTGATCACAAAGGGATGTTTCCTCCCTCCCAACCCCCATCCGATGGCGCCACTGAGCTCTCACAGCTGCCTTGTCCCACCAAACCACCCTAAGGTAGGGGCCACTCACTTGGGGCAGAGGAAAAAGGGCAATTTACCTGCCAGATGTGGGAAGAGAAGTAGAAGATAAACCTGGAGTCCCATGTCCTTGGAGCTTGTTCCGAATGTGGCGGAGGTCAGAAAATCCCCAGCATTTCCCAGCTATGCGGGTCAGAGTTGGAGGCTGTGGCTGTCTAGAGGCTCCATGTGAGTGGCAGCTCAGGATCCCTGCTCCCTGCCCGTGCTCCCCATCTCTTCTCCATGCTGCTGCTTGACTCCCAGGGCAGCCGGGACCACCTCCTCTAGTGCATAGCCTGGGCACGGACAGAGATGTCCCTGTTCCTGCTGGCTCAGTGGCCAGCCAGCTGCTCAGGACCAGGGCTTGCTGGCCAAGGGGCCACTGGAGTCCCCTGCCTGGTGGCAGCTCTTCCAGGGAAAGGCACCCGCCCACCCCTCCAGGGCTAGGGCTTCGTGCTCAGGGTTCCCTGAGCCATGCTGAGCCCCCAGCCCGGGCAGGGGGTGTCCCAACCTTGCTTTTTGTCCAAGGTTCAGAGTGCCTCATGCCCCAGCCCGCCCGGGCAGCGGCATCCCCATCCCCACACTGCAGCCCCGTGGCTGATGGCTGTGGGAAGGGCTCTCTGGAGCAGGGAAAGGAAAGGGGCCAAGGGGCTGTGGCTGGCGGTGGCGGCGGAGCCAAATCCTGTTTCCCATGCGGCGTTTCCTGCTCTCCACCCATTGTTTGGAGACGGCCCTGACTCCAGGAGCCGTCGGGAGCAACCCTGCACAGGCTGTCCCCCGGGGAGCGGCGTGCGGCGAGGCTGAGGCCGTGCGCACCTTGTGACACCTCGGCCTCCCGCCGCCACGAGCTGGGGTGCGAGGCATGGCCCACCCGGCTCCGTGTTGTGCCAGGGCCTGACCCATCCTGCAGTGGCCCATCCCGGGGACACTGTCCAGGGTGAAAGGGCTGACTGGGAGCACAGGCAGAGCAGCAAAAAGCTGCCCAGCCCACACGGGAGGGCGGCCATTGCCCGGGGGAGAAAACCCTCTGTGTTGTGGTAAGCGTGTCTGGGGGGAAGTGGAAGCAGGAGAAAGCCTGGCTTTCCCTGAGCACTTTCCCATGCTCAGTGCTGGCATGGGCACGGCACAGCATGGCCTTGCTACAGCCCAGCCCCAGAGGGTCTCACACCCAGCATTCCAGGGAGGATGTGCCAGCCACAGTAGGCTCCAGATTCTTTGCCTGGCAAACAAAAAGCATTCCCTGGGAAATCACCATAAGCTTCATGCACCAAACCTCACACTGCTTGACAAATCAAACTGTTCCCATGTGAAAGCCAGGGCTGCCAGGGAGTGAGTCTCATGTTTTGATGTGTCCTGAGCCCATGCTGTATCCGGCCAAAAATCTAAAGCACACATGGGGAGGAAAGGGAAATCCATTCATCGCTTCCGACTATTTACAGAGTGCTCTGGGGCCGCGCGGTGCCCATGGCACGCTGAGGGAGGGATGGCAGTGAGCAGGGACTCCCACAGTGCAGCCACTCAACCACCCCACAGCAGGAGGAATGGAGAGTACCTTAAAAAGGTGGATACCAGGTGCAGCTGCCCCCATGTGCCTGGAAAACAAAACTGCCTGTAGAGGCGAGTCAGGCTCAGAAGTGTAATTGCTATCGCATTGCTTACATGTGCAGCTCGTTCTGTGCCCCCCTGGCAGCTGTGGGGGAGCACATCACACAGAGCCTGATGTCTGTGAAATGTCCGCTTTCAGGAGGATCTGTTTGAGGACAGGATTGTTTACACAGAATTTTTGCAGAATGGCAGCCATATGGGGTCATTCTCTGCACCAGGCCATACCCAGGAGATCTCAGGGATCCATTGAGGAATCTGACCCAACCTGATTTGTCTGCTTGTGTTTTTTCTAGGAGCATCTGGATAAGAGCAGTGCTGCTGATCTGTGCAGATTCCTTTGGCTGGAGATAGGGTAGGAAACTTCTCTGGGGAGTTTTGTGGGGATGCCCAGCCAGGACCCTGCAGCTCCAGTTTAAGCTTATCTATTTCCAGAGGAGGCACCAGAGATAGGTACAGCTAAGCACAGCCAAAGCAGCTCCCCACACTTGCTCTCCTACAACGTGGAAAGTTCCAGTTGCCCAACCCACAGGACACTCCAAGTACCTGAATACCTGCTGATTTCATGGACCTCAGGTTTTTTGCTGAATCACAACAGACTAAAAAAAACCCAAACAACAAAGACTGACAAAAATACCACTTTTCATTATCATTTCCACGTTCTAATGCACGGCACCACATGCCAGAAACCATAACGCACAGATACATTTCCTGATAGGAAATGCAAACGCCCTGCAACTCCACCGATGGTCAGGGCTGCCTCAGCAACATTTTCCAGCCCCACTTCTCTGGATGCTTGTTTTGTTTTACGTGCACAGTGGGTCCTGGGGAGGCCCTGCGAGTCTGGGCTAAGGGCTGCTCCTGCCAGGCATAGAACATTCTGCAAGTGGGGTGGTTAAGCATCCCCAGCCCACCTGGGCAGCTGGGAAGCAGGAGCTGCCTGGCTGTGTTGGCATCCAGCACATGCCCACAGGATGAAGGACAGGCTGCTGGGAAGCCCTTTCCCTGAGGAAAGGGTGGGACATGTGGCTGTGGAGGGGCCCTTTGGCAGCTGGGGGAAGAGGGGCCGCCCTGTCCCAGTTGCCGACAGCCCCAAAGTGCTCTTGCTGGCCTGTCAGCTTCCTGTTGCTGAGCAGGCATGGGACCGGGGAATGGGGAGCTGGGAAGAGAGCTTGGGGCTCCCTATTGCTGCAGAGGCATAGCCAGGAGCAGGTGCAGCCAGCAGTTTCCCTGCTTGGACTGTGGTCTGTCAGCCTTGCCCACTCACCCACCCCATCACCCGTGGGCACAGGAGCAGGTCTCACCCAACAAACACCCACGAGATGCTCTTTGAGATGATTGCTCAGACTTTCACTGACTCCATGGCAGGGCTGGCAGGGAGCACTACTGATAAGTGGCAGGTCTGTGTGAGGGCTGCCAAAGGTGGCGGGGCACTCCTGTCTTCTGGGACCTTCACAGACAGGTGCTGCTCACTGAGCTGCTGCAGCTGGACCCAGAGACCTGCCAGTTTGCTGCATGCTTTAAACACCTTTTGGCCAGAATCTCAGCAAAACTTTTATTTTCCTGTAGGACACTTTCCTACTGCCACAGTCCCAGCTCCCCGGGTCAGGGCTTCTGTGTGTCCCTGCCCCAGGTGCGTGGAGCAACACCCGGACCAGGCCCAGGCTGCTCTCCTCCTCCAGTGTGGATCCTCAGGGCAGACACCACAGAGCTGCCCCCTCCTCCTCCTCCTCCTCCTCCTCCTCCTCCTCTGGAGGCCCCCCAGCACCTCCCAGTGTCACGGCCACTCCGGCAGCCCCCACGGCAGCCCACAGTGCAGTGTCGCAGGCAGATGGTGGCGGTCCCCTGCTCGGCGATCACGGGCAGCCACACGGGTGGGAGGTGGTGGGGCGCGGCTGTTAATGAGTAACTGGCAGCGTCACCTTTCACCGGCCCGGGAGGAGCGGGGCCGGGGCGGCAGCCGGGCCGGATTCGGGGCGCTGCTGTCTGAGGGGCCGTGCGCGGGGACTCGGTGGCGGCCCTGAGCCGCAGGGCGGCCGCGGCCACACCTCGCCCGGCACGGCCGGCTCTGCCGGCTTTCCAGCTTTCCCCAAGACCTGTTTTTCTGCCCGGAAGTTTCCTGGAGCCAAATGGCTCCTACCTGCCTGCTCTGCGGGATTTGTAGCCTCCTCTGCGCCTGGTCAGTGGTGACGGGACACCCCTGCAGCCTTGACCGCCAGGTAGGGGGGCCGCGGGGTCACGGTGTGGGCAGCAGCTGGGGTGGGCAGGGACCCCCTCTCCTGGCCCTGCCAGCACAGCTGGGGTGCCCACTGGGCAGCAGGCCTGGCGGGCAGCTCCTGCTCTGCATGACTCGAGAGAAGATAAGTGATGAAAACCCATGGGAGCCACTGGAATTAACTGGGAGCTGTGCTATGCCGGTGGCCACGCGCCACAGCGGTGGTTCACCCATGCCTGAAGCCTGGCTGTCCTGCTCCAAGCCCTGCAGCACCCCTGCTCCCAGCCTTGGGCTGAACATGTCATGTTGTCCTGCCTGTTCACCAGAGCACGGCCTGGCAAAGCTTTATCTGAGCTATGTCTGAGCTATGGCATTTCTGACTGGTGGGGTCTCTTGTCTGCAGCTGTAGCACAGATGCCCACACGGGGTGCATGGCATGCGGCCATGAGACACATCCCTGAGGAACTCCCAGCCCCGCACTCCCTTCTCCAGTGCATGGTGATGCAGTGACTGCAGCCAGGGTCATGGCAAGCGTGGGGCCAGGATCCCTGAGCACCCGGCAAGGAGCAGGAAACACAACTAACCCATCCCACTGGGACAAGTGCTGCAGCCAGCAGCTTGGCTGCATCAGGCAGGAGCCGAGAGAATGAAGGAAATGTGACTATCATGGGCCACTGATCTTTCCGCTGAACTCTCAGTTATTCCACCCAAAGGTTTGCACTGTTTTTCAAAGCCTCCCTGGACCCAGCTGTGTTTGAGCTGGAGACAGGACCTGTGTGGTGTCCCTGGGAAGCTTGGCCCCAGTCCTCAGCATCCCAGGTTTTTAAGGTTATATCTGTTCCTCTACGAAGCAGGAACAGCAGGGTCTAATAGGAGATTTAAGTGGTCAGGAGGATGAAAGCAGAAGTGAAAGAAATGGAAAGCTCAGCTAGCTGGAATGCAGCCAGACACAGAAACCCAGGACTATGGATCACAGTAAACTTCCAGCACAGCACCTCTGCTTGCATGGTCCAAACATGGCACTGAACAGGAGCTCATGCCTGCCCAGCCAAACTTAAATTTCTGACCTGCTCTCTGGCAGCTTCAGTTTGGGCATTTGGCCCCCTCCCACTTAAAGCCCAAGCAGGAGTAACCAATGCTGGGGACTGCTCTCCAAAACTAGCTTGAGTTGGGGCACCCTGTTTTACTGATTAAAAAAAAAATCCATCTGTGTGGGTTGATTGATCCTTCCATCCTGCAGTGCTGGTCTTTTGGGACAATGAATGATCCCTGGTCTGTTTTGTTTCCTAGTACGGACACAGCCAGCCTGCCGCAAGCACAGCTACTCATTGTGCATCCTCAGGAACGTGGGATAGATGGAAGCATGGGTGAACTGTCCTGCACAGGTCCCAGGGGGCTGCTCCTGGCATGGGTGCCTGGTGCAGGTGCCTATGGCTCTGCAGCCTGGTCAGCTTCCTGCCTGCCCTTGCAACAAGCAGGGCTCACCTGCTTCCCTGCTCCAGCTGGGAGGATGCCCTTGTGTCACATAAGAGCTCCCAGGGAGGTGGGGATCCAGGGCAGGAAAAGGAAGGCCCTCTGCAAACTGACCCTGCATGACAACTGCCCTATAAGGACAGGGGGGGTGACAACCTGCTCCCTTTGCACCCACCTCATCCATTTGGGATTTTTCCCCAGCCCTGCACGTTCCTCCTTTACTCCTTCAGTCAGCTGCTCTCAGTCATGGGCTGTCCTGCTCATCTTTCTCCATCTATCCAGGCCCATACCAATCTGGCAGCTCATGTGTTTTTCAAACTTGTGTGTGTCTTTGCTTTTTTTAAACTCTGCAAGGGTAATTAATTAAGACATTTGAATCCTTGGTGAGTCTCTCTCTAGGGGCACTCCCCATCATGGACAGTCCAACTCACACAGTAGCTCTTTTCCCAGGGATGGGCCAACTGCAGTGGGAAGAACCTTCAGCATGCTCCAAGTTCTCTTCCAAGAAACATCACCAGTTTGGATCTCTCCTTCAACTCCTTGGTCATGCCCCATCACAGGACTCTCTTGAAGCATTTTCCTTCCCTGCACTCTCTCAACCTCTCCAGCAATGCCAAGCTCACGCTGAGCCCAGCAGTCTTCTCCAACCTCAGGGAGTTGCGTCTGCTGGACCTGAGCAGCTGTGGCATCACCGACATCCACATGGACACTTTCACAGGCCTGGGAAACTTGCACACACTGCTCCTGAGAAACAACAGCTTGCAAGAGCTTGATGTCCCCTTCCTTTTGCCATTGAAGGCTCTTTTCCACCTGGACCTGCAGCACAACATGCTGGTCTCTGTGGACATTTGGAGCCTGCAGCTGATGGAGACAGTCCCACAGGTCTGTCTGGAAGGGAACCCCTGGGTCTGCGACTGCAGTGTGCACCCTCTGCAGCAATGGCTGCAGCACAGGAGAGGTGAGCGGAGGGGATGGGTGGCAGAGGATGTGTTGGGTAGGGGGAACCCCGAGTGTAGGAATCTTGCTTGATCCTTTTGCTCTGACCTCTGAAATGGCTCTCCAGAGACCTGTCCTACCCTGTTGAGGGACAGCGAGCCAAAAAGTGATGTGTCTGTTCCTTGCTTGCAGTTACACTGGATACCAAGGATTTCTAAGAATGTCAGCAGGATAATTTAGCCTTCAATTTAAGTCTTCTGGGAAATGGGCTGCACATACACTTTGGCCCCTAAATCCACCTTTATGTGTCTTTGTGGAGTGACCACATTTTCACTGCTGAAGGCTTGGCAGCTCCTCCTCTGGAGCCAGATCAGGCTCCAACCATCTGAGCTCGGCTCCTCGTAAGAGCAGTGGGGTTTCTATGGGTATCCATAAATTTGTCTGTATCCAGTTAAAAGGAGTCACACACAGTTCCTTGGTCAGGGAATTTTCCCTTTAGTTGTTCCCTACAATATGCTGAGGCCGTAAGGCAGAGCCAGGAGCACCTTGCAATGCATCCCATCAACCCTGGAGCAAGTAGGGATCATCTCTAAACTGGAGAGGGGATGGGTGCAGACCCCCATCCCACCTTAGCCCATTTGTCTCCCAGCTGTGCAGGTGACCTGCATGTCACCCCTGGGGCTGAGGGGCCAGGAGATCACAGCTCTGGATTCTGAGGACCTGGGCTGCCAGACTAAGCAGCGATTTGCTCGTGAGATTGGCACGACACAGGAGATCACTGTGACTGAGAACAACAGTAAGTTGTGCAGATTCAGAGGTGTCCATGTGGTCTAGCATCTTCCTGTCCTCCATTATACCCCCTGCTCTGCCCCACAATCCCAGGGGCTCAGGCTGCCTGGCCACACTCGTGTGGTGGCTTGGTGGGAGGGTGGCCAAACATCTGGAGGTGTTTGCTGGCTTTGTGACAGGAAAGTTAACAGCTGCTACAAAGCAACATGGAGCACAGACTCCACAGTGATGGGCAGCAGTACCAGCCGGCTGTCAGGCACTTTTGCCCTCAGTTTTCACACCCCTTGGTGAAGAGGCTCTTGGTGAAGAGCGTTTGTGTTGCTCCTAACGAAAGTGATCCAGTGCTGGCTGCACACCAAAGGCAGGCACAGGGCTGGAGGATGGGGAGCACCGGGTGTGCCACAGGCTGACCACGTGCCTTTCCTGTGCCACAGCCACTGTACTGCCTGCTGGGAAGGGGGGAAGGAGCTGGCCATACCTGGTGGGATTCGTAGTGACAGCGATCAGCATCTCCATCCTGATTGCGTTGGCTGCCAAGTGCAAGCTCGTCCGCAAGAACTTTGCCAGCTACCGCCACCGGCCACTGACTGAAATCAGCTCCATCGGAGGCAGCCCAATGGAGGATAGCAGCAGCTGGGACAGGGGCTCCTGTGGGAGCCGTTCCATACCTGATATTGCTGACCTGCAAGCTGAGGATGATGATGGCTTCATCGAGGACAACTACATCCAGCCCAGTGAGCAGCTGCCAGCAAAAGAGGAGCGGGAGTTGCATCGCTCCATCTGAGTTTACAGGCTTAGAACTCTGCCACCACTGCTGCAGCCTCTTGCTGTCTCCCAAGCTCCATCCCCTTCCCACCTACCCTTGGCTTTTGGCCCCATGTGTTTGGGGACAGGAGGAAAGGAGCAGAGAGGAGGAGAGAGACGGATGGGCAGGGAATGGTGACGGAGGCTGAAGGCAGCCGGTCCCAGAGTGTCCCAGCATGACACCAGTAGCTGCACTGTCACAGGGACACCAAACCAGCTGCTGCTTTTCCGGCCTTACTTGGATGCTGAGGATGAAGGAGGTGGTGCTATCGTGCTCGGGGAAGCCTGGGGCAGTGGGAAGAGGAGCCTGCCCTGGTGCTCCCTGTGGGGTCTTGGGCGCTGGCCCCAGTGCCCCATGGCACCAGACCCAGCCCTGCTCTGTCCCTCAATGCATTGTCACTCCGAGGTGTGATTAAAGCACGATTTAGCCCTGCCTCTGCCTGCAATGGTTTGTCGGGAGTCTCCCAGTGGCAGTGCCAGGAGGAGACCCCCAGCCCCACAGCTACGGTATGGCTTTTTTTGCATGTGCTTTCAAGGACTGTAAATACCTCTGACTGTAGCAGTGAGAGAATAGGTCTGTGGCACAACAAGTGCTCTTGTCCAAACAAATCTTTCACCTGCTGAGGTGCAGGCAGCCCTGGTTTTTCATCACAGGGTTTCTGTGCATGTCTTTCCAAGGCTGAGTCCCACCATGGCCCTTCTTTATTTTCTCTCTTCCCTCTCCAGGGAGACAAGCTAAAAGACACTCACCTTTGCCCTGTCAGCTCTGCAGAGCTGAGCAAACTCGTCAGTGGTGCCAGTTGCAGTGCCAGGGACAAGCACTGGGGCGAGACAACCCTCTCCCCCAGCACCCATTACAGAGTCCCATGTCTCTTTAACTGCGGAGTTGTACGAATGTGATAATTTTTACATTCCTGTCATCTTTGTGGTACAATGAACAGCACACGAGACACAGATAACTGCAAGTTATTTCTGCTGCACTCAGTTGTGCCTTCATGGATTATCCTGGAGCTAAAAGCAGGGAGCAGCAGTGGCATTCACCTTTAGTACATGATTCATAAGACTGGTACCAACCGGTTGGGAAGATTTCCCAGGGCACAGCCCAGTCGTTACCATCCCTGATAGCTTGGGAGTCTCTTCGTCATGCTCCAGAGCATGAGATATCGACACAGGACAGCATTTCTCAAAGCTCTGGCACCCAGCTGATTCCCCCACCTCCTTCCAATCTCTATTTCACTGCTAACTGCTTTTCTATTTCTCCACTCATTAAAACATTTACTGTTTTAATGTGTATAAAAAAAGTACATAATACACCTCAGAGAATGTAAAGGGAAGGGGACAAATGGGTCAGGCACTGGATGGGTGATACAGGCTAGAGAGCAAATGTGCCACTTGAAGCCATGAGGAGGAGGAAAACCTGCTGGCTTCTTTCAGTGGTCAGCCAGCTTTTGCTCTTAAATGCCATATTTCTAAACTGAGCTTTACTTTTTCAGTTACTGTCTCATGGTTTGCTCTCTGGGCTACCCATGAAAATACACTATATACTGTAATTTTTGGAAATTTCCAGTGTCTTTTGAGTAAGATAAGAGATTTAAATCTGAGGGCTGGGAAAATGCATTTCACTTATCTTTTGGAGGGTATTTTCTGGGCTTATCAACATGCTTTTCAATCAATCACATGAATGCATGCTAGATGCAGTCTTTTCTTTTTAGTCTAGGTGATGTCTTAAAAGAGATAAAAAATACAAGTACCCAGGCTTATTTGTCCAGGATCTCACTCACCAGTCCCTCAGCACCTAGTGGTTGGATGGCTTGTCTATTTTCACCCTGCTGATAGGCCCACCCATTTATTTTTTAACCAAGCAGACACGGCAGGTTTTCTTGTGCATGTGTGTGTGTGTGTGTTCATTTTTCTGCCCCCTCTTGCAGGCAGCTGCAGCGCAAGTGGGCATGAGCCTGGCGACTCATGTTGGGGGAAATACATCTGAAGTGCAGAGCTGGGAATACAAAGGGTCAGAGCAGAAAAGGAGGATCCTTCTCCAGGGGGTCCACCCAGGAAGTTGCCATGAGGACCTGGCTGAGGCTGGCGGGACCAGGAGCAGGTATGCAGGCAGACAGGTTCCTGGCTCGTGTCAGGCAGCAGCTGCTGCCGTGGGGCTCAGCCCTGCCACAGGGTGAAACAGCTTCTCTGTAAACAAATCAGCCAGCACTGACATATTCAGGAGGCTTTGTGCGCTCCTTGTGAGCATCTTTCAGGGTCACAGTCAGGTCTCAGGTTCACAGAGCAGTGGTAAGGGGATCTGGATATGTCTTGGTTCTTAAGCAGAGGGAGATTAACATGCATCTGGAGTTGTGTATCAGGAAAGAAGTATATCCATTTTTGGGGCTGTGGTGGCATTGCCACACTAGCTGGTGATCCAAAACCACAGCCACATAAGGGACCCTGGGCTGTTGTGATTACTGCCCTGGGCCGAGGCAAAGCAAAGTCCTGACACCTCCTGCTCTGCAGAGAGGCCTGCGCTCAAGTATCAGCCTTCAACACAATCAACTTCTCTAACACTTTATTATGTATTCCCACACACAACACAGGAACCAAGAAACAAACCAGTACCTGTGCTGCAGAGGGGAGTCAGTGATTGGGCAGCACAGGCTGTCCCTCTGGGCAGCTGGACACCCAACCACCATCTTCAATGGCCTGTTCTCAGCCATTATCTCCTTGGGTTGCTGGCATGGCCCACAGTCAATCACCCTTTTCTGGCACAATTCACAGGCACTTGGAGCACATTTTGAAGGGGCTATGGAGGGGACGGGATTCACATTGACATGCAGGCAGCGCAGAGCTGTGAGCTGGGCACAGTCACGCATCTTCACAGAAATGCCCAGATGTGCAAAACATCTGGCGTGCAGGCAGCTGTGGCCTGTTGCACGTGCGGGCTGGGGGAGCTGGCAGTCACTGCTGGAGCACTGGTGCTGGCACAGGGGGTGCAGCCTGGCAGAACTGCACATGCACAACACAGATGTGCAGAGCAGTGGCAGCGGTGATGGTGCAAAACCATTCAGCTCTGCCCTGTCCGCTCGTGTACACACAGAGGTCCCTGGTGGACCTGGGGCCAAACAGCCCAGAGGGGAAGAACTGCTCAGCTTTGAAGAGATTTAGCACAGAAGGATCTGAGCTCACCAACACCTTCTGAGCTCTTGGGCAGATTAAGGGAGGAGATGCAGAGAGAAGAGGAAACAGAGGTTTAATAAAATCTACAGATGATGTGAAAGTGGCAGAGGAAAATGTAGACATAACAGAGATACAGAGAGAAAAGTCCAAATGGTGTACCTTTACTTTGGGAAAAACCAAGGCTTCAGGAAAAGGAAAGCCAGCAGGAGCAGGGCAAGAGCAGCCGAATACAAATGTGATCTCATGAGCTCTCACTGCACTGGGGACAGTTGTTCTGGAGCTGTGAAGGGATGAAGCCCTCCATGTCCAGCATACACCTGGAGGGACTCACTGCTGGTGAACTCGGACACTGCCTCCAGGTGTAACACAAGACAGTTACAGTGATTTGATCACAAACAGTGATTTGTCCTGTTAGCAAGGGAACAAGCTACCATCTTCCAAATGAATTTGCTACCAGGCACCAAAAATAATAGCTCAGTCTTGTTCCATTGCAGAGGAAACTCGGCAAATAATGAGCAAAACCAACATCTGGAGCAGAGCAGCTCAGGTGAAGGAGAGATGGGAGTGGACAGAGAGATGAAGAATCACAGAATCACATAATAGTCTGAGCTGGAAGGGACCCAGAAGGATCAGAGTCCAACTCTTAAGGGAATGGCCCATGTGGAGTTCAAACCCGTGATCCTGGTGTTATTAGCACCATGCTCTGAACAACTGGGCTAAGAGGAGGAGAAGGTCATGCAGGAGCATCTTCAGCAGGAGGTTGTGATCTATGTCTATGGAAAGGGCAGTGAAAGGGTTAGTGGGTCTATGAAGAAAATGAGAATTTTGACAGGTAAATTAGCCTTAAGTGACAGGAAAAGTTCCTGGGGTGAATTGTTAGTCTGCCTCTGGGAGAGACACCTTGGTGATGAAACAAGAAACCTTGTAGAGATAAAACACCAAAACAGCTGCAGGTAAGGCCCAAGTGACAGCAGAACTTTTCTGCCCTGTGGCACCTGCAGCACTGGGGAGACAGAAACAGCATGGGAACAAGCAAGGACTGGGATGAGCTGCAGGGCTCCTGGCAGCAGAGGTGCCTCTGCCTGGGAAACTCCTGTGCGAGGGCACAGTGCTCCCCCCTCACACAGCTTTTGTAGAGAGCAGCCCCAGCCCCAGGATTTGGGCATCCCATCACCATCCCCTAGCAACTGCACCTTGCTGTTTGTGGCTCACATGGCTGGAGCACGCTGGCATGATAACAGAGCCCCAACACTCAGTACAGCACAGTTAACCTGTCAGGGCCTTGACACCAACACCCCTTGATCACCCCTTTGATAAACCACAGGTAATGGTGGGCTGCAGAAATGTAACACTGGAACAGATCCTGGCATTGCAAACACAAACAGCACTTCATGTGAGGTCCAGCCATGCTATGGCTCTGGCATACACTATCCCGTGCAAATCCCACACTCACTCCCACAGACACACAGGTGATTTCTTGGGAGCAGCCCCTGCAGCCATACCTCCCACCAGGCTCCCTCATGCCTGCTGACACGCAGATAATTTCCTGCCATTCACCAGCTGCTAGAGGCTCTAGTTCAGTCAGGAGCTGGAGGCTCTGTACTGAATTTAGGTTGGTTTTATACCACCCACAGTCACAGCCTCTCCTGCCAGGAGAGTGTGTGACACAGTTCCAGGAACTGCAGGAACCAGGAAAGTACTGGGGTCCCCAGGGGTACAGGACAGGCTCACCTTCACTTTGTAACATGGGTCACAGCCGGGCAGGCAGCAGCTGCCACAGGAGGCTTTGTGGAGATAAAATGGAGCCAGGAGAGCACTGCGCTCCTAATACACCATGTCAGAGCCCATCCAGGCACCCTGAGTCTCTGCTGTGCCACCAGCCTGAGGCAAAGCAAGTGCCAGTCATCTCCAACAGAAACACAAGGCACACTGCAGCTCTCGCCCTTCCTTGGGGAAAGGCCATCACTGACAGGTTGTATCCATTGAGGCTCACGCAGAGGTGTCCTAGGTCAGATCAGGTTGGCCATGCTGGAGGTGGGAGGAAGCCGCCTGTTTCCAGCAAGGCGGCCTGAGATGGTGAAGACGCGGATCTCGCCGGTCTCCAGGCTCCGAGGAGCAGCCTGGCGGCAGGAGGTGCAGAACAGGTACAGCAGCAGGCACAGGAGGATGGCACCGCCAGCAGTCAGCAGGATGACCCCGCTGGTGAACATGCTGGCCAGCGGCCGCGCGGGGCTGAGCTGCATGGTGGTGGTGGAGAGGATGGTGAGCACCACCCCGCAGACCAGCAGCACCAGCGCGCTCAGCAGCAGCACCAGGCAGTCCGAGAAGCCGCCGCTCTTCAGGAGCTCGATCTGATCCCGGCTGCGGATGCAGTTCATGTCCTGGATTGCAGAGCTCAGCAGCTGCTTCAGCAGCACGAGCAGGGCCAGGAGGCAGAGCGTGGTGCCCACAGCGAGCCGCCACTCTCCAGAGCGGCTGCTGGTGCTGTACAGCAGGATGATGCCCCCGATTCCGCAGGCCAGGATCAGCACCACGGCCATCCCATAGCACAGGATGGACTTTTTTGGGTCCTGGAACCACCAGAGCTCCACATGCTCTTCCAAGATATTCCTCTGGATGTGGTCTGCATCCGCAGGGGTGCGGGGGCTGCTCAGCTCGGCCAACTCTGGCATTGTGGGTAGCTGGGTGAGGAGGGCACAGTGGTGGCACAGATGAGTCAAGACCCTTACAGCAAATGGAGGGTCAAGGAAGCAGTGGTGGTGAAGTCAGCTGCATTTCTCCAGCAGTGATGTCTCTGTCTCCTTCTTTGGATCCTGATGAAGTTTCCTTCTGCAGTGGTGCCACCTGGAGAGCTATGGTCCGTGTGCTGGGGTTGAGCCCACCACCCAGGCACGGCTGTGAAACATGATGGAGCATTCCCAGAGCTGCAGCATAGGGGAGCAACCAGGGCTGTGTCCTGCCTTTCCTGTGTCTTTCATCTGAAAGAGTCAAGAAGAGAAGATAGCATTAAACAAGAGACCCTGCTCCCCTGTACCAGACAATCCCCTGCCAAACCCTGGGCCTTGGCTGCTCCAGGATGGCCTGCAGACCTTACTGTGCTTCCCTCACAAAAGCCCCATGTGCTGGAGAACAGATCAGCCCCACGTCTTCCCGGGAGAGCTCCACGTGCTGCAGGGGAGCCCCAGCCTGCCCCAAGGGTGAGTCTGCTGCCTCCCCAGTGCCGTGTGCCCCACTGAGAGGCTGCTGGCACATTGCTGCCCGCAGGACTCTGTCTGCAGCTGGTGCTGGCAGCAGGGCAGGGACAGAGCAGAGGCAGGTCCCTCCTGGGATAAAGCCCCATTCACAGCTCCGGCTTCACATGCTCCCTCATCAGCATCAGCCTCTTGTCACCAACTGGCTCTGCTGCCCAGAACGGGAGGTGGGGGTCAGGACCAGGGCTTAACCCTTCTACTCCAGTGGCTGGAAGAGTGAGAGCAGCTGTAGTTGCACGTTCTCAGCCCTGTCCCTGCCCCTGCACTGCCAGGGGTTTCCCCTCACAAGTTCCCTACAGAAATAGGGTAGCTACATCTCCAGTGGTCTCGGCAGTTCCCTGGAAAGAGCCCTCAGACAGCTGTGACCTGGCACCCTGAGATTTTGCTCTCCTCTCTGCTGGTCTGTGAAGAACTTTGCCACTGGAGGGGAGCAGGGGAAGGGCAGTGGTGGCTCTGAGGTGCTGCGCTTAGCTGGGCTCCCCTTGTCCCAGCCCACAGCCCGGCTGCCAGGCTCGTGTCCCTGCTGTCCTGGCCCCCCACAATGCTTCTCTGGGTACAGTTTTAGACCAAGAGTGGAAACCACTTGCATTTCTCTCACACAATGTTCCTCCCTGGCACATGAGTGCTCCAGCTGGTCCCACAGCACTGCAGGGGCCCTCTAGGACAGCTAGTACCCAAAACAAGGAGAGGTGCTGGGGAGGAGCATGTCAGGTATTGCTGAGCCCCGGGAGACAGGGGACAGACCCTGGAGACCCAAAAATGGCCTCTCTGGTCATGTCCTAGACAGGATAATGCACCCTTGGCCACCACAGGCACAGACACGAACTGCTCTGGGTCCTGCAGGAGCCCGTGGCAAGGACAGGAACTGACGAAGGTCCCTTGTGTCAGAGCTGTGTCACTTCTCCCTGGTGGGGGCATGGCCATCCTGCCTGCTAGGAATGGCTGTCAGGAGCCCATCAGCCTATGTCAAACACGCTCTGTTTCTCTTTGTGCCGTGCTCGGCGCTGGGGCTCAGGGCTCATTACACAGGTAGGGACAACTTGTGACCTCCACACATGGTAGCTCTGCACACACCAGGGATCTTTCCTCCCATCTCTCTTCCTGTCCCCGCTCTCCACAGACTGCATCCCCTTATGGTGATGCCTTTGCTGCCAGCAAACACCTCAAAACCCCCTCCATCCACATGGGGCGGGGGGAGAGGGAGGACAATTGTGTGGGGAGTGCCTGAACCAGACACCGCCTGACCGTGTCAGGCCAAGCTCCTCCTGAGTCACTCCCCGGCTGTGATGGAGCATGAGGTCACTTTGGACGTGGCTCAGGGCCTGCTGCCAGCAGCAGCACGTGTCCAGGAAGTCTGTGAGCGCGGCGGGGCTGCAGGCCCGGGAGCCACCCTCCCTGCGAGCTGCACAGGGCTGTCCTGGACGGCCGCTGCTGCTGCTTGGGGTGCCCGGGCAGCGATGGGCACAGAAACACGGCCTGCACCAGGGGACCCTTGCTGTGAGGCCTGCGGGAGAGCTACGGCTCCTGGCCAAAGCCAGAATAATCAGAAAGCACCAATTAGAGAGAGAAAAGAGCGGTAGTTGATTATGTCGGTTTGTGCCTGCTGGGATGCACTTTGATTTTGCATGGGACAGCACATACCTTGTGCTGCCCGTGTGTGCCCAGGAGACAAGGCCCCAGGAAGGTGAAGATGTCAAGGGCCGGTTTCAAAGTGGAGAAGGGCAAGGAGACATCGAGTCTCGAGTTGTTTCCTCAGCCTGTGCAAATCAGCTCGGTGCTAAACACTGCTCTCTCCTGCCTTTCCTTCTCCAGGCACAGGGGTGCATTTATCTTCTCCTTACCAAGGAATGGATGAGTCTAGTAGATAACAAGTTTGTAGATTAGACTGAGATTTGGACTAAGAGAGCATAAAGCTTGGAGAAGTGCAAAGTCTGTGTCCTGCTGCTTGACCCAAGTTACGCACACAAGTTGTGAGTCAAACAGTAAACAAAAAAACCACAACAGCATAAACCACAGTGAGGGCAAATGTGATCAAAAATCAAGTTACACTGTTTTCTCATGTTACTTCTTAAAATTTAACCATTCTGGGTTTTAATTTGCTTAGAAGAAGGACAGGGAGCAAAATAAACCATAGGAGCATCTGGCTGAGGAACAAAATTAGGTATCTCCTCTACAACCATGTATTTCCCAGTGTTATATTAACCTCTATTAAACAAATGGTTTGGAGAATTTCCCAGTGTTACATTAACCTCTGTGAAACAAATGATTTGGAGAGGCAAAGGCTTCCCCTGAAATGTGCTTTCATGTTTTCTTGTGTCTGTTTGAAAATGCACTGGGAACATAATCTTTTGCTCTGAAACCATCCACGCTTGCTTCTCTAGACCGTGAGGGTTTGTGCTGCTAATAACAGTATTTTTACTCTTAGAATCACAGAATAATTAAGGTGGAATGGGACCTTGTGAAGTCACCTGCTTAAAGCAGAGTTCACCTAAAAGTCAGACTGAGCAACTCAGGGCCCCATTCATTTAGTTACCAAGGATGGAGGATCCACAGCCCCTCAGGGATCATTCCAGAGTTAAATCACCCTTACCATGAAAACATTCCTCCTTAAATTTAGCCACAGTTTCTCATTCCTCAGGCCGGGTGCATTGCCTCCCACCCTCTTCAGAAAACTCTGCCTGTCTTTGTATGTTGAACCAAAGGAGCCCTATCCTGGGCTGTCGCCCACCACTCCTTGGAGAAGGGGTGAACCTCAGTCTCACAGCAGCTTTGCTGATCTGGTTTCTCAGCATGGCGCAGCACATCAGTTTGCCCAGATCAGAAAGGAAGGTACACAGATGCCTGCTCTGCCACGAGGGAGGACAGCCAACCATAGCTGTTGCGCCTTCTGTTGGTGTTTTTTGGGCTCACTGGTCTGGGACAGATGATAATAAGCCAGTTGGCCCATCAGATTGGAGTGTTTGATAGTGTGGATCACAGATCATTATCTCTACATTTATTCAGTGCTGAACCCAGGACCTTCTGTGCTCCTATCTCTGTATGCAAGAGAAAAAGGAGGAGATGACCAGCCCAGCCACACAATGCTTTAGGTCCAAAGGGCACATTTCAGGAAAAAAATGACATGCTGTCCTTCCCTACTGCTGGCTGGCAGCTGTGGAGGAAGAACAGGAAAGCACTGGGAATGCAGGAAAACAAAAATATTCATGTTTTTCCTTTTTTCATTGTGTGGTTTTGGTTAGGTTTTTCCCCCCCCCCCTACTCTGACAACATTTAACTGGAAATTGAGGGTCATCCTGATTGGGTTTCTGGCTGCTCCTGGCTGCAGGTGTGGGAGATATACACTGGCTAAATGCCTTGGAACGATACATGCATATATATATTTACTTAGAAACTTTTTGTGCCTGTCTGATATGTGACAGACAGGCCATGGACTATATTAATTTACACTTCAGTTTCAGAGACATATAGAATTCAGCTCTTGAAATACTCCTCACTTCCCTCCTCTCCCTGAACCCAGGATACCTCTTGGGACATTGCTTACCCACAGGGTTCAGGGGGGAAGTCTGGGGATGAGACACGCTCCTGCAGTACTTCCTTGTTCTTCCAGCCTTGGAAGGGTTTTATGCGGCTTTTATGTGGACTTTGTGAGCATTCTGGAGACTGGGAGAGTCCAACAAGATTTGCTGTAAAATAACAATACATAAGATTGTTATTGTTGTTAAGATATGATTGCTCATTTACTTGAGCAATGTGGATGAGAGCCATCAGAGCTTCACAATCTCAGACAAATCCAATCTCAAACAAAGCCCCCTGCTTTCCCAATCCATCACAGCTTATTTGCTTCTTGGCCTGGTCTGTCCATAGCATGTTTGGGATGGATTTGCCACCACTCTGTGGCTCACAAAAATATTTAGTCCAGAATAGGCATAAACATTTTCCCATAATTTCATGTAATTTTCCCAACTTCCAATGCTTTAGGAAGCATTTCTTTACCGAGAGAGTCAGCTCTGAATTGTTGTATGTCCCTTCCAACTGAAGCAGTACATTCTGTTCTGTCTATTGTATTCTAGTTTGTCTATTCTAGCCTATTGTATTCTGCTATTCTATTGTATTTCAGTGGAAAAGGACCTAAAATCATCATCTAGTCCAACTGCCTGACCAACTCAGGGCTGACCAAGTTGGGCATTGCTCAAAAGCCTCTTAAATACTGACAGCCTTGGGGTATCAACCAATTCTCTAGGAAGTGTGTTCCAGTGTTTGACCACCCTCTCAGTAAAGAACACTTCCTAAGCATATATGATTCTGTTCTAACTCCATATTGGCTCAAAGAGAATGAAGCTCATGTATCTTGAGTATATTATGTATTTTCTGCCTGGATTACTGTCAATGCACGAACCAGAAGCTCTGAATGTTACAGTGCTCAAGGCCAGTCTGTGCCCTTCCCACGTGGGAAGGTTCCCTCTCTGTGAACTCAGGACTGGGGATAGAGGAACCTGCAAGGAGTGGGAGTGATGGGGCTTTTATATGGCATCCATCTGTCACACCCAAAATCCTAACGAGAGATCCACACTCCTTTGCCTACCACACCAACTACCAATTCCCAGAGCTCCTCCTTTCGGGGCTGCTCAAAATCCATGCAAACCTATGCAGTTTAATCTGCACCTCGAGAGAGCCCACCCTCTCTCCCCTGACAGATAGATAATGCTTTCCCAGAAGCGAGAATCTGTCCCACCAGTGCTCCTGCCACAAGACACCGTTTGGGAAGTGCTGGGTGATGGTGGACTGTCCCTTCCTTTCACCAAGCCTAGGGGCTCTGGGGTTAAGGATGGTGGAGGGCTTGTTGTAGCAGGGTCATCATGCAGCTGCCTTTTAAACAGATCTAGACAGTTTTGGCATACTCCATTATAAAATGTCATGTTCCCCTTCCTCTCTGTGTGCACAACAGGTATCCATTATCCTGACCCCGCAGAGCCTGTCCTGATGTACCTCTGCCAAGGGCGGCCTGGGAGTTCCACAGGAACAAGAAATTCCCAAGCCTTACGTGCTGAAACAATGGCACAAGGAAGAAATGAACTGGAGGCAAGAAGCAGGGTCTCTTAAGAAGTAAGTCTGAAGGAGCCTCAAAGCTGCTATCAGCTACTGCTGAAGTTCCTTCCCGCACAGCTCCCAGGGAGGAGGGATCACTCACCTGCGGCAGATACTGCCCACACGCGACAGCCCAGCACACTTCCCTGCTCCTGGCTGACACCAATGGTTTTTCCTGGTTTTCCTTCCACTGGATCCAACTAAGGAAGGAGCCCACGGGGAAAATCTCTTCCCTTCCTCCTGCGGTGCCTGCCAAGGCACAGGTGAAAAAACCCTGCACCAGGATCTTCCTGGTGGGGCGGCAGCACCGAGGTCCGGCTGCAGCGCTCACCTCCTGCCCGGGCAGGTGCATTCCCCAGCTGGGTGGCGTCTCAGCAAACCTGCCGCTGCCCTTGGAGACGCTCCAGAGCCGCGCTGCTGTGCAGGTGCTACCCCTCCCTCCCTCCCTCCTCGGGCAGGATCTGGCCTCTGGCCACACACTGATCCTGGAAGGTGGCTCATTTCCTCCCAGCTGGAGGTGAAGGGGTGCCAGAGCCAGGGAGCAGCTCCCAGGCAGCAAGGTGAGAAGAAGCCTGCAGCCAGGCTGGCAGTGCTAGGGGATGTTTGACACATTCACCAAGTATTTGGTATTAAATAAAGCTGGTTAAATAAAGATAGGTTAGGGCCATCCAGTCATATCAGGGCTGGATCTTTCTATGGCAGTAGTTCAGGCAGGCACTCAAGTCACGCAAGATGTCATTGTGGTGCTATCTTCCCATCGAAAGGCAGCTGCAGAACCCCCCTCCCTGGAAGACAGCAGCACCAGCAGAGCTTACCATGCTGCAGAAGAGCTGATTTCCTGGTAATCCAGTGGAAAAAAAAAAAAAGGTAACAATTTTGAGAGGAATTAGGGTAAGAGAAAAGGATTTATTTAAGAGACTAAGAATAAAAAAAAAGGGAGGGGCAGGAATGTTGAAGTCAGTACAGGAATGGGATTCCCAGACTGAGTTGAATGTCTCCTCCTTCCTGGCTGGTTTTCGTGATAGTAGAAGGGATCATTACCATTAGTCTGAGCAGCTGGAAAATCTCCAGGGAAATGTAGGAGGAAGAGAAGGGGACCAAACAACAGCTCTTGCCCAGCTGTTGGAAAGGGAGGCTCAGTTATAAAGTCACATGCTAGTTTTTTATCAGGCTGTGAGAAGGGAAGCTTAGGATATGCTAATCAAATAGAAACCAAGTAGTGTCAGCACAGGACAGCATCAGGAATTTGTCTGAGAAAAATCTGATAGCTCTTTCGAGACTTGTGAAATATTATCAGTCCAGAGGTTGTTGTCTTAAACATAAAAAACCAACTGGGATGTGATAGGTTTTACTATACAAACACCTTTGAACAATGAGCTTGACCCTATCCTGAAAAACCTGGTCTTTTAGTTGGCCCAGTTAGCAAAGAAGTCATCTAAGGGGAAACTTTATTCAGCTTTAAAGATAGCCAGACAGTCATTTTAAAAAGTGGGCTGTAGCTTTAGAAAAGCATGAGATGCTTACCAGCTCCTTTAGGGAGGTACCAAAAGGAGAAACAGAACAATGCAGATGGAGGATGAAAGCAGAAAATGTTTTGCACCCTGAGAGAATTCAGAAGACCCTTAGCATACAAAGCCATAATCCAGTTACAACTTAATTCTAAAATGTTTATAGAGTGTATGAATGGGAGTTGGATCTTGGTCTGGTTTTTGCAGAATAGAAGGGGCTTGTACATCTCTTTTGCTTCCAGCAGGTCTGATGAACTTTAGTTGTAACACTGTGCTGTGCCTGATGTTTAATGCTCCCCTATAGAAGCAATATTTTAGCTGCCCCTTAGCCACTAAGATCAAGTTCAAAATCCTCTTCAGCCTCATCTGGTAGCTAAAGCTACCTAGGCTTCATCTGACAGGCTTTGTATTGCCTTTAAAATCTTTCTCATGAGGGTGACAAAGGGGCATATTTTTAAGCATATCAGTCACCATTTAGAAATAATTCTCTACATGTATATGCATATTAGGAAAAGAGTCTTCTTTTTCAGAAAGGTTGATTGCACATCTCTAAACCACAACTATTAAAGCAGTGTGTTGTATTATTCTAGCACTCAATTTGTTCTGACAGAGAGAGGGTGAAATTATACCACACGAGAGCCTAGCAAATTAAAATGGGTGTGTCCTGAAAATTTTAGAGGGAACTAGTTTCTAAAATATTTACTAATTACATTAATTACATCCTCTTTCTGTACAGGAAGTATCAAGGTGATTATATGGGGAGGGCAGGAGGAAGAAGAGGTGTTAAGCTAGCCCATTAATAGACCATTAACATCTTCCTTTTGCCCCTGTGAAACCTATGCTCCATACAGATTAAAGATTCAAAATTGGAAGAAAATAGACTAAAGGTATTTAATTCCACATTCATGGACAAAGCATTCAACTGAAGTTTCCAAAGTCATTGGAGCTCATGGAACCATCTATTTTGCCATAGTGTTACCCTGGAAATGAGTCTAGTATTCCTGATGGTAATGCAGCTTTCGTTACCCAGCCCTGGCACCACCTTCTTCTGTATAATATTATTAGGAGTATATAAAAGCACTCATCACTTTTTCACAGTTCAGGATAGAAAATGAAACAGTAACATACTGCCTGTTGTAATACCATATAATTCCATGCTCAATTAATAGCTTAAACTTCTGATATACGTAAAATACTTCTCAGTGAGACAGTGTGTCATGCACTGACAACAAAAGATGAAAATTTTTCCCCCTCATTGTTAAAGAAATTACTTCCTGCCTTTTTTCTGTGTATGAGCACTTTGTAGAGTAACTTATTAGGAGAATTTCACTGAAAAACTGAACTAAAGGGATGGTGGATGTTAGAAAAAAGACAAACAAAAATAAATTTATCAAACTTATAGCCGTTATGACATAAGGTTTGGACTTTATTCCCAATTTTGGGAGTCTGAAACGGCTGCCTCTTTTGTACTGCTGAAATTATTGTAGCAGATGAGGCAACACATCTCTAGACAGGAGGCAGAGGCCTAAGCAAGGGCGTACTTGAGTCAAAAGTTGCCCTCACAAGGTAATTGATTGTTAATCTATGATTGGATACCTGACTGGAATAACAATGACATCTGTCTCAAGAGCAGGAATCCTTTGTATGGACATAGGCAATTTAATACTGGGAAATAAAAGGCTGATGTTGAATTTTGAAGCACAATGACACCAAATTAGAATTCTAGCAGAAAAGGCTTACAGAATTTGATCAGCTCTTCTGAATTAGTACACATTGGTTTTCAAGAGAAAGATGAGTACCTGCCCTAGCATGAAGGCACAGAGATTAGTCTTGCACTAACACAAATTTATTTTTTTTTCTCTTGGCTCTAAAGTCTTATGAGAAGGGCAGATTTCAGGAAAGAAGTGTTCAGAGCACTGATTGTTGCACAAATGCTTCTAGTGGAATAGTATAGGATCATGTAAGTCTAATCTATGCTGTTGCATTTCTGATCTTGCCAGGAGGATGTAATAACATAAGGCATCCTCGAACCACATCAGGGTTGCTGTGTCTTGAGGCTTCTTTCCAGATTGAGTTCTGGTAGATTTCTGACCAAAAGAGACTGAATCTGGACAGATCAGGACTGCGCCTTCTCCCGGATTTGGTCTCGTAGATATTGAATTTCTAGCTGCTGCATTTCTATGATTTTCTCACTTTCTGACTCTGGATTCACCCTCAGGACAGCTGGGCTGGACAGAAGTTCACTGGAGGGAGCTAGAAGATAAAATAGAAAGGACATAGCACAGTAACAAAGGTCCAGCTCATACAGTTCTTTGGCATGAACAAGGGAAGGCATCTTTCAGGGCTGAAGGAGTAGATTTAAATAGTAAGAATCTGCAGGATTTAGCAGCTTCTACAATTAACATTAAAATATAACAGGTACCACCAGGCAGACAAGCTAAAATGAAACGCAGACAGTAATAGAATTGTTCACCAAGGAAAAAAGGGCTTCTGCAATGAGTACTGACAATACAGAAAATACACAATAACTATTCACCTGTGTCTTGAATTTCCTTTTTCTTCTTGTTTAATTTCAGTGCTGACTGGAGCTTGTGCAGCTGGGTGTGGGCCACATTCAGTTCTTGCCTCAAATCATTAATTTCCTTAATCAGACTCACATTTTCCTGCAAAAACAACATGCCCTAGAAGGAAAAGCACAGGTACTATCTGGCTGAGCAATATGTATCTTCACATCTTTGAGACAGACACTGAACAGGACCGAATCAGTATCACAAGCAGAAGGTACCAGGCAATGAGTACACAACATTTCAGGTAAGACCACAGTAGATGTGACACAGAACATGATAGTATTCAAACCACGTTAGCTCAAAAAACTAATATTTGTTTTGCTTTTCTGACTGCAGCTGCACTCCAAGGTATCATCTTCCTTGCCAATTCCAAAGGGAAGCTCAGAGCCTTCTTAAATTGATCCAATTAATTCAGAATTAATGCAAAGAATTCCCATCTCTCCCTCCAGAGTGTATTATTTTGCCTTTCATTTGTCACTTTGTATTTGTTCACTTAAATTATCTTTATCTCCTTGCAATTATTGAAAGCTCTCTTCATTAGTTCTGACAGACATCACTTTTCCATACTCCTTCCAAATTATTAGGAAACATATAAAGCATGAGATACCTACTGCTAACATGCTGTTATAAGGAGAAGTTAGCAATGTATTCATCTATTATTCTTTTTCCAGTTAGTTTTCAGTCCATAAAAGTTCAATCCTCTAATTTTTTTAATAGCCTTCTATGAAGCATCTTGCTGAAGGAGCTGTGAAAATGCCAGTAAATGTAATTTTCCCATTGTTGTGACAGGTTCAAAGACTTCAGCAAACTAGTATGGGCTAATTCTAGTGAAGGATGATGATAAAATTGCTGCTCATGATTCAGAATCAGGAACACCATTAACTAAATATTTCTTTTCTGTATTCAAGAGAGTGAAGTGGAATTGTATACTTGCCTCTTAAGGACAGTGAAATACCTTACCACATCAATAACTTGGGCAAATATTAAATGGCTGCCATCATACTTGAGCCAAGAATAGCAGCTATTTCAGCTACCTGTGGAGGGTTTCTTAGAACTTCTGGAACACAGCATCATTCCAACCCCTGCAACTTCATCATAAGTGGCAATATTTTAAAAAGATAGATGGCAAAAAGGCATGCTTAGGATACCTCATATAATATCAGACTCAAACAGTAGGGAACCCACTAAAACAACAGCAGATAAGAACAAGGATTAATGAAATTTTTCCATGAAAATGGTATCTTCAAATCTTGCTTTTTACTTCTTAAAAAAATTATAATTTTGGTTGATAGAGATAATTACGTTGCCATAAAAGAATGTGCAAAGCATAGGACTCAGTTCCTTCAGGTATATTTATAAAAGTGTTGGCACCACACAACTGCAGACTGGTCAGTAACAAAGTACAAAGCTCACTGCATCTCTGCACGTGGCTGTACTCAAGGAGTTCAAGTTGGCAGCAATCGCTCAGGGCACGTGTGGCAAGATTATCAATACTTGACACTAAGGCAAGTACAGCAGCTGTGCTTTAGTTTCCCCTCAGCTGAAAACCACTGACTGGAGAAGATTGGGGCATTCATTAAGATCTGAACTTGTTGGACAAGAAGAGTCACTCTTGCAATTGGTTACGTTGGACTTTAAATGCAGCAGGAGTTGGTGTGCTCAGGCAGTCTGCTCTGGAATGGTAATATTTTGTTAAATCTGACTTGTTTAATTCAAGCCCTTAAATACAGATGAAATTTGACTCTATGCATTTATTCCAGAGCTTGATCCTGAAAAACACGTGAAGAGACTAACTTCCAATAATCAGTCAAGGTAATCTTCTTTTGATCAGTTCTCAGGGTTGGGTCACAGCATTTCTGTTTAGGTGTACTTTAGTCAGGAACACCTTCATAGGTTCAGTCCAAATGATCACCTGCTGCTATCAAGATCTTGTTTTCGGTCTATCAGAAAATATAATACAGAGTATCTTGTATGAGGCAATCTGGGCTATGTAGAAATGTCTTGTTTGGTTTGCTTGGTGCTAAAAGGCTGTTGGTTGACACTGATAATATTTCTCTGAAGAGGCCTTCTCTCCAGAGACATTAGCCTTTAATTCAATATTTGCATTCTGACAGAATGCCTGCACTGCAATGCACTGCCACAGACTGGATTAAAGTAAATGTTCATGGGAAAATTCATTGTCACAGAATGCTGTGGCAAAGAACCAATTGTTTCAGAACAGGGACTGATCAAATGCATGGATGATGAGGCCATCAGGTACAACTGCCCCTGATATGGATGCGATTGACAGCCTAGGAAGTTCCTACAGTGCTGACTGCCAGAGGCAGGTAGGACATATAGAAAAGTTCATCCTATGTGGACTTCAGTTTAAGCATCACTACTTCAAGATTATTCAGTGTGTCTGTTTTTATGTATCCAAAGAAGCCATTACAAATAGAGAAGGCTGGAGGGAAAACTGATAGTTGAATAACAGGCAACTTGTCAACGGGTAAGAATAATTAAAATTATCTTGACAGTTCTAATCGTTTGTTGCAGCAGTCACTAATGAAATATACCTATGAATAATCTCTCAAAGAGGAAGGCATAGCTCTGCAAATATAAGCGCAACTGAGGAATAATAGAAATACAAAGCTAGAAGACTGCCAAGATGTCATTTGCTTTTTCAAAGCAAATCCTGACAGAAGTTTGTCTAAACTAGTCTTAAAAGCCCCCTGTGAAAGACTGGAAGACCATGATAACTTCTGCTGGCTGTAAAATCTCATTAATCTACTGGACTTCAGAGAATTGCTTTTTCTTTGAAGAAACCAGGCTGGTTAGAATCTTTGATATCTTCATCTTCCAGATGTTTTATTAATTTGGTTTTAATCATCATTTCATGTTAGGCTTACTGATCCAAGACATCAAGTATTATCATTATGAACACCATCTGTCACCGTATTCCAGCAAGGAAATTCTTCAGGTTATTTTCTGAAGCCATCTCCTTTCGTGCCAAAGGAAACATCTAACTCACAGAAAGAGTAAAAAAATAGGGGCAGGGAAGAAGATTGCTGCTGTCTAGCCCTGAAGAAGCAAATTATGAATAAATAGCAAACAACAGATGACTTAGGAGGGAACTGAGATTTAATGATCCTGAGGAAGCATAATACAGTAACAATGGGGAAAGGGCTAGTGAGGGGAAAAGGAAATGCTGACTGAGCAGAAGGAGATCATAGTAAGAAGAGACTAGAAAAGCTGCCCTCCTAGGATGTCTGGTGTGGGGCTCTAGGTCCTCCCACTGCAGATAAAAACAAGTTGGATCTTTGACCCCAGCAGTCACGAGTTTACCTGCTTTGTAAGAAAAAAGGATTCTGAGCAAGAGAATTTATTACAAATAGGCATATTCCTCACATATTTCTGAACGTCCTCGAAAAATTTGGATGTGAAAAGCAGAAAGTTCTTCTGAATTCAGACCAGTAGGCATGTGACTATGTGGACAAAGAAGGTGGGTTTTTTTTCTTTTCTTCCTCCAAAATTACTGCCTAAGCATTACCACACAGCAGATACAGCTTGACACCCAAATAAGGCCAAAATGACTATGATGGGAATTATAAATACTGTTTCAAATAAAAAATAAGTACATTAATTTCCTTAAAAACATCCATGCAGCCGAGGTTCCCTATCTCCTTTTAGGGAGTGGAAGATAAAGTATCCACAAAACACCAGCCATTTCTGACTTCAGAGATCTTGCCCTTTTTGTTCAGAAAATTTAATGGAAGCACTTGAAAAATGTAGGAATTTCTGGCAAGAAAGCCAACCAAACCTGTCTCGAAGTCCTAAGAAACCATAACAGTAAGGCTACTGAAGTCTCTCTTGTGCAGCCACTTCCTTTGTTCCCCCTCCATAGCACAAGGAAAAGGCTTATTACCTGCAGGATGCGCATGTAAGCAGCTTGCTGAAGTTCATTATCCTTCATCACCTTCTTCCTTATAACTGCCAAACTCCTCTCATGAGACTCTTGCTGTTTCAGATACTGCTGCTGCAAATCTGCATCTACTACTTGAGCATCCACCTGAGAGGGCACAGCATGTTGCCTCAGTAACTACACTACCAGGCAAAGTCATGGGCAAGGAGAAGGCAAAGGTCCTGACTCACCATGTCTGATTGATGCACATACTTGGTGTAGAGTTCACAGATACCTTCTTTCATTTTTTTGGAATCCTGGATGAGGCCCACACAACGATAAACATCTGCTTTAAATCGTTTGATGAGTGTTTCCATATCTTGCCTCTGCAAGAATGACGTAGTGACATTATTATTTGGTTCGTCAGAACACTCTATCGTGTGCAATTTTCTAGAAAGTCTTGTGGAAGTGATGAAAACTCTTATATACTTTATTTCCACTTCATAAAACCAGAAAACAAAAACAACAACAACAAAAAAACCGTGCTGGAAATGTGAGAGCTACATGTTGAATAGCAGTGATAGATTTTAGCAGTAATAAGCCAAGATACTTGGATTAGGTAATGTAAGTGCCAGCATCCAGAGATGACATCTGACAAGCAGTGGCTCACGATGCTATCCCCCACTGTCCTTTCCCAACCACAGAATTACAGGATATGCTGAGTTGGAAGAGACCCACCAGGATCATTGAGTCCAACTCAGCCCTGCACAGGACATCCCCAGGAGTCACATCATGTGCCTGAGCGCATTGTCCAAATGCTGTCCTACCTTCTTATTTAGAAACAACGCATCGACACTGGAGCAGGCAAGGGAAAAACATGTATCAGACACATGCACAGCTTGCTGATTTCACATCAGGATTGCCTTCTCAATCTCTCTCTTGGTTTCTGCCAGGTCCCTTTACCTGCTTCCTCACTCATGCACTGCCTACTAAGCTCCTCCACCTTCACCTGCAGTCCCTTTTCTTCCCTCGTGTCTGATATGTTGTCAAACAAGGGGTCCTTGATGAGACCACCCTTTATGTCATCCTACCAATGCCTAGGTGGTATCCTACATGCTGCTTCTGTTTAGGCAAAGCGTCCCCAGATTTCAGGCTTGGGCAGGAATAAGTAGTTAAGCATATACCTCACTTTTCTGTTAAACTCAGGACAATATGTGTTGATGCATAAATAACTGGGGTTTTTTTTTTTAATATCAACTCTCTAAGCTGGTTGAAGGCTTGGAAGTTTTGTGTCTTTGTCCCCACTGACCAGAGACTCTCTTGGTCGCTGGACACAGTACCCCTGAAGTAACTGTTTGTGCAGATTAATGCTCCACCAGTGTCAGTCCCCACCAATGTCATTCTGTGGGGCCTGCACGGTGGGGGTACCCCATACCTTCTCCACCTCTCTGTGCATCTCCTGAAATGTTGCCTTCAGTTTCTGTTGCAGTTTTGTGATGTTTATCTTCAGCTCTGTGCTCTCCTTGCGGAATTGTTCCAGCTCATCCTCCATCTGAAAGGAAGCAGGAGGAGGAAATCAGGAATAAAAGGAGATGTGAGAAAACAACACATAACAGGAAAACCAGAGCCTAGAAATACAGACTTGGAGGAATAGTTCCCCCTTCAGGTTGAATGAGAACACAAGAAATGTCAATTTTGTAACAACACTGCCCTCTGTCAGAATATACAGAAACCACACAAATTAATGTGCAACTCCCGGTTGAGTTATATTGATTTAAATTATGTGATGCCCCTTCATTTCCTTGAGCTGAACTGGAGCTTTACAGTTCCATCTGAATAAAACTGCATGAGATGGAAATGAACAATCATTATGGGCAAGAGTAAGGGCAACAATAACTAGAATCTGATACTGAAAAAAACAAATGGATTGAAAACTGTGGGTACATATGTAGAACGTGCAGGAAAAAACAGTAAGGGTACTACAGCATTTACTTATGGCACAAGATGGTGACCAGAAAAGACAACATGGATTTGATCATGCTAGTCTGATGAAAGTACATACAAATTGTTCACTAGTTTGAATTTTATTTAAAAGGCTCTTTCACCATAGTCCTAGTTTGGCTGAGCTAAGGATACATCTATGCAGAGATCATAGTAAGCTTCTATCATAAATAAGTACCCTCAATGAATTTTCTGCAAGCTAAGTATGAATACATTCAAATTTCGCATGTATGAACTGATGAGTATAATTTGTCCACATACTTAACCCCTAAGCAGTGTTATGTTTGCATGAATCTTCAACATTTCTGAGAGAAGACATTTACTCTCTCTACCCCCAGAGCAGTAAAAGCAGTGTCTTGCAAACCCTGGAGGGCAACCACATAAGGATAAGATCTATTTTGAAGCAAAATCTTGAACTACATACTGAAACAGGAACTTAACTCTGTTGATCACTGCTAGCTATTATGTGCAAATATTATTATGCAAATATTAGCTGCACAGATATTGAATCAGTGCTGTGTATCCTTGAAAGATGTCAAGAAAAAACAGGGTGGAATCCTTCATGGACTTGTCGGGTCATCTTTGTATTCAGACAACGGGCTTAGTAGAAGAGGCATGAGTGTTACTCACCTCACTGATCTGTTTCTTCATTGCCTCAATATCATTGTCACGTGACTCTATTTGCTTCTTAAATTCTTCTATTCTGTAACTCAGTACAAACTTAAAATTTTGCAGTTCCTGATTTTTTGTTTTTAGTTCATATATATGCTTTTCCTGAAAGAAATGGGTACAGAGATCTGAATCAGACCCAGCACTCTCAAACAGATCCCTAGAACAAGGCACACATATGGAAGAGGCAAAACCAGCAGTCACAGACCTTGTGGAAGACTAAACTTCAGGTGCAATTCTACAGATTAGATGGGAGGGGAGGGGGCAAATAATGCAGAGCCATTTACAGTTCCCAGAGCACAGGATGAGAAAGTCAACATCCTGAACTTGAGCTCCCCAAGAAAAGCTTAGAATGCCAGCTGAAAACCAAAATCCCAAACTGGAGATCATATATTCCTTAAGTCGAAACTGAGTTTCCAGTCATGTGATATTATCACAATAAATACTATTAAAATAAATATCTCTATTAAATTAAGGGAGGTGATTTTGACCTCAGCCATTTGTCCAGTTTCTCACCTTCTCTAGGATAGTATCAGTTCTCTCTTTAACATCTGTATTTAGTGCCAAGATGGTCTTATCTAGTGATTTAATGATGTCTTGCAGCTCCTGCTGTTTCAATCTCATTGTCTCAATGTCCCTTGTGCGATCCTTGAGCTCTTTCTGTAGGCTGTTCAACTAGAGAGGCAAACAAGAAAGAACTTAACAGTCTCCAAAAGCTGTGCACAACTTGGCCATCCTGTTCTGGAGGATACCTTGTAGATAGTGTGGGATAAAGGATATCAAATTAAGATATGATGAAGGAGCATCACAGCAGTTAAATGTCTGTAACTCAAATGGAGGTTGAGTATCCATTTTTGCTTTTTCTGTATATCCTGACAAAGAATACCTGCTGCACTACAAGGAAGCAAGGAGATTGCATCCAGAAACAAGAAGGGTATGGATATTATAGCTAAGCATCAGCTGCAAATAACACTCAATCAATAGAAAATTCTTATAAGGTGAACATTTGTCATACATCTTTAAAGATGGAAGACTGGAAGGGTGCCCAATTCATAGCTCTTGGGTATCAAAATCCCTGCCTCAGTACTAAGATCTGTGAAGCCAAGAAACTTGGAACCAATGAATGGTGCTGGACAAACTGTAAGGACCCATGAAGAAATTCCTGAGGTCTACAAGACAAAGAAACAAAGACATGACCATGACAGATGATAGCAGAGAGTATGAAAAGAACCTCTCTGTCTCCGGATAGATACTGGAGAAAATGAAAAAGAAAAATAATGTCCTTCTAACATCTTTAGGCAAATGTAATACCCAGACAATAAAAGAGGTAAAGATTTTATGCCTCCTCAAAAATCCTAGTGAAGCCAATAAAAAATGATGATGCATAAAACACAGGGATTATTGCATCAAACAAAGCAGTAGAAGTATTTTACTAACAAAGTATTAGATCTTAGAAAAATTAAAAAGTTCACTTCTTTCCTCTCATAGGATGAACAATATTATTTATCGTTTAAAACTATATAGATAGGAGAAAGTGTACTAATAAAAACACACCTCCTTTATCATCTATCTCTAATTATATCAACAATACAATCAGCAGACAGCTTCTTCTTCTGCCCAAACATTCTAAACACTCAAACTAACCTAAGAATGGGCTACTGTTCTCATATGAAATGTCACATATTTACAGACTAAATCAATGGACTAAATTGATGTGCCATTAATCACATTCGTTATAGGTCTTGGTGTGCAGGTCTGATCCTACCACAGAAGAAAAGATACCCTTTTATTCAGGACTCCTATTTCTCCTTTCAGTTGTACATTGGACTCCTTTTCTTCCAAGAGCTGTCTCTCATACTTGTCTTTGAGTTCCAAGATTTCTTGGTCTCCATCTTCATAAATTTGTTGCTCCATTTCTTCATGTGCTTGAATCTGCTTCTTCATATCCTCCTTTGTCTGCAGTCAAGGAAAGCAAACATTAAAGAAGATAATAGTTAGGGACCAGTAAAGGAGAGAAATAAAAGGTTATTTGTAACTGTGTTTCTTCTGGGAGGATCTATATTTAGTGTAATCTTCAATTGCAGCAATATAATCTAAAATAACTTCTTAGTGGATTAAAGTAACTTTAAAAACTGATAACATACACATTAAAAGTTTTTATTTTTTAAAATAATTCTTAAGACTTAAATGCTTCAAGTTGGGAACCTGGCTCAAATACTAACATCAGTAAACTTGTTCTGGCTGCATAAATCAGAAAACAGTATCACTTAGGATCTTTTAAAATTGCTGTTTCTGATGCATTAGGACCAATAAGCCCTCAGGTTTTCTTGTTTCTGTATGTCTCTCTTCCTACATTCTTTTCAAATTGGTATTGCAACACCAGGCTGCAAACAGTAATGGTGATAGGATTTACTGACTCTTAATATGTAAGTATCAGTTATCTGGCTGCCTTTTGTCAAGCCAAGTCTTTGACTTCAATGTGCAGTTTTTGAAGTATTCAGGATGTTTATCTTTGTTCCCCAAATTATGCAGGTAAGAACTTCAAGGACTCAGGAATGTAATTCACCATTTTCAAAATGTTATCTCTTCACTGGAACAACACGATTGAATCTTTCTTTCTTCAATTACAGTAAATGTATCATCCCAGTCACATTAATAAACAGGAATTCTGGGATGTAGGAGAAATGGAAATGAAGCTAAGAATGCTCAAGGATATGAATCTTAGCAAGTTACTCAAGGTATGAAACCAGGAAAGTTGGTAATTTAGCTAGGTCTTTATCATTACTATTCTACCTGTCAAAATATTTTCCCATGGTTACAGGCAGATTAGGATTTGCATGGAAGATGCCAACTTCTCCTGTCCTAGGGAACATTTTATCACAGTTGAAGAAAAACTTGGTCAACAAATCAAACTGCATGTCAAGTTTCCTACCTCTTCCAGCAGAACATCTTTCTCTTCAAGTTTTTTCTCATAGAATTCTTTTAGCTCCTTCAAAGCCTTGCTTTTGCTTTCCTCCAAATTGTGCAATTGTTTCTCATATGCCTCCTCCATCTTCTGGGATTTCACCTGCAGCGCCTGGTATTTCTCATTTTCCATTGAGAGTTTCTGACTACTGTCAGATTCTGTTAACAGGAAACACATGGAATGGATAAAACTCATAGAAAAAAAGGGTGAATCCTGTCCCTTATTCTTTCTGTCTTTCACTGTCTTATTCTTTCCTGTCTTTTTGGCAGCTGGTTGCAATAAATTATAAGCAGAAGTATTTCATCACTTTCTTCATCAGACATACAGGGGCTTTAGACAATACAAAATTGACAACTAATTTAGGCATTTCCTTGGGATGACAACCACGGCACAGCTGTGTAAGGTCAACTGCTACAAACTATGAGTAGGCAATGGATTCATTTATGGGGGAACTTGCTCTTTGGTACTAATTTACAGTATTTTTATCTTGATTACAATCTGGAATCCAGGTATTTCCAGGCTGTGTGCACTGTGATTACTTCCTTGTTGAACTGAATGACTGCACTGTTCTTGCACACTGAGCTATAAAATAAATTAAGAAATTACTAATATAAGAACCAAACCTCTAAGAATCAGGGCCCATGTGCATGTTCTCATCATGGGCACGTGTGTGGTGCAGTTTAGACAAACATTTCGTCTGCACCAAATACCTACATGTCATACACTCATTTTTCTTTATACCTCTATTCTAGTAACCCCTCCTTGTCACATTATTTGCTATCAATAAAGCATTTCCCCCAGTTTCTAGTTACAAATACTGGTTATAGTCTAACCTAGCTGTTGCACCTTCTTGGCCTGTTTATCCATCAGCTCAGACAGTTGAACCTGGTGTTGTTGCTCCTGTTTTTCTTTCTCTTGCTGTAAAATCTGGATAAAAAAATGAGAAAAATACATTTAAATTTGAAACTAGGCAAAGCAATGTCCAAATTGTTTGTGTTCTTGGCCCTGTTGAGGGATACGTACACAACAGAAATATGTTTGAAATCTCTCACCAAAATTGAGATGCCGTGTGTCACTAAAACAAGTTTTCCCAGATACTAGATTTTTTTTAACAAGTTAAGCTAAGGAAAAGCAGCAAACACAGTTCATATAAAACAGGGTACTGATCCTAATCTAAAAAGAAAAGTTTGTGAGCTACAAAAGCCTCCACTCCTTTATGTATGCTGGCTTGAGGGGAATTTGCAGTTCCATAAATTATTGTCCAGATATTAAAGTTCAAGCTGCTTCCTGTCTCACTTGAAGCAACCTTGAGGTCCTAGAATGCTGACATTTGCGTAGTATGACATAAACCTAAGCAGGAGTGAGTTTTGAATGCCATTTGCTTGGAATGTCAGGCTGCCACTACAAATTACTTAATCTTCTAAAAAAGCACAAAGAACTGAAGCAAGAAACAGCTGAAAAATTTTCCAGAAAAGCCAGGAATTCTACCATAGGTACAGTATTTTCACTTTCTTCTCATAACAACTGCATGGGTCTTGCATAAGCAGAAATATTCCATTTGTCTGAAGGACACAACTAGAAAGGTTAGCCCCAAGTCTAAAGCTGTCATTCAGTTTAATCTTAACATGTACTGATATTTGGACAGGAAGTACAACTTGCCTGCCTAGAGAACTTTTATTCACCTTCAAAGGCATTTGATTGCAAGCCTATAATCAACAAGTCTAAAGAATTTTCATCATAGCTGAGATTATTATAACTTTATAGCCAAACACTACTTATCAAAAGACTTGAAGAACTGCAGAAAAAAACCAGCAGAGATAAAACAGAGGTAGAGGAATTGACAAGAATTGAAATGGCTTTCTTGCATAAGGTTAGGGTGTACAAAAGAGAGGAAAAATAGACAGGTTAAAACTCAGGTTATTTAAATGAAAAAAACACAATGGGACAAGCCAATGAGTCTGAAGAACTATTTGAAGAAAACATTAAAATGAATAATTAAACTTCCTCCAAAAAAAAAAAAAAAATCAAAAACCAAATAGAATATTTGTAGGGCCAAAAGATAAGAAAGGTATAAAAAGAGCACTTGAAAATTACAAGCCTGTAAAATACTAAAACTAATAAGTAACTTGGCAAGCTTTCATAATGAACTCCTTTATGTGCAGTCAAACTGAAATACCACTTGAAGGGATGATGAACAACTCAACAAAATAAGCAATAACAAATCACCAGAACAGGACAATATTCACCCAAAAGCTCAAAAAGAACATGATGTTAACAGGATTGAATCATGTGATATGTAATCTCTTACTTCAAGTTGTTTTACTGCCAGAGAAATTACTACTGGATCCCTTGCCTTCTACATCTAAAAAAAGTCCAGAAATATAGCAAACTACAGGTCAGAAATCCAGTGTGTGCACCAGGCAGATGGACAGAATATCATTATCAGACAAAGATAAATAAGACACTGGGAAGAATTATCATAGCTTTTGCTTTTCAGGGAAGTCCTGCTTCATGACCACAAAGAATTCAATAAGCACACAAACAGAAGAAATCCAGGGAATATATTTTACTTTTATTTTCAAAAAACATACAAGAAACCTCAGCAGATGCTCTTAAAAATCTAAGCAGACATGACATAAAGAAGGCAGCATTAAGGAGAAAAATTGTTAGATCCTGCAGCAGCTGCAATCTTAAATGCAAAAGAGCTTTTAAAGCACAGTCCCATTTCTGCTACTAATCCTCGGTCTCAGGCAGTATTTATTGTGCTGTTTTTATGTGAAGATACTTACAGGCTACCTAGGAGAATGCTTGCATCCCCTAGTACCTATAAGATATTTAACTCAAAGGTAGTTTCATGCTTTACAAATATCAAGAACATCTTAACTGTAAAGCAAAGATTTCAGATACTGTATGGCATTCCCACATATGTAATGCAAGCTTGAATTCAACTCTTCATTGAAAGATTTCTTAGGGTTTGGTTCTGCAATATGAATCATACCTGGTGTTTGGTGTTAAGGGCATCTATTGCCTTGGTGAAATTCTCTTCCAATGCCTTTATTTTTCCATCACAGTACATGTCCTTGAGACGTAGCTCATAATCACTTTCTGTCTGTAGATCTTTCACACAAATCTGCAGGTCTAGTATTGCCCTACTCTGTTAGGACATGGATGAGAACACAGTTTTAAGAGAGAGAATATTTGCCATGATTTGCCATGAAGAATGATTTATTTACATGCACATATTTACGAACAACAGCCTTTAGAGAGAATCTTCAGACAAACCAAGAAGTCCTATAAGTAAAGTTTCTTTGCTGTCCTACAAGATGGTTTATAGAAATGCATCTTCTGACTTGTCTACTCTATTAAAAGTGTTTTCAAGAGATTGGAGAAAGTATTAGAGAAAAGTCTAAACCTTTCTCCACACTCCCTTGTACAATGCTGTTTGCATATTGACAAGCCACTGCAGCAACTTGCTGTAAGCTCTTTGACCAAAGCCATGCTAGCCATATAGGAATGGCTGGTAACAAGCATTATGTAAATGCAATTCACAGAAATCCTATGGTTTATATTTACAAGTTGCTCCTCCTACCTTCTCATCTATATCTGATCTCATGATCAACACTTCCTCAGCATACTGAAGTTTCTCTCCCCCTTTCTGTACCCCACCTTCTTTCTGATGCACTTTCCAGATAAATACACAGCCATCCTCTGAGGCAGTCAGCAGAAACTGGTCATCACTTGTCACTGTCATCTTAGAAGGAAGAGACAACAAAATAACAGATGAGACATGGAAGAATGGAGACACAGCTTCATTTTACACCAAATTTTTCTCCTGACCCACATACTCCATTTCTACCACAGAAAGTCAACAGTGGAAATAGTAACATAGTCCCACTACCAACATCTTGATTATGTCCTCTACTCCTGTTCCACCCTGGTTGAAACAACAGGGGAAGGGAAAGAACACTGGATCTGCTTCTGGTCTCAAAGCCATAGGAAGATTTAAGAAAACCTGAGAAAAAAAAAGCCTTCTATACAATTATAGCACAGACAGGCAATCTATATGACAATTCCAAAGGTTTCTAATTTTTCTCTGAGAAGTCACATGAGCGACAGATGGCTAAATGTTTTCTTTTAAAAATGCAACTAGACTCACAAAGAACTGTCTAGTAATAACTGCTGTCACCTCCTCCAGACCTCCTATGGCTTCCTGATCTGGCATAGAGTACCAGGGAGTTGATACAGCTTGCAAGTGAGGTGAAAGTGGAGTTACAGTAACTGAAGTTCATATTCTAATACTGGCCTGTGCTAAAGTAAGTCAAGGTGTTGTAGTTGACAGTGATACTTAAAATGCCAAAATTAAGACCAGTTTTAACAACACAGAACATGTGGCTTCCTGGAGAACAAGGACCTACTGAAGCACATTGAGGGAGCTGGCAGAAGTGCTCACCGAGCCCTTTCAGTCAATTGGCAGCAGTACTGGCTCACTAGGGAAGTCTCAGCTGTCTGGAAATGGGCAAATGTGATGCCCAACCACAAGTGGAAGTGGTGGAGTCACCATTCCTGGAGGTATTTAAGAGATGTGTAGATGTGGTGCTTGGGGACATGGTTTAGGGTGCATTTGGCAATGCTGGGTTAACAGTTGGACTTGATCTAAAAGCTTTTTTCCAACCTAAATTATTCTGTTACAAAATTATCTTCCTCCTTCCAGAAAGGGCTGTATCAAAGTTCTCCATCCAATATGCCATGTTTTGAACCGAGTGCAAGGCACATTTGAGCTTATTCCCTGACGTATCTAGAGACAGGACTCCTACGAATGCTGCAATATTCATTCTCCATGTGCAGACTCAGCCTTAATTTTAACATAGGATGCTATGAAATGGGAAGGAGAATCAGCCCTAAAGTAGCTGTGTGCAGCTGGTACCATAGGGAAAAGAAAGAACTCTGTGCTACCTTTGTAACAGCACCTGCATGGGCCTGGTACTCATTGAAATCCTTCTTCTGAGTTAGGGGGTACTTCATAGCTCGAATTGTCCCCAGGGATGTACCAACAAATACCATGCGCCCGGAACGAGAGACAGCAACAGTGGTATAAACAACGTCATAAGCAGGCACCTCGTGCTGGATCTGAAAAATAAACCAACAACACAAACCACCACACAAAACCCTCACATTACATTAAGCGTTTGATTGCATGAGCAATTGTTATGCTTCTGCCTGCAGCAAAAAATGCAGTTAAAAGAATCTACATGCCTACAGAAGTAAAGCCTGAACAGTAATTAGTATCAAGCTTTATATATTTTTTAAAAATTTAGATTCAAAATAAATATTTAGATATAAAATCTCTATCATAGATATGCAGTATTAAAATTTCAAGCCAAGTTAATGTATTATCTGAAAGGTGTAATGGTTATCACATACAATTTACTACTTTTCTGGAAAAAAATGCATAGATGTAGATACAGTAGTAGATGTGATACACTTGTATTTCAGCAAAACAGTGGTACAATATTCCCTAGTTAGTTTGTTAGCTGGATTAGAAGATTTCTAGGTAAATCCAAGTAAAATTATAAAAATATAAAACTACAGCAAAATCTGATTTCATGGTAAAGGACATAAGAACACAAAAGTGTCAGTAAATATCCCAGCTCTCAAAACCAGACCTATTCCTATTTACCAAATGGATGCTAAGGAAACCAAAGCACCAGTACCCTCCCCACAGAATTTAGCAAAATCCCAGAGTGCTTGTTAGCTCACCGAAGACTCTGAAATTTCTTTGAGAGTTTGGTCAGATCCAACAGCAAAGATAATTTTGGCATCGTAAGTCAGGGAAATGCTGCTGTAGATGCAGGTCTTGAGCACACACTCTGACTTCTTTTGACTTGTCAACAAGTCCCACTCGCACACAGCACCATGTGTGTCACAGGAGACAAATTTAGTGTCATCTGCACTCCATTTAATTGCATGTATCTGGCAAAAGCAAAACACACCAAGGAGCTTGATGTGTAGGTTATAGACATACAGCATGGAGTCATTTTACTGACAGGTAAATCTGTGACATCTTCAGAATCATACTTCAAGATCTTACTGAAAGACCCCTAGGTGTTTCTCAACCATTTCTATTTTAGCATTAAGAAAAAAAAAACCACAGCAAGAACTACTTTATGAACACACTGTCAGGAGAAAGTTCATTTCCATACTGAGTAGTAGATTTTATTTTTATAATTTATTACTAGGATATTTTATTTTGTTGAGCCACCTGCCAATCATTCACCTCCAATTTAAGGACAGACTTTCCAGATGTATCTACTGCATGAACACTTTGCCTTCTGACCAAAGAAAACTGAAATTTTTATTTCTCATTTTTTGGGGGCCATTTCAAGATCCATTACTGTACTTTACTCTTCAAAATGAATCTTATCAACTAGTTAATATCTTAATAAGTTTTGCTGTATAAGATTTGTTTACTAACCTTCCCAGTATGTCCTTTCAGATTACTAACATTCTCAAAGGTGATGCTAGAATAAATTTGAATCATATTTCCATTAACTGCAGCAAAAAGATGGCCTCCGTTACTGAATGAGCACTACAAAAAGAACATAACCACCCATTACTGTAGATGGAACGGATAAAAACATTCATGCACTGCATTTCAATTACATCCTTTAACATCAAATTGTTACACAAAAAGAAAACTCCATAACATAATTAGGTGCTTACAGCTTTCTTAATCAATGCTTTCCCCTGTAAAATTCAGTTCTTGAGTATTTCTGAACAAATTACCCTTTCTGCTGCTTCCCAGGTCCACAGTTATGTGTCAGCTTCCGGGCCTGTTCTCCAATAGTCAGAATCCATTTCTCTAAGATTTGTAGTAGGATATCCTATATCCTACTAGAATGTATTGGAGAAGTTTCTATTTTCTGTCAAATTCTTCACCACTCTGCTCCCCATAACTCGCCAATTTAATTTTTGCATCCTCCTTACCTCTCTACACTTTTTCACAGGAAAGTCCTTGAAAACATTCATGTCCTCATATAGCAGACTTATAAATCGCAGTTTGTCAGAAAACCCAACCAAACAGAAAAGGCCCGTGGGATGAAGTGATACTGTGTATGCTTCCTCCTGATATTCCTTACACAGCTCCAAAGTGCTGAAAGAGAAAACCATTGTGCAGTGTGGAATAGTACAAAGTCCCCACTGCGCACTTGACATTATCTGGCCCAGCAAGGACACCTACAATCTGACTCTGCCTTCTCCTGGAGGAAGTGTGTTGTTACTCACTTAAGCAATAATCATACAGATGTTACAGGAAATTAAGGCAAATTTGAGTTTCTGGTTCATGGAGAAGGTATGGAAGGTGCAAGAGCAAATCCTTGTGTACTGTAATATGATGAAGAAGGTAAATGAATTGCTGATTGCAATCCTACGCAAATGTCTTTTGAGACTTGTTTTTCCCTCCAGGGAACCTCAAGAGCTGGAGTAATTTCGCTTAAGAATTATAGCTAAGAAGCAGGAGTTGGGACAACAGTATCTTAAGATAAAGCTGAATGAAACTTTCCTGAAGAGTGTTTTCCAAAACACAAGAAGTCTGACACAAAAATAGCATAATAGAAAAGGCTTTGAATTCTTTTGGCCCCAGTTTTAAAGGCACTGCATGTTCACACTCCCCGGATCGTGTCAGTAGTACCATTTACATCCCACACCACACAAGAATTTTACCAGAACAACACTCTCATTCATACGAGATTGCTGCTCTTGCCTGCTAAATACAATATACAAAAAGCAAGAGGTAATAACAAACAACTCTTTACTTTGTCTTGTAATTCCAGATGCGGACAGATCTATCCAGGGAACACGTAGCAAGAATGGGTTTCCAAACACACATGTCCAGACCAGTGATTGAATTAGAATGCAATGGGAAATTCATATATGTAAAATAAGATGTCTTCTCCTGAGGAGGAATGAGAACATTAAATAATTACAAATAGTTCATTGCAGGCAGTAAGTCAGATTAAAAAATCTATCATGGGTCTTTGCATACAGTTGTAGAATAGATTTGAGGGAACTACTTAATCCTTTCACTGCCCTAGTCTGAACATAACAATCTTAAAAACCTAACAATGTTAGTCTTAAGTTTGTAATTGATAATGAAGAAAAGCAATGCAGGGCAGAGCAGTGAGAGCAGAACATAATTGTAGCTATGTAAAAAAAGGCAAGTTAGATAAATAAATAAAACTGGACCTGCAAGAATTCAGTTAATACCTTCTGGTCATGCAGATATTTGGAAAAAAATCAAGCGTTGAGTGATAGAAAACTTCATTGGGATATCTAGCTACCACATGCTGGAAGTGAAGCACCAATAAAATGTTAGGCTGCATGTGGAAATAGGACTCCTAACTACAACCCCTCTTCCTGGATAGATCTTTCCATACACCTGTACACAGGTTAGGTACCCAATTGCATATAAGTCTATTTCATTATAATACATTTATCACTTGTCTTCATGTTATTTAACTCCTTCAGACTAGGGAAGATTTTTCATTATGTTTGTATTTCACAAAGAGGTTTCACTTCTAGCTAGGACTTCAACAACTACCATTTTAGAGTCAAATGAGATTCCCATGGCTGTTTCAGCTTTATCATTGCCTTAAAGTTTCTGCATATTACAATGGAGCACAAACCACTACAATTACATTGAGAATCTCTCAGTTAAAGCCTTAGTAAAGTGGTTCAGCAGTAACAGGCACCCTTAAATGGTCTTAAGTGTCCTGTATCATTCTGCTGAATAGCATCAGCTACTCACATGGAGGGATGCTTGAGCAAGGGGCTACAGAAATGCTGCTCTCAGAGATGCACACAGAGCACTTCATATCTTGGGCTTCAAGGGTTCATTTTAAGGATTTAATGAGAATATATCACAGAAAACACTGAGTAACCTGTGTCATTACAATACTGGACATGAAGGCTATGGAACGTGATAGAACTAGACTTACCCTTATAAGTTTGGTAGAGAACATAGCAAACATGTATAGCTGATTTTTATCTGTGCTAACGACCATCGTTTCTTCAGAGGGGCTGAAGCATATACATGTGATTTCCTGTCTGTCTGACTTTTTTGGCTCGGTGCTGAATAGGTCCTGAGGAAGCTGCACAAGAAATGCATCCCATGGGTTGTGCCAGGTTTCCATGTTTTGGTAGTAGGAATGCACACACACAAACTTACATTGTAATGCTCCTCTGATAAGCATATGCATAATACCAGCGAAACAACTTGGATATTTAATAGCACATAACTACTGCAAGGCAGGGAATAGAGGACAAGAGGACAACCTAACTGTATCTATAGCATTACAGCTGAAATAAAGTATTAGAGGATATTTCTGCAGTAATCTGAAGTACTGCACTAAACAAGAATTAAAATGCTAGTAGAAAAATATCAAGAAAAAATATCAGCAAGTGTCAGAATGCGAACTGCCTAGAAATTGTGATCTCAGAGTAATGGTTCTTTGAAGTGCATCATTCAAGTAGATAAGTCTTTTTACAGGGTCTCATGCATAGGGAAGACTTGACCTTTTAGAACCAGAGTATGAAGTCTTGACCAGCTCATTAGAGTTAAATGTACTTATCCAAGGATTGCAGTAAGTCAATGCATACAGTTTGCTATAGAACAGTTAGAAATCTTACTGGATTATTTAAGAGTGGACAAGTCTCATGACAACTCTAATAAATATCTGAGGGAAGAAAAGCTTCTCCTTGTTAAAAAAAAGCAGCCTTGTTCTTCAAAACTGATGCAAACTACTTCTTAGTCCCAAAAGTGTCCACAAATAAAAGGTTCTTAAAGGTTTCCTGAAGTTTAGCAGCCTCAAAGCACATTTTACATGTGGGAAGGGAACATATAGAATTACCCAGCAAAAGGTCATCAGTCACTGACTTTCAGTGTGACCTTTGGTACACTCGTTTCAACACCACCAGGACAGTTCGCTAATGCAATTCAGCAGTGTGCTAAAAAGTACTATTAACTGAATCAGCAGCACTCACGGTCCTCTAAACAGGGCTCTGCCACATAATTGCTTAGAAAAGCTTTTTCCTCCTTACCCAGACTTCTTGACACTCCTTGTGGAACTCCATTTCCTTGGTCCTCTCAAACAGAAGAACAACTCCTGGGCTAGGTGAACATGCAAAGCCTTTGGAATACGCTGCAACTGCAGATATTTGAGGCAAAGAATGCTGTTGTGAACCATTATCTTCCAAGGTCGGTCCACAAGGAACATCAGAACTGCAAGCAGGAAATGTATAAAGACTTAAAAATAAAGAAGGCCAAATCAAAAATTGCAAGCAGCAATCAATATCATAAACAGGACAAGAAAGAAGCGTTAACTAATCTGCAGGCAAAAGTACGGAACTATTACTAATAATATTTAACAGATTTACCTCTCATTTTCTTTTGTTGTATCTTGTCGTTCCCTGGGTGGTTTTCTGTACTCCAAACTTGTCTCCCAGTGCAGCTCTCCAGTTTCAAACAAGCTTAGTTTGCCTGTGTCAGTACCGCATATAACTTCCTTATTGGACAGCCAGGCATGGCACAAGTAGTTTTCTGGCTCTCCCCTTTGTAAATTCATCTGCTTTAAATATCCTTCACTGTACTTGAAAAGTTTAAAAAAGCCATTTCCAGTAATACAAACCTGGGTATTGTCTTGAGGATTAAAGCTCACCTATGGAACAAAAAAGGAAGTATATTTGCAGCTATGTTCACAAATAAACAAATATTATACCTGTTCTGAAGACTTTCTATACCACATACAGGAAAACCAACAAGGGAAGATGGTTCATAGAAATATACAGGAATACAGAAGAGACTAAGGATTAACCACCATAACTACATATTGCAGTTTTTCCTGTTTCAAAAGTGTGTCTATCAAAATTAAATTACAAAAATAAGGCCAAAAGACCTCTTTCCTACTGATTAGCAAGTTTTTCCAGTAGCAAGCTTCCTGAAAAGTGGGACCATTTGTTCTTAAAAGGCCAGGAACAAATTCTGTATTCCCGTAATTCAGGCAAACACTATGCATATGAAGTCACACAATTAGGTGTTTATTTGGGAAAATTATGGAATAGCCATCTTAATACTCAACATGAAGGATAGAAGGGGTAGTTTGAAGTAATTTTTTATGCTTAATGGGACTTTAGACAACCAGAGTATTTACACTCCTCTCTCTTCAGGAATTTAGCTCATGAATTCAGTAGTTCGCCCAACCTCTGCTTGTGGCTGTACCCCAGAAAAAATGGCAGCTGGAGTCCAACCAACATATGCACTGAAAGTATCTGACCTCCCTACATGAAAGATTCTTAAAAAAGGTCACCCAAAGGTGGATGCAGAAATTGTTTGTGTGTCATCAGCCTGCTCCTAGCCACTCTTCTCCTCCGATCTGAACACAGAAGACTAAAGGAAGGAAAAGGTGCACTGAGAGCTTCCAAGAAGTGTGTTACAACTACTGAGCACAGCCAGTATATTTACTGTTTTTTGCAGGAACACATTGCACACTCACTGGCCAGCTGTACAGGCCCCGTAACATAGATCTCATATGTGATACAACAGATACAGACACAAGAATGTCCATCATGGGTCAATGCAAAACTTTATTTAACCTAATGTCCTATTGCTGAGGGAAGCCAACATGTCAAGAAAGGTCAGAGAAACTGTATGAAATCTACAGTGTGGAGCCCTCTCCTCATCTTGCCCTGGATAAAAGCCATGTGGCCACAGGAAAATGCACTGTGCATATGTGCTGAAAGATGAACGTATGTCCTACCTCGCACCTGCTACTTGTTGAACTAAAGTTTGATCCTTTTATCCACCTTTTTGCAAAGTGCAGTGTGCTCCCGAACAGCCACTCAACTGTGAGCGGGAGTGTCAATAGTGAGCCGCAGAGAAGCTGGCCCAGCCCGGGTTTGGGAGCTCTGGCAGCAGGCGGAGCTGGAGCCGTTACCTGGCACGGGCCGCCGCCCGCAGCCTCCACACGGACGGACGCCGCCAGCTGCTGCTTCTCCCAGAGCCAGAAGGCGAGGTGCCCCTCGGGCGGGGCCGTGGCGGCCGCCAGGAAGCGGCTGTCAGGGGAGAAGGCGAGCGACACCGCCTGCCGCGCCGGCAGCTCGTCGGTGGCCAGCACCTTCCGCCGCCGCGGCCGCTCCTCCGACAGCTCGTAGATCGCCAGCACCGGCTGCTCCCCCGCCGCCTCCGACATCGCCAGGAACCGCTTGTTGGGGCTGACGGCCAGCGCCTGCACGCCCCGGCTCTTCTCCGTGCCTGCGGGGAGCAGAGCGGTCAGGGCGGGCAGCGGTCGGGGCCAGGGTCAGGGTCGGGACCGGGGTCAGGGTCGGGGTCGGTGCCACCTGGGATGAAGTTGTGCCACTTGTGCTCGAGGTGCAGCCGCAGGCAGCCCGCCCCCGCGGCGTGCAGCACCACCTGCTCCTCCAGGAAGCACACACCGCCGGCCACTCGCGGCCGGCAGCCGAACACGGCCACGGGCAGCACGGCCGCCCCCGCCATGGTGCCGCCGCCGCCGTCGCCGT
>VZRL01003197.1:1574570-1607810 GCA_013397895.1 Origma solitaria
GCCTGCTGGAGCGGCCGCCGCCGTCGTTCTCCGTGATCAGCCCGGTGCAGGAGCGGGACCTGCCGTGCGGCCCCGGCCGCCGCCGCGCCGGCGAAGAGCGGGGGGAGCGCCCGGCGCAGGTGAGTGCCGGGGCGAGGGGGCTGCCCCGGGTACCGGCCCTGCCTTCACAGCGCACCCCCGCCTGTCCCGCAGGTGTCCCGTCCGGAGAGGCGGCCCCCGGCGAGGCTCTCGGCGGAGCAGGAGGCGGTGTTGAGCGCCGTGCGGAGCGGAAAGAGCATCTTCTTCACCGGCTGTGCAGGTGAGGGATCCCGGCTACTCTCACCGGCTTCCCGGGGAAAGTCCTGGCCGTTGACCTGTTGCTTCTTCCTCTAAGGGACTGGAAAGTCGTTCCTGCTGAAGAAGATCGTGGGATCCCTCCCTCCGAACATCACCTACGCTACAGCCAGCACGGGAGTGGCAGCTTGTCACATCGGTGGCACTACTCTCCACGCCTTTGCAGGTGACGGCCTGCCCAACAGCGAGGGGCTGGGAGCTCTCACTCCCTTCCCAGAGAATCAGCAGCATCCTGAAGCATTGCTTTTTTCTCCTCTGCCAGGGATCGGCTCTGGGAAGGCACCACTAGAACAGTGCATTCAGCTGGCAGAGAGGCCGGGGGTGCGCCAGCACTGGCTGGCCTGCCAGCACTTAATTATCGATGAGATCTCAATGGTGGATGGCAAGTTCTTTGACAAGCTGGAGGCAGTGGCAAGGTGAGCAATTATCAGGTCAAACAACTAGCAGGAATGAATTTCCCCAAACTTTCAGGCTGCTTCCTTTCTCTCGTTTTGTGAATGGATACAAGGCAGCTGCTGGTGCAGGACTGTAAGGAAGCATGAAATCATAACATCTGGGCAGATCTTTACCGTGAGATAGATCTTGGTCATGTCCCCTCCTCACTCACAGCTGTGGCTGTTTGGATTTTTCTCTCCATCTCCTGTGCTAAGTGTTGTCTACAGAGCTGAGTCCAGAATATACAGCTGTGCCCAGAAGGTCTCTCTTGCAGAGACAAGTAGCTGTAGTATAACAGCCAGCAAAGAACCAAGACTGATAATGATCTCTGGGGTAGGTAAGCAAAGCAAATTTAATGTCTTGTAATAGCATTGCTTAATTATTTGAGCTCTTCTGAGACAGCTGAGGATAAACATCTTTCACTACAGGTGGTATATGTTTGAATATACTGACAGATTAAGAAGTAACTTCTGGGATCTGACTATGTCCAGGCTCTGGGGGACATTCATAGCTTCTCTTTCATCCATTTCAGGGCAGTCAGAAAACGGGATGAGCCTTTTGGAGGAATTCAGCTCATTATCTGTGGGGATTTCTTACAGCTACCCCCAGTCTGCAAGGCTAATGAAGAAACCAAGTTCTGCTTCCAGGTACAAAACTGTTCCTAAACTCCTTCTCATACTTCAAGTCTGCCTCTTTCTTAACAAGAGAATGGTTTTGCCAGGCAAAAAGCTGGAGGAAATGCATTCACATAAACATGGAGCTGACTGAAGTGCGGAGACAGACTGACAAGACCTTTGTCTCTCTCCTGAGTGCAATTCGTTTAGGCAGGTAAGGAGAAACTCAGTTCTCTTTGTAATCCCTATTCCCCACTGATGGGGCAGAGAAAAGAGCAGTTTGTCACTTTTCTGTGCTCTATCAGGAAGGTGTAGCTGTGGGCAAAAGCTATAAATGCTTTAGTTAACCTACACAGGTTTCATATATGCTGCTCTGCTAAGGAAGGACACTTCTTGGGCTCCCTCTGCAATTTCTGTGAATTAATTCAAAGGATCCTGAGCTGGCAGTGGCCAGGGCAGGGCTGGGGCACACACTGGCTCTGCTCTTTGGCTTTATGCAGTTATCTTTCTGTGTCCTCTCCAGAGGCCTGCAGCTTGCACAGACTGATCCAGCTGTGTGGAGGTTACTGCTGCTCGAAGCTGTTCCTGATCAGTTTAAAGAATAATTCTTTTTTCCTGGCTACCAGGTGCACAGAGGAGGTTACCAGACAGCTGATGCAGACGGCTGCTCACAGGTCTGAGCGTGATGGGATCCTGGCCACACGGCTCTGCACCCATAAAGATGATGTAGAAATAACCAATGAGAGACGCCTGCAACAGCTACCAGGTGAACTCCATGGAGGAAACTGCTGGCTTTGGAGATGAGCTGTGCATGGATGCAATGCGGGTACTGGGGTGTCAGGTGGAACTAGTGTTCCATCATGCACAACAGCACTGGTCCAAGCTCTGTGTGTTGGAGTTGAGCTGTCTGGGGAAAATCTTCACAGTTTTTTGTTTAAAAATCCACAATGTCACTATTTGGTTTGTAATAGGCAGCAAGCTCATTGGGTAGGGTGGGTAATTTATTGCCTCTGCACCCCTGCTTTTTCTTTCTATAGCATCTTAGAAAGGCAGTGCTCTATCTATTTCATTTTTTACCTTCCTGTCTGGCCCTTGAATTCTTCTTTAGTCTGCTTTGGAGATCCCCAAAATGGGATGGTGGTGAGTGTAACTGCTCAAAATGCTGTCTGCTCAGTTCTTATTTACTGCTGACCTTTTATTCCTGTGCTTTCTCATGCTCTGGAAGTTATATAGGGAAGAGAGGCAATAGTGAGCTCTCTGCTAATAGATGTGACAAGGTATGTGTGATGATGTCCTAGCAGCAGAGCAGAATGGATATCAAAAGAGGAATTCCTGTTAGAAATAACAGCATAAAATGCTGTGTAGAATATGTTCAATGGTTGCAATTTATGTCTTTCTTTCCTTAACAGGAGAAGTGCACATGTTTGAGGCTTTGGACAGTGACCCAATGCTAGTGAAATTAATTGATGCTCAGTGTCCTGTGGGTGGTAGAGTTGAGCTAAAGCTCGGAGCTCAGGTAAGTGTATATATATGCGTGATAAACCAGACTAAATGGCATAAGAAAAAGTACGTAATGTCAGAGAAATGTATAGAGTAGATTAATACATAGAATGCAAATTCAGTCTAGAATGGCTATGCCAGGACAACAGAAGACTCTATCCCAGTCTTTCTATTTTTTCTGCTTAGAATCTTATCCAGAGAGAGGATGAGTACAGGCCCATGTCTTGGGGACAGTGGTGATTGCTGTGACTGACAGACATGTCCAATCAAATTTAGAAGCTTTCCAGTAGCAGAGAGCACAAGCAGTCCTTGCCTGCAGTCTCAGCTCCAGGTATAGCAGCCCTCCCACGCTGTAAAGATACAGCATAGGTTGCCATATTTGCTGGACTGGGCACCATGCTCTGAGCTAGGGCTGTCAGAGTGGAAAGGGTGTAGGACTGTACTTAGTAGTAGCACCATTTGCTTTGGAAACTTTTTCCTTAGTTGTTCCCAGAACCTACATATGCCTAGGCTGGTAGGTGCCTGGGGAAGGGGAAACTGCTCCCTGGATCTGAGCTCACAGCTGTGGACAGAAATAGCTCAAGTAAAGTGTTCAGTGCTGTAAAATCATGTAGTTGGGAATCCTAGGAAGGAAAGGTTGGGAAATAATTTCAATCAAACTGGAGGATGGTGCTGGAATAGGCAGGATAGGATAATATGGCCAAATCAACCTGATGTGCTTATGCTTCCTGGCAAGAAGTTTAGCTGCAGGTGGCTGAACAAGTTGTAGAACAAATGCATTAAAGATTTTTCTTTTGCTATGTAGGTGATGTTAGCAAAGAATCTCGATGTGTCTCAAGGCCTGGTGAATGGGGCACGAGGCGTTGTTGTAGGGTTTGAAAGTGAACAGAAGGGTAAGTAAGCCTTTTGATCTTTTGTCAAAGGAAGTGGGAAAATAACCAAGCAGTTTGGCCTTGGTGGCTGATGACTTCTTAATTTTGTTTACAGCTTGGTAATAATTTGAGGGAAAGCAGGGAGATCTCTGCAAGCTTGGGGCTCTCACAAGCTGTGATGTCATGCACTGCATCAGCTGTAGCTATCTGTAGGCCTCTTGTGTTCTCTTTTCTCTATTCTGTATGCAAATGTGTATGCTCATTTGAATTTCCTGTTTGTTCTGTTGAAGCAAGTTTTGATGGATTTTTGTTTGTTTTTTCTCAAAGAATAATGTTCTGCTACCTGCAAAATGTATTTTTCTCTGCATCTCAACTGATAAAATACCTGACTTTAAATCTCCTGCTTAAGTAGGTGTCAAACATCATTTCAGGACGTTCTATTTACTGTCTGTGGATTTAGGTTTGGTTTAGGCAGAAAAAAGGTGTTCTTAAGCTGCAAACTTCCTGGTTGCTGAGTGGCAGGAATACAAACCTGTTTCTTTCCTGCTCTATTCCTATAGGGCTGCCTAAGGTGAGGTTTCTCTGTGGGGTCACGCAACTCATAAAAATGGAGAAATGGATCTTCAAAGGACCATCAGGAGTTCATCTGAGTCGTCAACAATTGCCTTTAAAATTGGCATGGGCCATTTCTATTCACAAGAGTCAGGTGGGTATATATAGCTGTCTATAGACTTTTCCACTATTATAAACCTTATTCCCTGGGTGAGCTTGTATTGCTGGTGAAAAAAGAGGGAAAGCTGAAAGGCCCTTCTTGGGGGGCAACTCTAGAATATGTGTCTAGCTGCAGAGAGATAGCATCTCTTCTGCTTGTGATGCTTGCCTGTAGGGTCACACATGGGCTGTCAGTACTACTGCCATCTGCAGAGTTGGTGTTGGACTATAAAGCAGCATTATTTACCACTGGGGGCTGATGAAGGCAGTGTTTCCCTGAGAGTCATCAGCATTAGGGATCCTGAGCTCTGCAGTGTAACTGAGGAAGCTGCTGGCACCACAGCTGTGTGCTTGGGGCCGGACTTGCCCTTTGGTGAGGTTTAGCGGGGATTTTTTCAATATAACTTTCAATGTAACACTGTAATATTTTCAAAGTTCTTTCTTTTCCAGAAGACTTAATACTTGATAAATACTAGTATTGGAGACCTGTGAGTTTGTTCCCATGCCACTGTTTAAACCAGGCCATGCTGTAAATTCTGCTTCACCTGGGACAACACATGAGACAGAGCTGGCCAGGCCTTACCCAAACTCTCTCTCAGGTCTGCCTGAGGATGGCTTGAGAATGGTGTCAGCTCCAGTTAACTACTAGGAGCAAAAGCAGCAGGATTTCTTTCCCTGCTGTGTTGATTAGATGGGATTTATGGAGTTTCATGCAACAAGAGGCTCACTGGAGTTAGTGGATCCTACTCTTTGCTAGGGATTTCCTTTCTACTGATTCCCATATTTAAATCAGTTATATAGTCAAACAAGACTTCTTTGTTTAAAATCAAGACCTTTTACCAAGGATGGTACCTTGGACAGTCTCACAGGACCAGGTTAGTGTTGGTACAGCACAATATTATTGTTTGTTTGCTCTGTAACAAAATTCTCTGTGTCTTGGACAGGGGATGTCTTTAGATTGTGTGGAAATCTCCCTGTCTCGTGTCTTTGAAAGTGGGCAGGCTTATGTAGCCCTTTCCCGAGCCCGAAGCCTTGCAGGTCTCCGGGTTCTGGATTTTGACCCAAAAGTAGTGAGAGCTGATCCTGCTGTGCTGCAGTTCTACAGACAGCTGAGGCGTCATCAGCTTCTAACCCAGGTAAAGAAAAATCTCATGCTAGCAAACCCTGCCTTATGCAACCAGGATGAGAGATGTGGGCACCAAGTTATTTCATTTCCTTCTTAAGCAAAATCAACACTTGTAGTGGCAGGAGAGATGAAACTGCAGAGAGATCATTTGGCAGGGCAGCTCTTGGTAGCAAAGTATCTACTGTAGTGTTGGGGTTGTATAACACTTGCTGGTCCGCTGCGTGAAAGGATGGGTTGGGGTGATTCTTTGATTCTCCTCCTTCACTAGGGAATGAAGGAAAAGTGGGCGTGAAAGAAATTTGTTGTTTTTTTTTTTTTCTTTCACCCCAAAGGATTCACTACACACCCATTCAGATGCTGATGAGAAGGAGAACTGGAAATGCAACTGAGAATGCTCTTCTGGTTTCTGTGAGGTGTCAGCACAGACTGCGGAGATGCAGCAATCCTGTTGTGTATATCTGATAACACAGACAAAGTCAAAGGAGATATTTTAGATGTTTACTTCATTCACCTGACTCTGGATATGTAGAAGTATCCCCATCTCATGCCTCTGGAATTTGGAAGACTTCTGTAGCTCCTTTCTGAGCCCACAGCCTCGAGTACTCCTGTGTCACAAATGCAACTCTAGCAAACAAAATGACTGAACAAGGATGTGCCTGAGGGATGTTTCTACAGTTTTATCCTGTCTAAGGGACCTTCTTACAGTTCTGTCCTACCTGCCAATTGTGTTTCATTCTCTGCACATACTGACTGAAACCTGTGTGCCTTTCTTCCAAGTATACCACTGTTGAGAGATGGAAAGCGTGTGTCCCCCTTCGCTTGCACGGATTGTTCATAGGAACTGCTGACACAAGGGAAAGCAGTGCTAAATATCTGGAATACTTGATTCTCCTGCGCGAGGAGCTGTCAGGAGCTGGGCTATCCCTTTATAGCATACTGGGGATGTGGTGTGTTCTTGCTGCCTGACACCAGGAGGCTTTGCATAATTTCTTCCACAAGCAGAACTGTCAGAGTTGCACATTGCCTGTTATGCTGATACATAGCATTTTTATTAGTCTGTTGCATACAATAAGATGTGGATTTTTTTTTTAACCTCTTGAGATGAGCTGGCACTGTTTAAAAATAGGAAGAAGTCCTACATCTTATACCCATAATTATGGAACTGTAAGAACTGTGAAGATTCATTACCCCATGAGCAAGAAGTGCATGAGAGGAGACTGGTGCTGGTGGGACCCCCTCTTGTTAAAACACGAGCCTCCCATTCAGATGGGAGTTTCTCCTGGAAAAAATAAGTCTGACTAATAAGGTGAAACTTGACTGTGCAATAGAGAATAATGGCTAGGGACATGTGAAGTGAGCTGTAAGTTCCCTTGTTTCAGCAAAAGCAAAGATGAGCAGAACTAATACACTGTCTTCTTAATAAAGGGGAAGCTTTGGTCTTTGTATTTTAGCACTTTGCTTAAAGCTAAAGTAACTTGTATATTTTAAAATGTTTTACATATGGGAATAACATTAAATAACATCCAGCTGATCTTGTCTCTTGCAGGGGAATGTCTCTTAGCCTCTGCAGTGTAAGCAAGTTGCAGGCCATTTCTTGGCAGCTGCTCTCCTTAAAGCCAGGAAAGGATGTTGACCAGCCAGTGGTTAACATAACAGAAACCAGACTTTGATAAGATTTCAAAATGTACTTTTAAGTGTTTTGGTTTTTTTTTCCCTGGGCTTGAGAAGGTAGAGTTTTGGAGGAAGCAACAGTACAGGACAAAAGTGTGACTATTATTCAGAGAGGTTCTTAATGTATTGGCACATTGTTTCTTCAAGGAAGTCTGGTCGGGAGTGGATGAAAGTACCTGAAGCAGGAGCTGGAGGCTGTGGAAGGCAAGTCCCTTCCCCCTTACACTGCAGGCTGTAAAGTTTTATAATTATTTTTTTTTAACAGCTTCCAACTCTCTGAGCTGCTCATAATCTTTGTCCACTCAGGAGGAGCTAAAAACTGATTTTCCCCTGCCCACACTCCTGTCCAGGAGAGTGCTGGCAATGCTGAGGCATGCCTGCTAGGGAAATCAGCACTGAGGTCTGTGATTCCTTGGCCTGCAGTTTCCAGAGCTTCCACAGACCTTGGTCAGGGCCTGACTCCATTGCAGCCCTGTACCCACAGGAGAGCCACTGCTGGTGTCCCCACCCTGCCTGCAGTGTGAGTTTTACTGTTGGGGTAGACAGCTACGAAGAATAGGCCAGGCATGTCCAGTCATACACAATACATTGATTTATTGACTGATTATCTAAGAGCAATGAGATAATGCCAGTTCAAATCCTTTAATACGTCTGAAAAGGTGCCTGTACCCCTGTAATTGCAAGGTAATTTAGAGTGTAAGAGGGGTGATTATATACAATGCGAATAAACTTTTAATTGTGATCTTGTGAAGTAACTCAACTGCAGCTTCCATGGATTTAGGGACTGAAATCGTTCCTGGGGTATGGGGGCGGTATGGCCAATTTGAGATAAAATGCTAAACAGAACTTAAAGATGAAAAGGTTAATCACTATTTTAGTATTAAATATACATTAAATAGTGTGGATGCCTTCTCAGGGATGGAACTGTGGGAGCAGAATAGCAGTGGCATTTGAAGGGCTGGCAGCTGTTCTGAGGCCAAAAGGTGTCCATCTGTGTAAACTTTGGATGTTCTCACTTCCAGCTAAAGCACATATAGGGATGGGGGTGCAGTCAGGACTAAAAGAAGCAGTCAGGACAAATCTGAGCTGTCAGGCTCTGTCATGGCTCCCCCTTGGTCAGGGTTATGATGAGGCCTTTTAGTAAAAGAATAATGCTTCCCTATGCGTGAGCTAAAAATGTTGTAATACAATAAATATCCCTTCTTCCCCATTCTCCATAACATGTTAATTTCGCTTGCAGAGGTACTGGCTGGAGCTAGAGCTCAGTACATCACCAAGGGCTAAAAAAACCCCCACAACTTTTTATTGTAGTGCTTGTACTAGAAGAACCTCTCCTCTCTCTGTTAGTCAAAATGAGTAAGACTGAAAATCCCAGCAGCTTTATAGCTGCGGCTGCCCCGGGCTCTCCTCAGACTGTCTGGTGCTGCTGTCGCCTCTCACCTGCCGAGGCGCGGTGGGCTCAGCGGACTGGGTCTGTGCTGGGATCGTTCAGGTGCCTCATGACACACCAAGCACCTGTGCCATTCCACTCGTGCTTCTCCCCTGCCCTGCGTGGGTCTTCTCCACGGGCTCTGCTCCTTCGGGAAAAAGTCTGCTCCGCCACGGTCTCACACCCGGAGCTGCTCCTTCCCCTCTGCCCTGGCTGCTCGCAGGGCTCATTTCTCCCCCGGTTTTCCTCACGCTCTGCAGTTTCCCCTCCCAGCCTGTCGTTCCAGAGGCTCGGCTGTGCTGGCACTGCCTGGAGCTGGCCAGGCGGGGCACGGGGCAGCCCTGACCGCTCCCCACAGAGATTCCCACCAGCTCCGGGGCTCGGACAGGTGAAACACCAAGAGCCGCGTGTGTGGCGCCCTTGGGAGTGTCCCGCTGCCTCCCCTGCAGCATAGCGGGCTGGAGGGAGGAGAGGAAAGGCTCGCTGGTAAGGGGCGAGGGAGAGGCCGTGTGGGCCAGGGCCGGGGCAGAGGCAGGAGCGGGCCCTCATGGCGCCCCGGTGCCGGGACAGGCTCCATGAGGGCACACGGCTGTGCGGCGGTGCCCGGCTCCTGCCCCTGTGGGAAAAGCGGCTCCCATAAACACGGGGAATAAATATCGTGTCTCCTCGCAAACTGAAGAGAAACCATTTAAGCATTTAAACATCTGCCTTAAGTGCAGCTATCATTAAGTGAATTAAACTAAGAGTTTGATTCATAATTGGTATTTCTCTTACAAGTACAGCCATTCTCTTTTCAAATACATTAAACCGTAAGAAACTGCTTTATACCAGCTAAAGCTCCATAATACATTTATGTGTTATTGGAAGCATAATTCACAAACAGAGTGTTATTAAAACCTTACCAGCTTCCATTTTAAATCTTTGTATGGTGATTTAACACCCTTCTTGCTCTTTATGTGACATTTTCATTACAATTATAATTCACATTCATCATAATTGAACATGAATGTGCCCTCACAGTCTGTGCCCACAAGTCCTGTGAGCACAGGAAAGGCAGCAATAGTCCTGTTGATCTTTGATGCTGTAATAAGATTGTGTCCAGGAATTAGACCTTCATATCCAGAATTGCTCTGAATAGATTAAAAAAATGCTACTCTTAAGTAATGGAAATACAGTACATTACTGGTTGTGCTATGAATGCTAATAATGTAATTTTTCTTGCAGATATTACAAGTTTCTCATTTTATATTAGGCCACTCTGTGACATGCAATTGTCTTCTGCTGTTAAATCTTAGCAGTTCTATTATTAGCATGAGAAAAGACCTGAATTGCTAGAGATTGCATTTAGATGTGTAAAATTTCTGTATTGCTGTTTCCTGTATGATTATTTGATGCTTGTTTCTATTACAAATCATAAGCTGTTGGATGGAATATTTTAGCTACTGACTAGTATATAATTTATGAAATCTGGTTATAGAGGCAAAATAAGTTTATAATAAGTCTAAGAGTAGTTTTTCACTTATAATTATTGAATACTATACTATCTGAATTTTTTTCTTTTAAATTTGTTATGGTGTTGATACAGGGGGCTGTCAGATGTGACAAAGAACATTTGAAAACCCTTCTGGGGTGGCAGCTGGGTAGGCACCAACAGCTTCCTAATTGGTACCATGTGCAGGCAACTGGGTTAAACCCATAGTGCTCCAAACAGAACTGTAACACATTTTTACTGAATTGTTTATTACAATATTTCTGAAATGAGAGGTATGATAAAGATGCCTCTGACAGAAATTTGTTTAAGATCTTTAATTAAGATCTTTTAAAAATTATATAGAGTTAGTAATTTTTTTCCCCTCTCTTATTTCTCAAAATATATGTTTTTTGTCAACAAGTAAGTGAATATGTACATGAACCACACCTTCCATCTACTCCTCTTAAGCCACTGAGCTATATATCAGTTTTCTGTAGGACACATAATTTTTTTTTCCAAATTATTACAAACACCCTGAGAATTGCACAGACTTTCAGTTGGGGGTTAGGAGTTGGTCCAGGTCTTTAAAGATTCTACACCCTGTTTTGTTTATTGAAAGGTCTGTGATTCCCTATAATCAAATATCAGATTAGAGAGGGTGTAGTGTATTTGAAAACAATGCTAGACATTAAATTAAAAACATAAGTAAAACTTCTTAAGATTATTCCAATAGCTAATAATTCACAAAAGTGAGGCATCACATATCTTTTGGTATTTCCAAGTGAAGGCTGGACAGAATTACTGAATTTAATAAATCAAATATGAAAAACGTGAATTATAGAGAATAACTTGGATTAAAGAACTTTTAAAGATTGCGATTTCTCAGGGAAGAGAGTATGTAGTGATCAGCCTGTTTTTAAGTTGTTCCATAAAGCATTGCAGGTAAGTTACCTTCATGTTTGTGTTGGATTAATAGGACAACCTGTAATAAAATATTTGACCAGAACAACACCAGGTACTTTCAACTGACACTTGGTAATACAAAGTAAATTTAAAAAACAGATCTGGAATCTTGAACAATGACCTAGTAATTAATTGCCAGAATTTCAGTTCATAATGGATGTTACCAGATCTAATTTAATCATAAAGAATGAACCTTTGAAACTGTTTGTGTTTTACCTGCTTTCTCTCCAGATGAGAGAGACCTTGCAATAACCTTAACCCTTTTACTTGTGATGGTAGCAAGCTATGGCTATTTTAACATAAAATCCCCACTGGAAATAGAACACATCAGATGATTCACTCAGGTCAAAATGACAAACTTGCATAAAACGATGTCCCTTTGTCTTCGTTAGCCGTAATTATTGCTGTCAGTTAAACTTTGGGACAAGTACTGCATGTCTTCCTTTTGTTTTAAAAATAAGGGATAAAAATGACTCTGTAGAAACAATTCTAAGTTTATGTTAGAGATACAGTAATATTTTTGACAGATTGCTATGAAGTCTTGTGCACTCTCAGATCTCAAAAAAAATACAAGGTCAAAAATATTGTTTGTGATGACCTATATATTTTAGCAGAAATACTGTCAAAAGAAATTATAATCAGGTTTTGACACTTGTCCTGAAAGTGTCAAGGCCTCCATGAAATATACCTCAGAAACATCAGGCAAAAAGTAATAAGTGTAATATTCATGCAATAACTCTGTAAGATCACCTGCAGTGCTCAGTTTTGGAATCAGGACACTAATATAGGAAAGAAGTATCAGCCCCTTAACAATCTTTGCTATGGATTTCATGAGATGCTCTTGAAAATAAAGAGGGAAAAAACCCCAACCAAACAGAAAAATCCCACCCCCCTGAAAAACATTTCTGGCCATCAGTGTGACACAAGAGGAGTTTCACTGTCAGTTGAAATTAGGGCTAGAGGGAACCTCAAGCACAAAAACTGCACTTGATATTGCTTCTCCTGCAGCACAAGGAGGCCTCGGTGAAGAAAGTGTTCAGCATTGTACCAAGCTGTAACAGCTCCAAGCAGCGTGCTGGGAGTGGGATATCAAGCTAAGGTGAAAGCTGTGTCAAAAACTGAAGATGAAGAGGGCACATGGCATCTGAAGAATTCTGTTTCGAGCCAGAGAAACTGAATCATTAGGAAGATGTCCAGCTCCAGGTGTGCAGGTGAAGTAGATTTAGAATAGTTACCAAGTGTATTTCGGATTCAATAATGCCTATGGGCCTTTGGGATAGTTAAGAGATCCAGGATGGTCCAAAAGAGTTTGAAAGAGCAGGGGGAGGCAAAAGACCATCCTTTAGCACCTTTGATGTCACTGTGAAATTGCCAGAAGTGTAACAACAGAGGGGATGCTGCTGAGGAGGGAGGGGATGGGAGCAGCACCCAGGCAAAGGCAGTTCAGTAGCGCTTGCAATGCTGTGCACAGAAAGGAGATCAGCTCAAATTAAAAAGGAGCTGCTGGCGGTGCTCTCTTCAGAGGAGTTTGTCCGTTCACCTTGGGGCACCAATGGACTGTCTGTTCAGGAGCCATTAGGAAGCACTACGGTGAAGTTAGTGCTGAGGGCAGACAAATGGCTACAACCCTCATTAGGTGCATCCCAGTCCAGTGAGGAGATAATAAGGTACTCCCAAAGAAGTCATGGCTAGGGGTAGATACACTGCACCGGTAGAGAACTTTTTGGAACAGAAGTAAACATAGCAACATGGCACTCTTCTTTGGCACTCGTGAAGTATGTTTTGCTATGATGGACTCTTTGAAGAGGAGGAGGTTAAGAAGGGGTGGAAAAGGCATTTCTAGGATATTTAAAAAAAGACAAAAAATATGTGCTACATGTAAGTATATAAAATGCATGGTCTGATAATGATGGTATGTCCACAGGCTGGTTATATACTAATAGATTTCATCCCAAACAAATGGAAAAAGACACAACTCCCTCCCCTAAAACTGACCAAAAGGGAATATACTTTATTTCCAGAGCTCAGTCCATGAAGCATATTTTGTCTTTACCTCTCAGTTCATAAAGACCTCATCTTGCTCTTACTGAAAATGTTTTCTAGAAATCAAAGGTGAATTCTCTGCTTAGCATGCTGATAGGGGCGAAAACTGCTTTATACCTCCTTTTCCCCCCCTTCTTCTAGAGTTTGTCTGGGTGTTCCACATTTCAAAGAAAATTTACTTGTTCTAAACCCCTAATTGTGTATACTTTCTATAGTGAAATGAAAATGACATTTTTTGAATATTTGTTTTGCATACTTTCCACTAACTGAGGAGAAAAATGCTACCTAACACATATTTGAATAGAAAATGCTGCTCAAGGAATAGACTAAAATGCAGGTCTTTTTTTGTAGGGAAAAGAAGTTGGTCTGATGTTACTAAATACTCCAAAGTAAACAGTTCCTGTTCTGTTCACGTTTTTGGAAGTGTGGGATTGTTTTCTGCCTCTAAAACATGCCGTTTCATTAAAGAGAAGGTAATTGACAATAAAAGCAGGGGAAGAGTGCACATTTTGGTCTTAAACACTATGTAAGTGACATAGCACACAGAAGAAGAAAACTGCATTGCCTACTTAGCAGGCTGGAAGCTGCTCTTATTTTCTATCAAACAAGATTTTAAAAAATCAGTTTACAGCTTATAAGCAGTATGGAGGCTTAATTGTTTCCTTATGCTCCATTCAGCACTTATACTAAAAGATAACAATCAATTAGCTGTTATTGTGCCAGACTGGTTCTTAATGTGGAATGCCTGCTGCGTCTTAATTTTTGCCTTGAACAGGTATTTTCACAGAGCTAACTCATAATATCTTACAGTCTCAGTATAATTCCAACTAAACATTATGATATTTAGTCCCATGATTGCCTCTTCGAGCTCTTTTGCCAAGGGGTTCCTTCATAACCTGTCAGGGAATATGACATGCACCTGGACATGTGCAGATGCCAGTGTGAGACAAGTCATGCGGAATGCCTGAAGGATGTAATAAATATTGCATGCAATGCAAATTCTGTTGACAGAGATATCTGAGGGAGGGTGAAATTCTTATCTTGCTGTTCGAAGGGCTTTGTATGGAAATGAACCACTGGTAGTGCTCCAGGAATTGCCATATTGCATCAGAACACTGAGTTTGATTTCTTGCCCTCAGCAATGCCTACTGTTTTATAATCTGGTTATTCAGAGAATGAAGGACTACCCTTCTACAAATATGCCAATCTAAGTCACTCAGAAAGCAGCTATACTTGTTTAGGGATGAGGGGTAGATTCCTTGTTGATTCTTTCTTTTGCAAGTCCTAACCTCCTTCTTTGAAAGATGAGTGTACAGTATCCTCAAAACACATACGCATTGACACAGCTACAACAGGTCTAATTACTGCACTTTAAACAAGCAAATTCTGTGAATATTTTGTGTCCCATTTCTTTAACTACAATTGGTAGAACTTCTTACCTGATCCATTTTATCTTGTATTTTCCCTGTACATCACCTGAGGAAAAGCATAAATTTCTTACTACATTTCTTTTTAAAGTGCATCATTAAGCAAGTTTCCTTAAGTTGCTTAATGTGGCTGTCTTTAGAAAGACATGCGTTTTCTTGAGTTTAGCTGGTCTTCTCTTGAGTTTCAGCTGCAGTCCAGGCTACTGGGCAATGTGGATCAGGCTTGTATGGACTGCAACTGGGACTCTGCATGCCCAGAGTAAACTGTGTTATCTTCAGTCTGGTCAGACATAACCAGTATTTAGATATTTACTTCTTATATTTTAAGCTAAGCAAGTGTAGTCTCAATTATTTTATCAATTTGCTGATTAGCTCCTCTGCAAAGTGTGAATGTTATGACTAAATGACATTAAGCATCCCTTGTAGGTCTCAGTGGGAGCTTTGCATAAAGGTTTGCGTGCAGCTTTATGATCCACTGTAAACATTTAACCACATGCAAACTTTAATGGCACTAATATGAAGTTCTTTATCCTAGAGAAACCTGTTAATTCTAAGTATCTTATGTTTGTTTTTTCACTATTTCTTTTCTTTCAATTTCTTACAAGGAACATTGAGGACATGTAGGACCTGTAGTTCATTTTATCCAAATTTGTGTCAAAGCACATGAGAAGCTATATCCATATTTGTGTATAGATATTTAGGAGACTATCATAATATAGTTTTTTTCTGGCAGTTTTCACTAACAGCTGTTGGAAAACAGTAATAGCATGGGAAAATATGGAAAAATTTGGAACTTAGGGCACACTAAATGCAACACTGATTAAATTCAGAGCAAGATCACTTCCTGTTCAGGAAAGCTTGTTCAGCCAGCCACAGAAAAAGAAGACAGATACCCAACCTGCCTTTATTTTCAGTGCTCAAATCTTGTTCATTTCATCCTCGATGTTCAACTGTGTGTTTACACTAAAGCTTTATCAAGATCTGTATTACAGAAAGGCTGTCCTGGAGAGAAGCTCACAAGACATTACCACAGAAATCACCCCTGGCAGTGGAAACTTAAATGCTGCTTAATTGCATAAATATAGACAAAACTCAAGGCATCTACAGGCTGCAGCCGGGGTGGCTTAAAATAACATATTCACAAATTGCTCAGCTCTGGCAACAACTGATAACAAGCATTAATGCATAACATAGCAAAGAAATTGTATACATTTATATCCATCTCCTCTCTACAAAGAACCATAAATGTTGTTCTTTCAAAACGTGTTAATGCAATGTGTGAGACTTGACATTGGTATGACGAGATAAACTATTTAATTGGGGTTTTAGCATACTAGCAATGTACTTATCACGGTATTTGGCATTCAGTGACTAGGGAGCCATGAAAGATTATCTTTCCTGAAGAACTAGAAAATGGCACCTCCTTTCCACTTGCTGTCCTTTAAGCCTCTTCTGAATATCCTATTTACCTTTTGGAATCTCGTTGTTTATCTGTGTGTCCAGTCTCCAAGGGGAAGCTTATCTTGGAGTTGTTCTCCCAGGTTAAATACATTGCCTCCATCTATTTCTCTAGCCAGATGAAAGCCTCTACTTATCTAAAGGCGTTTGAGGCTGTATTAACTTGTGCTTTTTGTCCCTCTGCAGTACATAGCCTGCATTCAAAAGAAAACTGCAATCAGTGTGGCTTTGGGAATTTACTGCTTGAAAGATTCATGGCGTAGGTCACACAAAAAAGAAAAGAGAAAAGAAAAGCTTCATGTGAATGTCCAGTGATTCTCACAGGTTCTGGGAGCATCCCACTTTCCAGATGCATATATTTCAACTCTTGTTATTGATAGGACAGGTGGAGATGCTTTTATCTTAAAAAAATTGGATGAGCTACAAAGTAGTTCTCTCTCCCAGTTTTATGTTTATATCCAACGGAACAAGGGGTTTTTTTACAGCTATATACTGGTGTGGTCCAGTTTACTCAGACTATCTCTGCATTTCCAGAAGCAGAAAAAAATGATCACAATAGAGAAACAGCAGCAGGATAGAGGTGAGGGCATTGTCTACTGTTACATGGTCTTGAGGATGAGGAAGGGTAAAGGAAGAGTTAAAAAAAAGAGTCAGCATTGAATCTTTCCAGCCTGACGAAACAGCCTGAAATACTCTGCTTCATTTTCACGTTTGTGGAGATCATTGATCCAATCCTGTGCGTGCAGTTTGACACAACAAAATGTGCTAATTTACAAACTCAAAGCATTTGTAACATTTTGCTGGTGTTTAATATACACATATTCAATTCCTCCTCTGTGGTTACCGAAACCACCGAGCTTTAGTCACATTTCCTTTTTGGCTGGAAAGGGGAAACAGGAGAAGGTGATATGTTTTTAGTATTTAACTGTATAATGAACATCACTAGGATCATCTTGATAGAGCTGTTGCTTTCAGTGGGTGAGGCAATTACTAAATGAGGGCATAGAAGTACTCTTGAATTAAGATTCTGCAATAAACTCTCATATTTATGGGTACTAAAGAGAATATATTTTGTAGTAAAGTATGATTTATTATATTTATGCAGATTTGGAAATTGCTGAACAGCTGGGCAGACAAGTTACAGGGCTGTGTATGTGGGTATCTGCTTGTGCTTTATCTTTTGCAGGAATACAAAAATTCCTACACCAATCATCTGCAGAGATGGTTCTACCAGTCGGACAACATAATAGTCTTCCCATAGGTACACCCATCAAGCATCTGTCCAGCAGTCACCTTAAAAACCCATCTCTGAAATGCTTCTGCAACACTTACCACTTTTTTCCTCTCCACAGATGTTTCTTACCCCCAGATTCTTAGAGTGCTGAGTTTTATGCCTTCCTGAGGAGTGGGACACAGATCAGATTTTGTTGGCTTCAACTTGTTTTCCCAAAATGCTTGACTCTTACTGACATTGTCTTCCATACTTTTCATCCCACTAGTAGGCTTTCTGTGCCTCGGGATAATCTTTAAATCAAAGAGCCTCATCTTCTGATGTGCTGATCTCCTACCACTCCACTTGACTGCAGCTGGCATTGCGAGCACTCAGCACTACTGTAAATTAGTCTCCAAGTGTGTAACTGGTAGCATGTGTTCTTTGTAAGCACTGGCTCACTGGAGCCGAGCTGCTGCTTTAGTGGCTTTGAACTTTCTTAGGCCAATGAAGCACAATTCATTTCCTATTGGAGTTTGTGATTGTATGGGAAAAATCTTTATCTTGTGAGAGACAAAGGGAGAGGATGTACTGGGTTTGTGTTCCTATATGTTGTACCCTTCCCTTCCTGTTTTCCTCCTGTTCGCCCCTAAGTTAGTGACCTGGAGGGTAAAAACAAACTAGGTAACTGTTATACAGAAGAAAAATATTTTGTTTTAAACTCTGTGTGCATGATGTCATGCACTGCTCACTAGTATCTGTACAGGTTTATTGAATTTTAATTCACAGGACTAGCTGGAATTCTAATCTTCATCCTATGTTTTCCTAACATAATTCTCCTAACATGTCCTGTTAGGCAGATTACCACCACATATGACCTGTAACCTGTAAGGCTGACAAAGACACTTCCTAAATCATACGTGTTTAAATGCATAAATGCTTATATGAACAAAAATCAATGACTTTCTGCAGTGGACAGACCTCTAATATGTCAAGACTGTCTCTGCATTTCTGTGGTCACGCTGTTTTCAGCTTATTTAACCTCACTATCTCTAGAGCTGAGCTTCCTGAGCCATATCTGCAAAATTCCTAGGAAAGCGACCAGTTCGCTTTGAGAAATCTCTTCTTTGCCATTTTAGACACTGAACCTTTCCCTCTACTCAGGCTGGTAACTGGAGGTAGTCACAGGTCATAGCTGCAGCTATGTGTGCTTGTTCCTAGAACATAGCAATGCCAGCCTGCCTAAAGTTCTCATCAGCAAAGGCTGCTCATGAGCTATGCCAGCTAAGCCTGTTTGTCTGCCTGTCTTTCCTATATGCCATTTAAATCCAGCTCCATTGTTTCTGCAGGAATCAGTTGTTTTGGCATTTCACATAACTGCAGTATTTCAATCACATAGCACAGAGGATGTCAACTAATAGGATTTCACATTCTTTCAGTAAGGTGTTACTGAAACTGGAAGACCACAGCAAAATGGCCGTGGGGAAACTGTTTGTAGCTATATAAAAGAGATGCTGGAATGCACAATAGCTGCAATGATTGCTTGCTTAGCATACACCAGCATAATTCATCCTCACAACAACTTTGTCCCGTGGCCAAGGCAGGTTAAGTGATGTTGCAAACACTGCTCAGAGAGAGAGATGGCACTGTAGTCCTCTAGCTGGGACTGCTAGTAAGGACAAACCCTGTGTAGAAGCTGGAGGGAAAAAAACAATGTTTAATTGCCAACTTATCCTTTGTATTTATCTGTTTCACCTCGGAACAGTGCCTTCTAATGGAACAAAGATATTTTCAGAACAGATAAAACTAGCATGGACATGAATAGCTAAAAGTCAGGTTGAGGTTCCAATGCCATAGAAACATATTGGAAATAAAATGCTCCATTTCGGCTCCCTCTTAGTCCCCCCAAACATCCTTTATTTTCACTAGAAGAGCTTTCCACTATAGTATTATGTGGTCTGTGATTATCTGTTGAAAGAAAAAGCTACGGAATGCTCAAGTCACAAACTAAAATCGATGCACCAAGTACAGTGATCGTGCTATTTCTTGTTCTCCATGACTGTTTGTGGTAGTAAATGATAAAAAACTTGGCACTTCCAAAGCATTTAACATCATTAATGTGTTACAAAAACAATTAATTAAGCTTCCTCAGGAAAAACATCTGTGTCTTTTGCCTCCTACATCTTTCCCTTTTGCATTCAAGTTTCCAATTTTGCAAATCTTGGAAACAGTTTGTATGAAGAATTTGGGAGAGACTCTGTGACATAGTAGATACAACTGGAAAGAAGGGCAAAAAAAGATATTGTTGATTTTTCCATTTACATTTTGGCTACTGAATTGATCAAAACAAGGGAAGTTAGGGACTACTTTGTTGTATGACTGACTCTATAGTGATTTACTATGGGTGGCTTTGTGGTTAGGAATAGCATTCGTCACTGCAAATGCAGCCCCAGATGTGCCAGCCCTGAGTAGTACCTGACCCTTCCTCTCTGCAGGAGGAACTGAGGAGCTTTGCTTAATCTGTCCTAAACAACTTTATAGAGGACATTTTCCCCCTGTGTGGTTGAAGTATCTTTCCAGAGTGACATGTGAGGGAGGTGGTGGCCTTGCCAGGTGCAGCAAAGTTGTCTTTACTAAACTTGGATAGTTTATGAACTGGAAGAGTTTCTCATGGTCTCTGTAAGTAAGTGGTCAGCTGATGGCAGTATCAGCATAGTCTGATTACCTAAATTAGATCCCAGTTGTCCACCTGGGTTTTACAGCATCTACTTTAAAAATAGATTAAAAGTGAAATGAGATACCGAGCAGAGTCCAAGCAGTAAGCTACAAGTGGGGATCAATTAGAACGATGTAATCTAACGTGAAGGAAAGAAGAAGCCAATACATACAGAGAGAGCCAGGGAAAGGAAGCAAACTGAACCTGATTGGAGAAAGTGACACAAATGAGCTATTTGTGCCAAATACTCAGATTAACTCTAACTCGAGTTGGGAGATGATAGTTTCCAAAGAATTAAGGTTTAGAGCTGCACAGAGTTTGTTGTCTGACTTTGGTTGTAGTAAATTAGTTATATGTCTAAACACCTTTGAAAACCTGGTCCTTAAAATGCTTAAATATGTACAGCTGTTACAGAATTTGTAAACCTCCCATAGTTACTAAGGAAGTGAACAGGCAGGACATGACAAATCCATTGGCTTTGCAAAGCAGCTGCAGAGCAGAAGCTCAGACTGTGACAGTCACAGCTGCCCCACGATTACCCAGGAGAGGGTGGGGTGGTTTATTTGCTGCTAAATGCTTCCTGAGCAGGTTGGTCTTGATGGCTGATGTAGCTGTAACCCACGTGAGGGAGCTGCTTTCTAATCGACAGCTTTTCACTCAGGCTTTGCACTCAGGAGACCAAGTTGAGTGTTCTGCTGGGTAAGTGTGGAAGGAGTAGGATGTGCTGGTTAAAGTTGGTTTGCAAATGAAGCTGGGTTGGTGAGGTGTTATTAGGAGTGTTCTTTTCTTAAAGCATTGCGTGTGCAGTGCTGGCTTTCTACTACTAACACATTTCAGGATGTCTTCACTTGTGTGGGCTTTGCTGTCTCTCAAGCAGGCCTAGTGTTTCATATTCATGTTCAGGATAGTGAATGCATGCTGTGTTTGTTTCCTTTTTTAAAAATTTTTTTCTTTGTATTAGAAATACTTTCACTTTGTTTAAAATAATTTAACTAATGTGGATCTTGAAGTGTTATGAGGATTACCTTAAATAATTTTTACTGTGCTTGCTTTGAAGATGTAGAATACTATTCTAGTGCTAAGATTTAAATATGGACTGTGAAGAAAGTGGTGCTGATTGAATTTTTAGAGGCAGCATGTTAGGTAACACTGAGGTTGTTATTTAAACGCAAAAGGAAGGCCATGGAGAACTGCAAAGTATGAATAGCAGAGAAAACATCGTAATGACTTTGTAGAAAACAATATGTCTCTCTTTTATAGATGCTTAAAAACCTTTAGGGTTTGATGTGGATTAGAGCATGGAAGGGATTGTGTTGGGAACAGCAGTCAAAGCCCATCATTTGGCCTGGGACTCTCTTGTGTCATTATGGATGACAGATATAACTGACACTTTATAGTTTTTTGTTGTTTTAAATTTTGATCTATATGTGCAAAACCAATAGAACAAAGAAACAAGAGCTTTATTATCTCCACTACAGCCCAGAGGATAAGGAAATACAGATGGACAGGCCTTAGATGGAAGTGTTACAATTTTTCCTCTAAATCAAATACCATTCTGTACAACAAGATGGCATAGATATGAATGGGTTAATGTATTCAGCTAAATATGCTGTCAAAGCTCCAGGGAAAAAAAATCAGTTTAATTCCAGTTTTCTTCAGGGGGTACAAGTATATAGATTGTGGTGTTATAGTCTATGTGTTTCTAGTTTTTTCTCTTTAAACAGTTAGCATTTTAAGGTCTGCCTGAAAAATTGTGTTAATGACTCTTTTGGAGAATATGCAATAAACATTTAAAGTGTTTCCTCTGTTAGCCTCTTCTGCAGCCACATTTCAGAAAGTTAAAAACTTAAAGATGAAGTGCCTTCCTCTGTTTTGAGCAGGGCTTTTTTTTGTTTTCTCCCTCAAAACCTGAAAAAATTTTTGACTAATCTGAAATGAGTTTTTATGCTCCCCAAGCAAACTGCAATATCAATTATTTGCATAGCCTTAGCCTTACTGTGTATCATCTGCTATTGTGTGTTCTCAGGAAGACAGTGCTCCTTGGATGTGCTGGCACATTTCCAAACAGTCTAAGTGGTAGCTTATCAGTTTGATTTTGTGATTTACTGCATCAACATAAGGATGGAAGCAAATCTATTTTCCATTTGTTTCAGCAAGCAGCTTTGTTTCACGTAACAGTATTTTACCACACTTCATCTGACATAGAATAATCCTTCTAACACGTTCTGAGTAGGATGCTGGAAGGATGTTCTAAAAGAAAGGGAAAAATATGTTCTCAAAGGGAGCAGCATTTCTAAAGAGAATGAAAGGCTAATGAATAGTTGTTTAGTATTTCTGTTGCCCTTTCCTTTACCTTTCTCCAGAGATTTTGCAAATATATTTTGACAGAATACAGCTGTCAGCACTGTAAAACACAGAATGCTCGTACCTTGCCAAAAATATGATGTCATAGTGCAGAAACTATCAATGATAAGATTTATTTTCTATTTTAGAGGGCTCCCTAAATCATGAAATGGAGTGAAAATCTAATTTCTTGATTCCCTGTAGGCCTAGACAGAATTTAAGCACTATTTTTGCTGATTAGCTAAAGAAACTGATGCATTATGTGAGAATGTGCTGGATTTGGAGAACTTGTAACTGAGGTAAGAGGATTGCAGCATGAAAACATCGAGGGATGGCAGCAGTGGGTAGAGTCGTATTGGTCAGGAAAGCCAGGTGGTAAAATCAGGAGAACTATTTACAGCATGTGTATATTGTGTACTTGGTAAGCTAATCTTGGATCTTTATGGTGTGTTAGATATTTTTCCTACAAACAGGGGGCTCAGACTGCCCTCTGGTTTCACTACAAGGTTTCAGTTTGAGGTTGTGAGTCAATATGGATGATCTGACTCAGTGTGCTTGGCATCTGGTGGGCAGGTGTGCACCCTTTAGGAGACTTTGGCAAAGGAAAGCTTTTGGAAGGGGTAGTCAGTGTTGGAAGTCCTTTTTATATGAGCCAAAAAGCTTATTCAGGTGCCGCGTCCATGGCCTGCAGCAGGGATAAGAGGGTACCATCATGGTAGATGGCCAGCAGTGAAACTGATATCAGAGTTTTTTTCCCAGGGTCTTGCTTGGCATTTATTACCTTAGTATTTGAGTGCTTCCCGGATATTAAGTGACTTGTATGCAACATCCAGTGCTTTGCCAGCAGCAGCCAAAAAGAAAAGCTCCTATTGGAACCAAGTGGAGGAGGAGGCGAACACTGCTGAAGCTTCACTGGTGCGTGTGGGTGACTTTTACACCCATCCTAGTTTAGCTTTCCAGGGTGAAGCAGGTGAGCTTCAAACTTGCTCAGTTATTCAAAAACCCTCAGCAGCTAGGCGGATACCTACTGGTAACCCTTGCCATGGCCAAGTACAGCATAGAAGATGGAGATGCCCCCACAGAAGAATACCCTGAAGTTGTTGGTATGCTCTCTCTGAAGGTTTGCAGAGGTGTCCTTGTCCCTAGCAGATGTTCTGCAGCTGGCTATTACACAGGAGGTAGGCAGCAATAACTCTTTCTCATGTTTTTATTGAAGCAGATTTTTACCGAAAGAGTTGTTAAGTATCTACCCTTGGCAGTGTGTGACTACAGAAAGTGCTTGTATGACATCTTCAAAGACATGGCTTTTGTAGCAAGCTAAAGACATCATTTTAGCTAAGGGTTGGGGGGGATCATTGTGTAAGTACAATCAAAGCATATTGATTTCCGCAATAATCACTGTCCCCATCCACCTTCATTCTGGAGACTAATATCAGTCAATTCAAGGCTGCTCAGCCCCTCAAAACAACAGAAAAACAAGTAACTGATATAAAATATGATCATGAAATGCAGCAGTAGAAGAAGAAAAAGTGTTAGGATTGTGTCTGAGGCTTTGCTTTCAGGTAAGAGTCACTTGATTACTGAGAAGCCTAAGAGCTATAATAGGTGAAGGCTGTCATCTTTCCAAAGAAATAAATTCTGTCAAAAGCTTCCCTCTGAGGTTCTGAGTGTTAAGCTTGGGGAAAGAAAATCTGGAATTAACTCAATTAATTATATAAGCATATGTGACTATTCTTTTCCTACAGGGAGTATGCTATAAGTGGTTTCAAACCAGAATGGCTTAAGGGCTTTTGGTTTTGTTTTGCGTTTATCAGCTTGTAGGGTCACTTGTGAACTCGTAGCTTCAGAGAACAAGCACATGGAGGGTCTCTGGCAAACACGGGGCAGACACAAATCACAAATCTGAAAATGCTTGTCAATGGCAGTCTATATCTCATCTGTTCCTTAGAAGAACAGGAATTTTCAACTGATTTGAAATTTCACTCCTCAGGGTGTGTGAGGATCAGCTATGGGGCAAACAAAGAGACAGTATTTTTCTGAGAAATATTCCCAGGGAGGATCACAAAAATATAATTAATTCCAAAGAACAAAAATTCCAGTGAGATAATTCACTTTTCTCATATGTATGTTATGAACTGCTGCCACAGCAGGATTGAGGGATATTGGGTATAAAGTCCAAATGACACAATAGATTAACTTAGGGGAATTTTGAAAAATGAAATGGAAAACATATGGAGAAAATATAAATGTCTCCTTAGTGTGAGGACCCAGACTAGACCTTAACAAAGGGGTGGTACCTCCTTCCTGTGACCTTGCATCATGTTTGGCTAGTCACAGACAAGAGTATTGCCATAATTTGTATCCTCCAATTCTGCAGAAAAGGCAGTCATTCTTCAGAAAAGTCTTCTCAGAAACTTCAGAAAGGATCCAAATTCGAATCATGACTCTATTGAAAGCTTATTTATTTTAATCACATGCATTTTTCTGTGGTTTATCTCCTATAACTGTGAATATTTTAGTGGAGAACATCAGCTGTTTCCAACAGTTAATTGCAGTGGGAAATTCAGATAGACAAGCCCATCCTCTTCTCTCATTCCAACAAGAAATAGTAGATTGGTTCCTGGTCCATATTCAACATGATACTGACATTTGCTCTAGGATGCCCAGTATGTATTACTCCTTTGTTACTCTTGCACTTGAGACTGGTTTCAAAGTAAGACAGGCCCAGGTGATCCTGCTCACCTTAGTGTGTCTCTGACAGTTTTTGCTTTATAATCTAACTACATAACATGATGTGGTCCATACCAATGAATGTCAACATTTTTAAAAATTATTTTTATGTTTGGGTTTTTGTAAAAAATAAAAATAATTTGGTTGGGCCACAAGTAACATAGGAATGTGAATACAATGTCTGACTCAATTTGTTTCTAGATTTGTGGAACTATTTGAAAAGCAAAAAATACATAATGTCCAGCTAAATCAGGCTGTGTTCCAATAGTCTGTGCTATCAGAATGCTGCACTTGAGACTAGTGAAAAGGAAAGGAGAGCAGCAAGGTTAGAGAGGGCAAGTTAGAAAGCTCTGACTTGGAAAAGTAATTCAGTCTTCTCACCTGGAGAGTCACTGTTAAGTAGAAGCCATGAATTGCACTGCTGTAGTTCTGAATGGCATTTAAGAACTGCAGTGAGCTGTTGTACCCAACCAAACACCATGAAGGGGAATGGAGGTCAGTGTATGTGCATGGGTGCCTTTTGAATTTGTCACTTTCAAGTGTATGTTCTCTGAATGCTGCTGCATGCATGTTCCCAAGCAAAAGCATTCCGCGAGAATTGGAGGGCTCAGTGCTAACACGTTTATTCTCCTATGTTATTTTATGTTTCATTGCCCTTTGCTGAAATCTTGACCAAAATGTACTGCTTTTTCTCCCATGGCAGTGGTTTGCCTTTGAACCCGTAGGAAGAAGGCCAAGGCTATAGGAATTTGAACACTCTGTCTGATAGCCCAGCATAACCCTATCACAAATAATCCATCATGGAGGTTGTTAGTGCCAGGCTCTACCATTATTCTTGTGTTCTATTATTGCTAGAGTGCTGTTTGACTACAAAATCTGTTTATTACACTTCTGGGAAGGTTTCTTCTCTCTTACTTTTCAAAACAAACAAATCTAAGTGTTCACTATTTACATTCTTACTTCATTAGGTAACTAAGCCATTAAAGTATGTGAGACAAATACCATAAAACAATTTTGAGGGCTAGTGTGAAGAAATTGAAATGTGTTAACAGCCACAGAAAAGAAGCTAATTATATGAGGACTTTATATACACACACCCACAGACATACATGTGTGCACAAACATATATATATGTACCCACGCTGGTGGCTAATTATGTTGTAGATAATTTAATAAGCTCAATTCTTTTGGATCATTCTCTTCTTCTGGGTTGCAGTGTCCATATAGGAATATCTGATGTGAAATTTGCTAATCCAAGGTGAAGAAAGAAACCCTTCTAGTTTGTCATGACATGCACCTAGGAATACTTCTGTTATGTGATTCTCAACAGTATTTCAAATACCAAGATATTTTTAATTAAAAAAAACAAAACCAAAATAACCCAAAAACGATTTATAGCATCTTTTCTCCCATAGTTCTCTTACTGCCTGCAGAACAACACTGGTTGCAGTGGAAAATACCCTTGCTTTTCTTTGAAATTAATAGTTCTATTTATAACTGATTATTGGTAGTATTATTTGCAAGAAACAGGACACAAGGATCCTGTTATGTGTGGGTATCATGGATAATCCCATAGAATAATACTGCATGAAAACTAGAGTACACTTGAGGCTAAAGCAGAATAATCTCCTAATGGGGGTATTTGCTGCTGAAGACAAGTGGCTCTCCTGATGATAATATAATTAAGAGCTTTTTGTAATAACCAACCCTGCCAACAATACACTTAGTGAAACTACTGGCCTTTACACAAAAGGTACTTTGATGTCTGTGAAAGCAGCTGCCACCATTACTCGCATTTTTTTATGGTGCTGTGCAGGTAACCAGTTTGCAGCTCAGTCAGTGCTGCTTTTCAGTCGTGTCTTGAACACTCAGTCACAGGTAACAGGCAGCAGCACCGGTTTGGCGTAAAAGGTGCTTAAGTACCTTTCTCTTAGGAGAGAATTCTGTTCCAGCAGAGCAAACTGCTAGATTCATTTGCATTTACCTCACTAAAAATGCATGTACTTACTGTGAAAGAGGTGGGTGACATGACCACCCAGTGGGGCTTGTTTTTTCATTGTGTAAATAATTTGCTTTTGGAATAAGATGTTCCAGTACTGACACTGCAACCTGAAGCGAGAACTGAAAGAGCCAATGTAAACCTGGGCTCAAAGTGATGAGGGTTGTTCTGGTTTTGTGATTTCATCACATACAGTACAATTAGCCACTATAATCTTAACCTGTTCTAGAGCAGATCCTGACTTCTCTGAGTAGTGACATCACTTTATAGCATGTTTAGGAACTTCCTGAGCAGTTCTTGGTGTTTTCTTTCTCAGTGGCCTAAATCATAATACTGTTTACTTGCATTTCAGCCACAATGAGGAAACTTTCTGACTAATCTTGTAATGGATGAATTTAGAGCATTCTTGTTTTGTTTGAGAATATGTTCCAGTGATTTTCACACACAGCTGAAAATTCTTTTGTAGGTTTAGAAAGAAACTGCAAATGTGTGCTAAACAGCTGAGCAAATGCCTCCTGCAAATAGTAAATAAATTAATATAGAAAGTAAAGTATTTAAAACTTTAAATTTCCATCTGTATCATGGTGAGATCTCTGTGCTAACAGCCTTGTTTCATGGTGCTCTCTCTCAGGTTCTTCCTCTCAGACTTCCAGAGTCCTGACCTAGTTTTGTTTTGCCTCTTGAAAGTTTATTCACTATTTTTGTCAAGTTTGGAAAGCAAACAGTTGGCTTTTGTAGATTGTTGCTTGTTCCCCAGCTGATACGATTTCCTCTAACAACCCATCTCCCCTTGCTGTATCAATTTCTTTTTTTTTTTTTTCCCCCAGCACTTACTTATTTACCTGGGTACATGAATATGATGCCATGTGGGTAATCTAATGCTGTTCTAGTTTGGCGGTGGTCTGCATCCTTACTACTGCTTTGAGCTGGCTTGGAGAGAGTGAAGTAAGGATGAAGGAGAGCCGGAGGAGACAGGTGGAAGGTTGGGGAGAATCCCATGTATTTCTGCAGCTATTCTCAAGGAGAGACAGAATAGCATGATAAAACTCCAAAAGCTTTGTTCAAAGTAAAGCAGAGCTACTGTTTGAAATGTATTCAAAGCTAAATTCTCCTGCCCCTCCAGTGAACTTACTTTGTGTAACAGTGTGTGTTTTGACTGCGCAAAAGAAAACCTTCAAGCGATGCAAATAATGGCCTTCTTCTGAAACCTGGATAGAAATAAACTGGGCATGCTGTAGAAATGTAAATGTCACTAAAACCTCAAGTGGGTTTAAGATACTGCTTTGAAAATTCACAGATTCGCTCTCACTTAGCCAGGCCTTCTGTTGGGGAAGCTATGTTAAAAGAAGAGATTTTCACTTTAGAAAAGCAGTCTCCATTTCCATTTGTGAAAACTGAATTAAACACAAATCTGTCAGCTCTTTACCCAGCCCTGGTGCTGGTCTGTTGAACTATGCCAGTCAGTGGCCTGGTGCCTTTGCCCTTCTAGTACAGAACTGCTGTCACCGTGGAGGAACTCCTGATGCTTCACTTTGTGGGATTTAAAAATAGTAGCCAGGGAAGGAAGGAAATGCTCTTGAAGTTGCAACAGGGTAATTTTCTGACTGTAATTTTTCTTCTTCACCCCACCATCTATTAATTATTCCAAGATCTTTAGTCCTGACTGAAATCTTACGGATGTTACAGTCCTTAGACTACAGCAACAACAACAAACTGCATTGTTCATGGAAGGAGAGTGTGAGTGCAAAGCCTGATGTCCTTGATTTTTCCAAAAGGGCAACTTTTTACTGGTTGCTATTGTATTAGACTAAGATTTTTACAGGACCAGAGCAATGTGCAGTATTCTTTATTCTTATCAGGAGAAGATACATAAATGTTAACTGGCAAAGCAAATAGTCCAAGAATACAAAGGCTATGTCTGAACTATGACTTAAGAAGCTATCCCTCCTTCTGGCCCAGCTTCTGAACCACTTGCCTCAGTTGTTCATGACTTCACCTAACAGCCAGGTTTATATTTTCCTTCTAATGAAAACTCTCAAGAGATTTTGATTTATACCAAGAGGGACATAAATATGGTCCATCCTGTTTGCATGTGAACCCCTGAATTTAAATTAAACCAGTCCTTAAAATCCTTAATGTACCTTGTCCTGACAGCTTGCTTCCATGACTGTTATACAAAATGTCTAAACAGGTGTAAAGTGAATCTTAGCTACTAATGTGTATTTTCTTCAGAGTCAATGAAGTCTGGCATTGCAGTTTCTCCAAATGCTGTTGTAAATTTTGTTAAAATGGAAAGCCAGACACAGTAAGTTTCTCTCCAGCTATAAAGTATTTTCTTTATCATGTACTGCAGCATTATAAAGAGACAAGTGAGCTATGGGAAGAATTATGTCACATCTTGATAAGGAAAACCCTAGAAGGCTTTGAAAACAATAAAAATGTTATGAAACTGTATTATGGTGTCCATAATACATTACAAATTTTAAAATTGGATACTTTCTGGTGGATTAACAGAAATACTGTAGTTTCACTGAGATTAACACTAATGCTAGTAATAATTCTTTGGGGGAAAATGAAATGAGGAGTGTTACCCACCTGACGATGACTAAAATGATTCTCTTTCCAAAAGGTTTTCTATTTAAAATATGTCTCTCTATGCTTGTTTTTTCCTGTCCTGGGTGTTGACATGCAACATGACTTGTACTTTTGGTGCAAAAGGAACAGGTTGTTATGTGACCTGCAAACACTAATGGTATGCTCTCAATAAGAACAGACATAGAAAAACAAGATGCTGATGATCATCTTGAAAATACAGGGGCAGGAAAGGTCTTTACTTGTCATCCTCATAAGTTTTAAAAATCTGCATTATGAACACATTTCACTTAGATGTTCTCAAATTGGTTGGATCCAAGTTCTGACTCCTTTTCTCCTGAGATGTAGGCTGTAACTACAGAGCAATATTAATACATTTCTCCTGCAGATATGGAACTTCCTTCCAGTGAAAGCTTTGAAAATTGAATTATCTCTGCAAAACCTGGTATTTTACACCAAAGGCCACTCTGTCCATAAAGTCTCTTACTTGGCTTAGAGTGATCTGTGGCAGGATTGCATTGCTCAAAAAATGGGTTTTTAAAAACAGTCAGACCACCAAATCTTAGGGTTTTACCACTATAGGGGATGTATGAATCTTCAACTTTCAGTTTGGGGAAGCTCTTAACAGAGGGCTTAATGACTTCTTGAAAATTCAAAAACAACACTGAACAAAACATCAGGGTCACCAGAAGTCATAAAATGTCAAAATTAACAAACACATCACTTTTGTAATTGTTCAAGGGCCACTGTACAGACTTTATTTGGACTGTTAAATGGATGAGTGAGTCTTTCTGCTTCTTACATTATTGGGAGTCTTAAAGTGGAGTCTTTAGGTTGTTTGGGTTTTTCACTCCTCAAAGTTAGCAGAGCAATGGCACACATTCTTTCTCCACTTTCTAACTGAGAAACAACTGAAGTCATCCCTACCACTGTATTCTGTCCTGTTCAGTGGCAGAGTTGGTGGATTCAACATTCATTATTAACTAGACCAAAGTGTGCCACAGGACAGCATCTTCCTTTCTTTGCTGCTACTGCCTGTCAGGGAAAGAATGTGCATTGTACTCTAGGCCCAGAAGTGGCTGCTTTTGTGTGAGTTGGTTTCTCAGGAGTGGGAGTCCTGGATAGTTCTGGAAGTTAGAAAACTTTACAGTGCTACACAATAGGGTTGCCACTAATGGAATTTGTGCCTCTGACTTCTGGGATACAAAAATAAAAGTAGTATTGAAAAAGAAACCTAAGCATTCAAATTTTAAAATGCCAATGGGATTACCTCTGCAGTCCAAATTATTTTTAGTAATTTATTATTTAATATCTTAATTATTGGTCAAATTATCTTCTAAACATAGTTTTAAATTACATGATTAATAACTTGGTTTTGTTTTAATGCTTCTGACTTGTTTATGTTTATGGGCTGGCCAGGTGCAGGTGAAGAGCAGGTATTTAATATTCTGTTTGCTCCACCATGCCCCAGTGTGGCTCTGCCACATTACTTCATGACAATGAAAGCATTTCCTAAAGACAGGTTGTCTAATTTCCTAATGGACACTCTTATGCCATTCATTGTAATATGATATCTCTGCATTAAAAATTATTACTGTTTTACAGGAAAGAGATTGAGTCACAGGGAAAATAATTAAAGTGTCCTTTTATGCTGCTGTCCAATACATGGTGCCTAAGATTTTTTTTTAAATTTTTTTTTTGTTCAGAGCACTCAGCATTATATATCAATTAATATGCTCAAAGTATAACTCCTATTACCTTCAATTGCAGCTGCAAGAATCCAGTGCATTGGTGAATAAGCCCTTACGGTTTCAAATTCTGAGTCCAGAAAATGAGGAAAATAACACCAGTGCCTAGCTATTAAATCAGAGTCCATTGCAGTGGATTTCTGTTAGATACAAGGTCAGAATCCACCTCATCACAGCTGCTTTCAATGACTTAAATACTTAAATCATCAGACTTCTGCAGCTTTTCCTTAAAACCATTTCTCATGCACTGTATAATTTTTTCCAGTAAATGAAGCAGTGATCCTGTAGGAAGAAAGAGCACATTGGTGTAATGCTGATTCACACTCATCTTTTGCATGTTTCATCTTCTGAACTAGAAAAGGGAGGACAAATGGAAAAAAAAACCCAAACAAACCAAAAACCCCAAACCTCACCCCTCACACCAATTAAAAAAAATACCAAACAAACCCATAACCAAACCACAATCCACAACCTAAAACTTCCTTTGGGGAGGGAATAGTATGATCATGTAATTTAAAAATTCTGAGACCTGTGTACTCAGACTGAATTCCTGTATTTCTTTAGTCTTGTGTTCAGTGCTGCAACTTTAATGTCAAAGTTGCTGATTGTTCCAACAATATTCACAGGTTCTTTAATTTGTTAAACACTTTAAAATCCCCTTATAACTTCATCTTTTTATCTTCTAGTTCACTGTTACACAGCAGTGTAGACAACTGTCAAAGCAAGACTGTTGTCAGCTATAAACTTGAAAAATTGTTGATTAAAAGCATGGGTTAGATTTTGTTAAATATTTGTATGACAGCTGTCACATGTTTCAGAAGATGTAAAGTTATTTTCCTTGAGAATATATGTTCATAATTTGAGATGGACTCTTCAAAGTACAGCAAAGTTTTGCTACTGGCAACTATCATGGGTCAAAGTAACTTCAATAACAAGGTATTTTCTTCTCTTTATATCCAGCGGAGCAAAGTCTGTTGGCATTAGGGCACAGCATGACGGCTGGTTAGTGCCTCTGAAGGCTCCAAGGAGAGTGTGCATTTAACAGGGCAGGTGGGTAGCAGTTTATTTGGATTCAGAGGAGTAAAGCTCATGATTCCAGATCTGTAAGCAGCTTTTGCTGTTTCTCATGCTGTGGGTAGGTAAGACATTAAATTTGCCAAGAACAGAATTTCATGGAGAGAATCATAATGGAAGGAGTAGAGTTGGATTTCAGTATAGTTTGATTGGTTTCATAAGTCAGGAATCAAGTAGAGAATGAGGTTTTAAAACAGGAATAGGTGTTTTTTGTGACTTTCTGACCATCTTCTATAAAACTCCCCATATAACACCTCTGCTACCAAGAAAATGTTTCTTAGTTTTGTGGTTGGACAAATCAGTTTTTTTCTGCATGTCATTGGGGCCGTAACTGAACAAAATATATCCAAGACATGAAAAAAACCCCGTGGAACACTTTTTATTTTATTTCTAAAATTACTGTAATCATGTTAAAGATCCATTTATAGCATGCTAAAATAATGCTAATTCATATAATTTCATGAGACAAGACCACCAGTTACACTTGGTGCTTTATAGCCTGTTTTGTGATGCTGTGAGCAGGATGTGGCTGAACAAGGTGGCTCAGATCTGACACTGCTGGGGTTGAGACCCTCTAGGTGCTACTTGAGAGTGGTGCAAAAAAATCCACCCTTCTCTGCCCTGCCCCAAAATTAATTCACTCCTGAATTAAATACACTTGTCTTTTCTGCTGTGCTTTTAAGGTTTTCCTTTCAAGTGCAAAGAAACATTAGATAAAGCCTTGGGAAGGGAGGGGGAGAGATTTTTTTTTTTTTTTTTTTTTTATTTTTCAATA
>VZRL01003197.1:1607866-1887197 GCA_013397895.1 Origma solitaria
TTTTTTTTAATTTTCAAGACAAACCATTTGGATATGACAGAGCTTAGCCCACAAAAGCAGTAGCTGACTGGATCTTTGGGGGAAGCAGACAGGGTATGTCTCTGCTTCTTTATTTCAGGAGGAGGCATTCTCCTAAGCTGAAATGCTGCATTTAAATTTTCCGTTCCAATTTAGGGCCTTCAATGCCATGATTGAAGTTGTCGCTGGTTGCTTTTCCTAAGCTCCTTTTATGTGCACAGCTGTATTCGTCAGGATAAAATCTCATTAGAGGATAAACTGACATGGCCGTATCTCAGTGTGAAACAGTGTCAGTGTTTTTGTGATGTTAGTTATATATCATAAAAACAGTGGGAGTGTAAAGCATTGATAATAGAATACAGAATGTAAAAACTTTATAGTGGAACAACCAAATACATCCTTCACTGAAGAACTTGCAAGAAATACCTATTGACCAACCATATTCTCTATTCAGCAAAGTTACCTGCAAATTAAAGTGCATTTTCAAACACATCATTTAGCTTTTGAATGCCTTTCAGAATATTCAGTTCAGAAAACTGGTGGGTTTTCTTCTCCCGGAGACTGCAGCAAGTTATACGTTTGTTTATCTTCCTATTTTTATACAGGCAAAACATCTGGTGGCATAAGCAGGCACAGCACTCTTCAGAGTTGTTTAGTCTGTTTTAATTAGAGGAAAGCTGTCTGGGACAGACACTGTTCTTCTCTAAGCATGTGGTTTTTTTGTTTTGTTTTTTCTTTCCCCCTGCATTTTACAAAATCCACTATTTCTGCTAAAACATTTAGATTTAATTAAAAAACATAAATTACAAATAACACATGACATACACTTTTTCATTAATATAACCTCCCCCAACAATCTGTAGTTCAGTAATAACCATCTTTGAAAACAAAAACCTGAAGCTCTCACATGATCATGCATTGAAAATAAAATGTTAACAGTCTGAAAAGATTACTGATTTGTAGGGTTTGCTTTTTTCTGCTTCCAGGAACTTCTACATGTCTTTGTGTTTTAATCTCTGAATAGTCATGCATTGTTAGGTGTGGCCAACACTTGATTTCGTAGTTTTTTTTAAAAAAGAATGTTTAGTTGACAGAAAGTTGGGAGGCCTTGATTTGAGTGTTTGTGTGTGTGCATTAGAAAGGGGCTGGGGGGAACACCAGAACATGCAAGGTCTGCAAGTGCTGTGGTAAACTGTTACCATGACACTGAGTAATAGTGAGGTGATGAGCTGAATTTCTAATAGCAGTAATGCTACCGAGCACTCCTTGTCTCCTGCCAGTGAAACATGCAGAAATATTCCATGACTAAACCTTTTTTTTTTTTTTCTTTTATTTTTACTTTTTAAATGGAACTTGGTTGTCTGCTGCTGAATAAGGTACAGCTAAATTGTGCAGAGAAGGAAGCTGGGCAGGGCAGTATGTACTGGCTCTTTCAGTAACATGTACAGCTTGCTTTAAGATGTAAATTTGTAAAAGCAGCAGTAGAATTCAGGCTGTATCCAGCCCCACATGTTCTCCTCAGCTTCTGTACTCCAGAATGTAGGAGACATTCACCTGTAAAATGAAGTACTCTGGCTTTATTAAGCCTTTTTTCTTACCTGGTAAATCAGCATCATTAAGAGTGTTAAATTAAAATTCCATGTAGCATCTGGATAACTTGATAAGATTTCCTGTTCAAATCATAACCTGCCATTTTTTAAATCATCTCATTCTCTACCTCTGCCATGGCATTGGGCTGCTGGGTACCTTAAATTGCTTGGCTCTAGTGGTGAGTTACATGACATAAGGAAAACTTGATACAGAAGGCTGGGAAGATGAGATCTCTGGATAACAGTAGAGTGGATCTATTACTCTTCCACTGACTCAGGTTTCACCTGAAGGGTGAAAAATGCCACCTGTGTCACGCTTGTCTGATAAAACTTGGTAGTGGCAGCAAGTGTAAGAACAGGTTCTTCCTTTTTGGCACGTGAACTGGTGTCTGATTTCAATGATTAGTGAGATGATAGCTTTCACACTTTCTCTAAGCATGTACTTTTAAAATAGAGTGTGGCACTAACAAAGTAACTCACTGTTTAAGCCAGTTGCCTATCTGTGGGATTTTGACTTCAAAGTTCTTACCATAGGTGAAAGTGCAGCTTCATCAGTGACACAGCATCCAGCCACCAAACAAACCAACTGAGCACTGCTGATGGAACAGCAGAACTACCCACACTGGCACTACAAACTCCTGCTTGGATGCTGGGATTGTGTAGCTGTATTAATCTCTGCAAATTAAGGTTTAATCAGTCTTCTCCACAAAAGATTGATTTCTTACAACATAATTAGTTTTTAAGACATAGAATTGAAAAGGGCTGCTGCCCACGCAACCATATTTTCCCCAAGTTTTTGTCTCCATAGGAATGTCTTTGAAGGGTTTGGACTAGATGGAAAACATGCAAGCTCTTTGTCTTCAGAACTAGAAAGGTCTTTGTCTTCAGAACTAGAAAGGTCTTTGTCTTCAGAACTGGAAGTAGTGACTTTGTGTGGCCTATCACAATGACTCAGACTAGAAAGGCAGATTCATACTGCCTTTGACATCCCTACCAGGCAACAACAACTCTGTTAATTTTGGATGGAAAGTTGCAGGCACGACTGTAATTTATGTGAGCTATGTTTGGCCTAAAGCTGATTTCAAGAGTATCATAAGTTCAGGTAAAGTACCTCATGAGACTCATGGAATAATGTGCTTAGAACAGCTTTTTGCTTTTATCATTTGGTGGATGCCTTTCCTTGTGTAGTTTCTCTGAGATAAAATTGGCACAGTCTAAGGCTGGACTCTCTGTTGGTCTTTGTGGTGATGTCAGCTGAAGTCACACCTTCAGTTTTGTCCCTAGGAGAATGTAAAGTGAAATCTCATATCCCTCCTGAAAGAAAGAGGGAAGGATGACTGCTGATGTCTAGTAATGATGAAGTATTTTTAAGATAAATGTCCATTTACGAATAGTCTAAAAGTTAAAGTTCACCACATTTTGTCTGATGTGATGTTTCGAATAAAAGCATGTCAAAGATGCCTAAAACAAGACAACTACCCATGCCTTTTCCTTTCCTTAAGGAATATAATTCCCTGGAAATCGCTCAGTGCTTTGGACATGTTGAAATGGTTGACCTTTTCAGGACAGTTTCTCTCCAAGTCTCATTCCTTTTACTCTTTACAGAACTGGTAAGGTGGAGGGTGGGAAGGGGGTGGAATATTTTTCATTTGCCTCAAATGAAAACTTCTGTCATGCCCATCACACAGGTGAAAGGAATAGTTTCAGTCCCAGAAAAACTAGGTTCTTGACTGCTGGAGAGAAAAACAGACAATTATTTTTTATTCAGGAAAAATGAATTGTTTATCTTACTAAGAAACAGAGCTTTGTTACACAACTCTTTATGAATAACTAGTACTTAGATAGACATAAACTGCTATCCAGAATTATCTAACACTGGCTGCTGGAAGCTTCTAATAAAAAAAGGCTGTAAGTCCCTCCTTTACAACCTTCTTCCACTAACTTGTGAATTACATATTTCCTTATGTCAGTCAACACAGTTAGAAACTTCACTAAGTTATTTTTCATTAGTCTCCCCAACAACACTACAGTTTTCAGCTCAAGAGCTTCAGCTTGTGGCTGTAATTGAACTAGGAAGTGGATTTCCAGTGGCAAGTGGTGCTGAGGAGTTTGCAGAACCTGTGGTTTGTAAGACCACAGCACTCTGGATGGTGATGCAAAGGCCAAACACACATTGGCATCTCCCCTGGAAATGCACAGGAAGGCAGCCAAGGAGTGTGAGCTGGAGAAATCCCCCCAGGCCCTTTCTGTTCTGCTCTCTGGGAGGATTTGCCCCTGCATACAATTGAGGACAGCTAGTTCCTTTAGTTTCAACCTACTTACTGTTTTGAGGGATCACACCTGGATAGGAGAGGCTTGCCAGGCAGGGAACACTATTGGTTATTAAATGTGCAGCACAGCACTAACCTCTTCTGGCTCCCACACATTGAAGGGCTCTGGGGTAAGAGGTTTCATAACATGAACTGGAGGGTATTGCCTGCATGTAAACAGGCTCCCTGAGTTGCTGCAGAGAGGAGGAAGACATCCACTACAAGGGAGAGGGAGAGCTCTGGTGTGTACTAAAGCAGCAGGAGTGAAGCGATGTGGCGTGAAAGGAATACAGGGAAGGTGCCAAGTACAGAAAATGCAAAGGGTTCCAAGATGTAGTAATGAGAAGTACTGAGAAAGTGTAAAAGGGGGAGAAAGAGACTGCAGGAGAAGTGACAAATATGAAGAAAAACCTTTATGAGATACACAGTATGTTATATAAGGGAAGAATTTGAATTTGATGAGATTATGTAAAGTGAAAGATTTCTTCAACAGCTGAATTTATTCATCTGCTGTTAATCCCATTGCAGTATAAAAGTCCAGAGAAAGTTCAGAGAGTTTTTATCAGATTTGCACAAGCAAAAAACCTCACAAACCAACCCGCACTTTCCACTCCCTGTGATGGATGTCAGCTCTTTACACAAAAGGCATGCACAGCACAATGCAAATATCTCTGGTGGGATATTTGGGCTGGTTGCTGGTAATGATTATTTCTCATAGGGCAGCAATTTAGGTAAAGGGAAGCCTGCTGTACAGTGAAAAGGGCTGAACATAAAACAATACTGCACTCTAACAAGCAGCGTAAGGATTTTTACAGCCCCAATAATAGAGTTTGGACTTTTCTGCCCAACTGTCAGCAACTCTCTCCTGAGAACACTGAGAGAGCTGCACGGGGATTAATTATAAACATGCAGCTTGATTTGCAGGCATTGCAAAGCCTCTGCAAGGTATAGATTGCTGTTTTCACGTAGAGTATTGCGCGAGAGCGTCCTGGAGCTTCGGAAAATACACACTGGAGCCATGAATCAAACTCGGTCATGTGACGGAGGGGAGGTGCTGGGCTGGCTCCCAGCCAGTGGCAGGAGCTGATGGGTGGAACAAACGGGGCATAAAAAGACTAATATGACTAACGGATCCTGGATGCGTGGTACCTTTATTTGGATCTACAGGAATGTAGGCTCTAGCAGTTCTGCAGCTCTACCAGCCTTTTGCCTGACACTGGAACTGCTGCTCACAAAGTAGAATCCTGCTGCTCTTTGGTAGGAAGGATAGAGAAAGAACATGGCCTGCATTTTGAAGGTAAATCTCTATCTGTTGCTTGAATACATTGTTAGAGAGCCCCTCGCTGCTCAGAGGCATGGATTTGGTATGGTCCTATTGCATCTTCGTTGTCTTTTTGAATGCTGCTTTGTTTGGCAAATGAATATGGAGAGATTCTGCAACGTACAGCAGTGCTCTGCTTCCCTCTGCCATTCTTTCTCTCTTTCCCTGCATTGTCAGAACTGTGAGCTAGCTGGAAGAGAAGTGTGTACCGAATAATGGGAGGGGGGAGAGGGGCTCTGGTTTGTCTCAGCTGACCTGGTCGACACTGAATTCCTTCAGGAGCAATAGCATTTGTGCAACAGACTTCCAGTACAAAGGACAAAACGGGCAGCTTATTTTTCTTTTTCTAACCATGCTGCATTTACTGCTCTTAAAGCAACGGTTGCAGATGTCCACAGCTGTCCCAGTTGCTCCTTCAGCACACACTCCCCTGCTGAATCTGCTCCAGACCCACATGCTCCACACAATTATACTTAGTATTTAACTGTGTTTTCTAATTAAGCAACCTATTTGATAGCAGGTTTCCCCCCTTCACGCCAGCAAATGTAAGCATAAACTTACCGTGTGATCACATGCTTTCTCCAGCCTGCTTCCCTCACCGAGATAAAAGTATTTGGACCCCGCATGCCATGTAGATGGAGGGAGCATCCCTAGCACTGGGATTGAATGGGCGGGGAGGAGGCGGAAGTGCGGTCAGTTGAGAACAAGCAGCGTTTGTTTCCTTACAGCGCTGTCACTTGCAGGGAGTCACTCCTGTGCCTGGCTTTAGAGTGTTCTGTTTCACATCCATTTGGTATCTGCCTTGCTGCTTTCTGTTCGTTTTTGGAGTATATTTGCACTTTGTTTCCTTTAGCAAATAAAACTGATCTGTGGATTCTTTGTTATTTGCAGTCTGATCTTCTAGCATAGAGTTGATTATCCCAAACTTTGGGATGGCCTCTCATAGCATATCAACAAAGTGGATAAATTGGAAAACTTTAAAACCATTTCCAGATAATAAGCAGTTAGGTGTCTCCGTGAATCCAATCCTTAGTACTACTTTTGGGTATTCAACTTTGAAAAAAACCTGTTGTTTCGCTGTACTCTTTTCCGCATTCATTCATTCATTCATTTGTTTATTCATTCATTCAGTCTCAGCTTGTAGGTCTGTGGTACATGGATGTTTTTTGAGTTTTCTGTTATGTAGGCTATGGTCGCTTATATTAATAAATATGGCAAAGTCTGCTGCAAGTGCAGAAACTTCCCTGAACTATCAGGTTCAGCTTGCAGATAGATGGTAATAAGCTCCTTTAATCAGACAGCAGTAATGCAGTGAGAGTTGTGATTTGAGATGAGATGTGAGCTGTATGAATCGAGCCTGGTTTCACCAAGAGAAGCATGTTCTCTCCTGTTTAAACACTCCCTAAATGACTTAGGTTGGGTCTGCAAGTGATCCAGAAGACAACTTCTTACTTTTTAAAAATTCTGTGGAGAGGTCACATGCAAAATCTTCCCTTTGGCTGTAACAGTTAAGAATCCTTTTTCAAGAAAACTCCAGTGTCTCTGTTGCCCTCGTAATTGTTTCCTCTGCAGTCTGGTGACACAGCATGCCACAAGCATGACTTAGAGTTTGAATTACAATACAATAAACACCTTATGTTTGCCTGGGCCTAGAGCTCCATTTGGCTGTTATTCTGATGGTTAAATCAATAGATTAATTGGTGTTCCTTGATGGACAGCCCTCTTCCAGCTTAATTCTTAATCTTGTTAATACAGACAGGTGCAAGGATAAAAAGTGAAACAGATATGAGAAGATTAGCATTGCCATAAGGCAAGCTGGATTTTCTCAGACAGACATCCCACAGGAGTAATTTAAATGTCTAGCTCAAGATACTTAATTTTATGTAAGTTTTTAATGTAATGTCTACTCTTCAAGCGATTTCCCTAACAAGGAAATTCTGAATAGTATGTATATTTTGATGTGACACTAGGCTAATTCCTTCCTGAAAACATAAGCCTGTTAGCTACACGCTTCTCCTTTCCCTAGGGTTTTCTCTGACTCTCTTGTTTATTCAGTCAGTAGCTTGTGTGGAAACAGAAAAAATAGGAAGCTGTAGGTATAAAGTAGGTGGTGGCACAGTGGATGGGAAGCCAGAACAACCATGTGTCCTTTCCCCTTCAGCCCTAAGTGTCTCTGTGACTCTGCCTTATGGCTTGCCCTCCTCTGTTCCTAGATTTTTAACCCTCTGCCAAAGATATTGAAACTTTCTGAACATTGGAGTTTCATATGATCAGGCATCATTAAGAGTGAGAGTTTAATATAAATGAGATTAGATAGAGGTGTAAAGTGCAAAGAACATAGGTGGCTGTTAATAATTAACTGGAGGCACTTAGAGTGGTTAAGAGCATGTTAGAAGAGGCGTCTCACCTTTAGATGTGAAGATCTTTTACTGTGACTACTGCATGAAATAATCTCTGTGTGCAGCCCATGCACAAATGCTTGGGAAAGGGATTCTTCCTAAGGGTGTCTGCTGTCCCTCTGGTGTTTGTTGTGCACTCTTCCTGTGTAAGAGTGATGGGGCTGTTACTGATTGTGGCTCCAGAAACTTTGTCTCCTAATCAGTAGTGGGACATTCTCAGTAAAACCAGTGAAATTATTGTTTTGATAAATTCTCTCAGTTGTTAAAGAAGAGCAGGGAGAGAGGCAAGTTCTAAAGTGCATAAAGTGTTTTTATTTTCTCTGTCATGGCTTTAAAAATCACTGCAAGCAGCTGAGTGAAGTGTAGGAATTTCTTGGAAGCAAACAGTTGATCTTATGCTTGTTACTATGGTAGCTTCATGTCACCTTGCCATTTACTAGATTAGCAGTGATTACTAGTTATGGAGTCACTCTTATCCCTAATGATATTGAAGTCCCTAAATTCCACTGTATCAGCCAGTGACTCTTGAAAATGATGACAGATTTTAATCCATAAATAACTTCCAATTCCACTTCTTGCATAATTGAAAAATAATACTTCAAAGTATGTGTCATTTTACGATAAGCACAACATGAATGATAATGACACTCTGTAAAACCATGATATCCCCCACTGAGGACTGGACCATGATATTATTTGCTATTAAAGCAAATAGGACAGGTAACTTAGTTTGCACAAGCTGCACTTTGCAGGAGATTGTGTCTTACCCTGTTTCCAAACTCTTCTTTTTGAATGGAGGTTTGGAAGAAGATGATGGAGATGGATAATGTTGTCATCCCAGTACAATTTTAACTGTGTAGGCTTAATGTGGTAGAGCCTAATAAAAAGAATCCGTGTGTGATGGGCCTGTACAGTGAGGACTAAGCATGAAATCTAGAAAGACATTTCCTTCTGGTTTGTGTGCTGTGTATTTACTGCGCAGCAAACAGCAGAGATTTCATGTGCCTAGGGGGTGAATGTGACCTTCTACCAACAGAGATCAAAAACCTTCGGTGGAAGTCTGTGCTTGAAATAGTAGTATTTGTATAATGTGAGGCAATGTTTTTGTTACCTTGGCTGATTTAGAGTCCTCTCAAAGTAAGCAGGTAGCCAACTAAAATCCATAGCTTCTTTAGTATCTTTTAAATCTAATTTAAAGATTGAAAGAACTGTTTTGCAAAGTATAACTTATGGGTTTCAAACAAACAAAACCCTTCAGCACAAGCTTGTACCTGTCTTCTGCAGGGTGCTGTCAAAGTTGACCATACCTGTGTGTTCATCTACGCTTCTTTTGCGTGTTTCCTCTCCATGATTATCTTCACTGGTTTAATTAAATTCACAGGTTGCATTTTTCCCTTAGTGCACATGGTTTTTGGCAGGAATTTTCTTTGAGAGTTTTTTCTGAGTGTTCAAAAAATGGCCTGTGTCTGATTGGGGTCTTCATACACTGCAGTAGTACAGATAACATTACTGTCTACAGGCATATGCTCCATCTGCACTTTTGAGACTAAAATAGCAAAGCTAATCTCACTATATTAAATTTTCCACCCTGGCAAATAGCTGTTCAGAGGGGAGAGGCAGAAGGTCTGAAAGAATCTGATCCTAGTGTTTGGATACTTGTAATCTTGGATATTTAGTTATTAATACATGTGTACATGACAAAGAGTGTAGGTATTTCCTCCCAAGTTTCTATCATCAAAAGCACATTCTCTGTTTCATTCTACTCTGTTGTGCAGGGTAGGCTACGAGTCTCATCATAATTCCATTCTCTCCTAGGGATTTGCAGGATGCAGGCTCTTCCATAGAGTTGACCTCTATATCCTGCTTGAATCAGGTCCAAGATAATTCACATTCTGTCTTGACTGTTAAATTGACTCTAGCAATGTTTATGCATGGCATCCATCCGTTTTCCTGTGCTGAGAATTGTACTTGGATCCTGTTTGATTCTCATGCTGTGCTCTTCTGACATGACCAGAGATGGAGAGATCCTTGGAAAAGGAACAAGGGTGACCTCCCCTCCATGTGGGAGGATGCTGCACTGATGGGTCATTTCCCAGCACTGCCTGAATTTGCTGCAGGTTTGCTGTAGTGTGAGCTCTCTCCTCAGCCTGTCTTAACCTGATCAACAGTTTTGTGGGCTGCAGCATTTCTCTTGTAACTGGAATAATTCGTAGGATTATGTGGTTATGTCTCTAGGGAGGGAAGGTGTAAATAAGCGGAGATGCCCCTTATGAGGTGTGCATGAATCAGTTGTAAAATAGCAGGTGGATGCAACAAAGAGTTAGAGAGAAGAATCTGGATTTCTGAGGTAGTAACCAGTTTTTCTGTGGATCACGCCATCCTTATTTGTTATGGGTTAATGTTCCGAATTTTTCCCCCCACCCAACAAAACCAGCAAAACTCTGTTTTTAATTCTTTCTAATGCTTCTTCTACATTGGATATTTCTATTCTGAATGTTTCTTACAATTACTCTGTTTCTAAATGAAATACCTTTTTTTTTTTTTTTTTGGTGGTTCGACATTGTTTACTTCTAAATTGCTCCAAAGTAAATGAAGCTGCATTAATGAACCTGCCAATGTGCAGGGCTAGGATTTGCCGTACCATGGTCCAGTGGTGCTTAATTACCATGTAAGATTTTATGGAGTGCAGTACGTGGAGTTTCATAATGTGTTTTTTATTATGTTCACTTCTTGAAAATTTAAGGAAAATTAAATTCTAAGAAGTATGAAACCACTTTTCACTCCTGCTTGGGGTGACCTTAAACTAATCACACTTTAAGGATAATATATTAGCCCCCTCCAAGAAAGAGACATTGTTACAGTCAGTCTAGTCCTACAAGAGGACTTGCTTTGGTTGGATGAATTTGATTTTCATGCCCATGTAGCTAAACCAAGAAAACCTCCAGTGTAAGTGTGCTTCGGTTGGTTTAAAACTGGAGCTTTGTGTCTGACTTGGAGGTGTGAAAACACCCACAAAAAACCAGCAAGAAATGGTGCGATGTCCCATACATTTAAGTAGTTACTCGGTGAAGCAGTAATGGGGGAAAGGTTTCTGTTTTGCAGTTCATTCTTTACGCGGTGAAGCATGTGTCATCCAGATGTTTTAGGCTTCTCCCTACTAGAGATACACTGTCTTTGTGTGCTGTTTGAGCAGCCTGGTCTAAGGAAAGGCGTCCCCACCCAAACCCTACGGAAAGGTATCCCTGCCCAAATTTATTTGACCAAATAGGCCAATCAGTTCTGTGATTCTATGATTATCATGAGTATGGAATCACATATTAAAAGGAATTGTCTCAAAATTCAGCGTCTTTCTAGACTAGTGCTTGAGCTTCAGTAGATTATATGTTGTTCATTTTTTTCAGTTTCCATTTTGAAGTCCTGAATGCCAGATAACTTGGCATGTCAGAGTATGACGTAGACCATCATAGGAAGCAGCAAATTCCTATACTTTGACACAAAATATCAAAATGCCTTGAGATACAGGACAGATGTGCTATTACCTATTTCTAGTGACATGGCAGCCAGAAGAAAAGCACACCTTATTTTCTTGCCAAACATTCATGATTAATTTAAGGGAGTGTGAAATGCAGCTTAAAAGACCCCATATTTTAGGTTTAATCACAATGATACTCAACGTCTGTGCGGTTAATTAAAAAGGGCAAAGCTTTTAGGATTTTGTCTGTTCCTTTGCCATGTTTTGTTCCAGCAGTATCTATATGCCTTCCAGAAGTGTAATACTGGACATGGTGATCTTTCCAGGATTTGTTCTTTCATCTTTTCCCAGGAAAGCAGTATCTGTGCTGCAGATTGACTTTTTTTTAAGAAGATTTTTTTCTGTGTCTGTGGCTTAAATAGGAAAATAAAGTTTTCTGTGTGTTTTTTAGGAAAGGAAAAGTGAAATGCTTGCACATCTAGTGAAAAGTTAATTTCTTTATCTTCCTGGTGGCTAATGGATAAATATAATTTTTGGACCAGTCTCCTCATCAGAGCAGCTTCTTCCATAATGTAAATAGCTATTTCGCGCAAGAAGAATTATTGATTCTAAATTTATTGTGGATTTTTAGTTTTACTTTCAGATACTAAAAAGATAATTTTTTGTGTTTGTTATCCATGACACTGTCCCATCCATATTCTGATTCATAGCACAGAGAGTTGGAAGTGTGCACATACTTAAGGAAGAGGGGTGGAGGTGTGTTTCATCTTCCTAGTGATTGAGACCTTTCTGAGACCTCTGTCCAGTAGCTAGGACGAACTGATCTTTGTGGAGATCTGTAAACAAGGTGGGTAAAGGCAGATCCATTTGTTGGATGTATTCCCAATAAATAAGGCAAAACTCTGCCTTGGGCATGTCATCTCTTAAAGCTGAGAGAGCAGTTGACTTGCTGTTGTCAGCATCAAATACCCATATGGAATGAATTTGCTGTTGCTTTGGAGGAAAAGCTGCATCTGCTGCATTTTGTGTGGCGATTCTTGTAAATGACCTGTGGACTGCTTCGATAAGAAATGCCACGGCTTTTCCAGTGGCTTCATTGGTTTCTGCAGATGGGAATTATAAAAGGACAATGTGTGACTGTAAAATGTGTTGTGTTCCTCAGTCTGTGGACAGAATAAATTACGGCTGGATGAGGTGAGAATTGCTATGTGTCGTCTCAGAAAATGTTAAATATTGAGCTGACTGTTGTTTGTACTCCCCCCTGCTGCCCCTTCAGGAGCATCCTGTGTTCATGCAAATATTTCCTTTACATGGTTACATATCTGCTTTCAATAGCAGTGTCCCAAGTTACATTGAGTAAGATACCCTTATACTGGTGTATTGATATGCTTTCTGGCACCTGTACTAACTAAAATTATGTTATGAGTACAAAATTTATATAAATGGGATTTGATTTTGCAGTGGCAGTTACTTTGGTTCTGATTATTTTAGCAGAAGCACCTGAAAAACACGACAATTTTTGGTTTATATATTTGAAAGTGGATAAAATACCATACTGGATATTCTTTTTTATATTTACTATTGAGAAGAGCAAAGATGAGGCAGGAACTGAACTGGAAGGGTTTCGGAAATGAGATCTTGTTAGTGATGCTGTTCAGGAGCAATGGTTCATGTGATGGAAAAGCAGTCCTGTTAAGCAGTGCTTGTTTACCTGCATTGCATGTGTGACATTTAAAATTAACATGGGAGCACTACACTTGCTAATAATTAAATGAAGCAGTAGCTTCTTATGAAAGATACGTTATTCATCAATTTGCATCAACATAGGCAGAGGAATGCTGGCCTAGGCAGGTAGGACAGCAGGTGTGGAGCGGTTGGAAGTAATCAGGAAAAAAATGTTTATTTCATAGGAACAGCAATTTGTACAGAGATATGCAGAATGAATTATTTATAGTTCCTGTCTCTTCTAATGATGTGTTCCTTGCAGTGTTGGTTTGGTGTAGGATTAGGTATCTTATGTCTCTTCCTTAAATTCTTTTCCTTAAAATTTTATATAATCTTAATACTAGGAAAAGTTTGCCCAGGCTTTGGCAAAGAGCATGTAACAACATGAGACATTGTTCCTTGAGGTTTGGTGATTTAATTCTAAACAGGAAAAGCCAGAAACCAAATACAAATTAATTATTTTCTCCCAAGTTTCACAACATTTTGTTAGCCACCAGCTTTTAGTTTTCTCCATATCTATTGTTGAGCCAGATTTGAGCATAATTATTTTCTTGGAATGGTGGGCTGACATTACATTTAAGAAATAACAATATGTATCTATTAACCCTTTAATATACACAGTGGTCTTATTACTGACCCATTGAGGCCAGTAGAGTGCTGCTTGGTGTACTTTCAATAATTATTATTACGTTATTTTTCATTAGATTATAAAATTATGTGCTTGTGGTTTATGTATGTTCTTCTCAAAATTCCTATGATACGGCCCTTCTCCATAAGTGGAAATCACTTTATCTTTTAGATGAATTCAAAAAGACTAGAAGGCTTTTGTGTTTTGATGTATTGTGTTCTGCTGTGGAATCCAGTTACACCAGAATAAAGATCCTATAAAACTTTGTTTGGTTCGATTTGTCAGGGGACTAAATACTTAAATTCCAAGTTATTTGTGTTCACACTGGGGCTTATGTGATTATTAAAATTCCTTAGGGTTTTACTAAAATTTTCTACCTCAGTCCTCTGAGCCATGTGAATAAGTTATTTCGAAGTTACTGCATGTCAGCTGATATATTGTAGTTTTCCTATGTTTGCATTCAACTCTGACGAGCTAGTCAGGTTAAAATCAGCTGTTAACAGAAGACAGCTTTCTATTAGTGCTTCTCATGTGGAAACAAAAAAAAATTAAAAATGGAATGGGGAATGAGACTGACTCATTCTGTGGGATCCTTGGGAGCTGTGGAATTTGTAATGTGGGGAAAAAACTAGTGGAAGACGCATCTTTAGTAACTGGGGAGTGGAAGTTTTGCCAAAAGAAAAACTTTCGTAACTTTTTTCCATATGATTATGGAGAGAATTTCAGACAGCTCTCTCTCTCTGTGTTTCTGTTCCTTTTCTGTCTTTTTAGAATTTTCTTCCATGGGGTATAAAAATATTTTTACAGAAAAAAATTAGTTTTACCCTACTAAATGCTTTTCTTGAGAAGGGCAGTGGGAAGAGAAAAGAATGCTCCAAACCACAGAGAAGAAATAGCACCTTTTGGGGACACTTTTTAATGGCATCCTTACTTTATTTTGCATGTTCTCTCAGCCAGTGTTGAGTTCTCTGTGCCTGTTACAGGAAGACCTGGAAGTCTGTCTTCTCAGTTAAACATCATTAAGAAATGATGTTTATAGTGTGTTTTTATTCTGTGTTTGCTGCCACTTGCTTATTCATATTTTATTGAACTAATTAAGGTATCTTAGTGGTTTTTACCAGGTCACTTTAGGTGAAAACAGGGAACTGAGGACCTGGAAATGCCACGGAAGCTTCCCCCATTCCAACCACACTTCCTCTTGGGAACCCTAAATATGGAGACTGAGTCGCCTGTCTGTAACTGCTGCCTTAACCACAAGAACAGACAGGGATTGCAGAGCCAAGTGTGTAATCCAAGAGTCAGACAATAAAATGTGGGCTCTGTCCCAGGGAGCAGCACATATCACCCTCAGTGCAGGTCTGGCTTCAGACACTGCCACCTCTGCAAGCCACCTACAGCTGCTCACCTTCCCCTCTGTGGTGCAGCACAGCTGTTACATAAACCAAAAATGCGACTGGGTTACAAGAGCAAGAACTCTTCTTGCTTTCTTGAGTGTTATTTTTAAGATGAATTCGTTTCCTGAGTATTGCAGGATTGCATTTGGTCCAGCTGAGAAGGTGGTGCAAGCAGGAGAGAGTAGCCTAGAAGGGGTCAGGAAATCTTTATGTGGTTCCTACTACCAAAATGCTCCTGCAAGAGTGGGAACTTGTGGTGTTAATAGAGATTGCTTGTCAGTGTATAGGCAATAAGCCCACTGGATCTAGCCACTGTTTAAACAGGAAGTTCTGTAGCAGAAATTCAGCTTTTTTCTGTGTAAGCCCTGCTGCCCTCAGTTACATAGGAGGCAAGGCTCCTTGTCCAGTCTGATAAATTGGTGCCTGCTGAGTGCTGGAATATGGTTTTAGTGTGCCTAGAATGGAAAAAGGAGTGTTCCCTGCTTCATCTGATCCTGATGGAGATCACTGTTTGTCCTGGGCTTGTAGTACCTGTATAACCTGTCCCAGCTGAGCTGACTGCATGCTGTCAGCTTTGCTACCTTTGGACAATGCCCCTGGGCCATCTCCCATGTCCCTGTGTGCAACCGCCTCCTCACTTGCGGCTCTGCCCTAACTCCAGGCACCACAGAATACTTGCATTGCTAAACTTCCACGCTTGACTGAATGTAATTTATTTAGGAAGTAGTAGTGTGTTCTAATAGCAGTAATGCTATGGTTTTAGACAGTAATTGTGCTCAAGCAGCCTAATAGACAGTTAGTGACACTGTCTGTTGAATCTATGCTTTTAGGCCCTTTATTTCTTCAGATATGGTCTCTTATTCGGCAAATGAATGTATATATAGCTATATCCTTAAAATGTTTGTGGTTCTTTTATGCTTCCTATTTCTGCAGATCATAGATTTTATTTCTATCGCTGTGTTCTCCAGACAAATTTTTTTAATTAAGAGAATAATTACCCATTATTGTGTCAGTCAGAGATCTTGGAGAAGCTATTTGAAGTCCACTGTACTTCAGTGTGTTGCATAATGTGGCCAAACAAGACTAGACAAAATTTTCCCTTGTTGGATGCTACGAGAGCAGGAGACAACAGTGACTGCACTGTAGGTGGTCTTTAGTGAAAGAGCAACGCCTGTCTGACAAATAAAAAGTATTAAAATTGCTTGTAGTCTTGTATCTTGCTGGATTCTGAAGACATTCTCTTTCCCTTGTTGTTTTTCTAAATGGCATCGGTATTCCAGTCTAAAAGGCCATGTGTTAGTTCCTCTGCTGCCTCCCATCTATGCTTGTGCTTTTGAGGTACATGAGATGAAGCTCAGCTGGCATTTTGTTAAAGCTTTACTTGTATAGTATTCTCTGCCTCTTGGTAAGGCTTGTAAAATGAGTTTTTCTGAAAATTCAGCTTTCAGTATTTGCTAAAACTAGTGTTACAATTGTTGACACTTACGAATTAACCAGAAGATTGACTGTGCTTTTTTCCCCACTGAAGTCTTGCATGAGACCTTACTACCACTCACCATTCGTTGATTCCAAGGGGAGAAACTGACTTTGGTGTACTTGTTCTGAATACAAACTGCAAGTGTTGTTAGAACTCCTCTATTTTGCCTTTTACTTCAGATCCTCAGTTTCAAATCTGCCTGAGGCCATTGCAAAGAGAAACAATTGTACAGTGAAAAGCACATCCCCCAAAAGGCAGATAGCATGCAGGTCACAGATACTGTGGAAACGGATTATAACTTGTTTTTACCTTTAAAATCTACAGGAAAACCTTATCAGTGACACTGAAAAGAAAATGGGATTTGACAGTGTTGATCCTTTTTAGGTTTTTTTTTCGTTCTGCTACATCTTTCTCTCAAAAGAAGTCCTAAGCCCCTCATGAATAAGGCCAGAGAGTTGAATTTCCTTCTGGGCCTCAAGGCAAAGTACCATGGCTTGTCAGGATTTTGCTAATGACACCATTAAGCAACTGTTGTATTTGTAAAGTGTCTTGTGAAGCATTGCATTGAAGTGCTCTAAAGCAATCTATGGAAAAATGTAATCCATTTATGGAAATAAACATTCTTGAAAGAAGGAAAACAGAAGACTCATCAGTAGGTTAGATAAAACTGTGGGAAATCTACTTGGGGCATGTCTGTGTGGAACTAAAATAAAACAAAAACCTGAACATTCAATTGATTTAAAAAATATTTACTGGGAAGAATCATTTGTTTTCTTATACCAGATGAAAATGAGTTCTGAAGTTGTTGCTCAGTCTCCAAGGTCTACGTCTCTAGCACCCTGAGATCTGTGATGACTAGTCATATTTTTTCAGTCAGTAAAGTGTTCTATAAACAGCTGTGCACTTTATTAATTGTTAGTTTTATTGTTTATCAGTATTTTATTACTAACAAAAAAATTTTCTGTTTGCATAGGATCAGAATGGTTTGGGTTGGAAGGGACTTTTAAAGGTTATCTCATTGCTTGGACCAGAAATATTATGGTAACATTGATTCAATGTTTCCCTTTAGTGGACATAAGATTGTTTTGGTTCAAAATAGTAATTAATTATTCTATATAAAGGAGTTATGCTTTGTTTTTCAATTCAACACTTTATGACCTTTCATCCAAACAAAACTGGAAGAATTGCTTTACTTATTTAGCACTACCATTGCTTTACCTCATCTTTCCTGCCATCTGTAGTTGGAAAGAAAGTGAGATTATGGGATCCGTATTGAATCACGGGTATGGTATTCCAGGCGACTGGAAAGACTAAAGCTATTTTGCATACTTCTGTATCTAGTAGACAAGCAGAATACACGGGAATGTAATTGGTAACCACCTCAGTGTCTAGATGATGTTCTTTAATATGCCCTGGAGTAAAAAGTATAAATTATTTTTGTGCCTTAATAGGCTTGTTTCTTTTCAGGAATTTAAATGTACTTATAAATTCAGTAAGAAAGGTATTAAAAACTTCAGAGAATGAATCAGGTTTTGCTGATCTTCTGTGAAAAGTTGCTTCCTAATACTCTATTTATATGATTTCAGACTATGATAATAACTTAATTAGTGTGATACATGTGCAGTATTGTTATGTATATGTAATATTCTTGCTTAATAATTTCATTGGTTTTGTACTTTTATTAGACATCTATTTTCCATGCAGTCCATGAGGAAAGGTAATGAAATATAATAAGGGCTGTATCCAAAGCTGTGGAAGGAAGTAATTAAACTTAATTGAAGTAATTTCTTTGAACTATAATAGCAGATGCAAAGGATTAATTCAAAGCAGATTAAGGCCAATGCATGCTTTGAATTGCGAGCCTGCAAATAGATAAGTATTACTATTATTTAAATGAAGTTATATGAAACTGTCTTCTGAAACCTGAGTCTGGGAATCAAGTCTAAAAATAGACAGTTGGGTTAAGTTTTGATAAGGGATGTCACTTCTGTTTCCTAATTGATTATACTCTGCCAGTCAGAAATGAAATCTTAGAAATGCTGTGTGCATCTTATCAAACAACTGCAATGGAACTGGGAATTAGCCTGGGCTATCCCTGAAGGTATTCTCTGAATGGCAACTTAATCATCAGCTGTGACAAGCCTTTGGTTGGAAATTACAGGAAAACCTACTTTAATGATTTGGAAATAAAATTACATTGTGTTTAGAAATGTTACCTGAGAAGTTATAAATTTTCTTATAGCTTTGCACTGTAATATTCTAATGGATTTCACAGCTGGTTTTATATTAGGAGCTTAAATCAGGCCTATTCGTGCAATAAACAGGAAAACATATGGGTTACTGTTGCATAGGGGACTGAATGCAAAAGTTTCATTAAAAGAGCAGGTAAGATCAAATTAGTTTTTTATAGCACATGTTTTATTTCTTTGCAGAACTGATGCAAACAAGAGAACCTTAAACATAAGTCTGAAGTTTTGGTTTCTTACTCTGTAGAGCTTTAGAATTGGTAATTTCTTTCCACCTGCACAATGATTCTAAATAAAATGTCAGATATCTCAACTGACTAACTGATCTCTGAAGTAGGTAGGTGTGAGTGCATCCTTTTCTCCCCAGACCCACAATGTGGGAAAAATAGAGCAGTGAGACCTGTGAAAGACAACTATCCATTACTGAATTTGACTGATGGGCTGACCCTTGTGGTAGAACTGAGGCAAAATCAAGGGCAGTCTGTGGCTGCATATTGATGGGGAGATAGGTTTTTCCAGCACTGAAGTGGGTAAATAAGATTAGCCATACACAGACTAGAAGATGTCAACCATTAGGAGGCAATAACAGAATTGTAGAATTGTGGTCTGGGCTTTTTTTTTTTTTTTTGGTCCTCCTTTAATCTTATTGTTGCTATTGAAGCACTAAACAAGTGTGGGCAACTACAGTATGATTTACTGCAGAACAGAGAGAGACTGCACTTTGAATGTTTTCTTGGTGTTAATTTGTAGTTTAGACTGTTGGTGATTCATGGCGCAGGTGGGATAGTATGACAATGTATGCATAATGCAGCAGCGTCACCGGGGTTCTAGAACTTTCGTCTTCGTTGTGAGAGGAAAGAAAAGTTGGCTTCTCCTTTCTGTGTTACAGCAATGTTTGTGTGTTGGTTGACAACATGCAGATCCAAATGTTTTATTTTGCCTCTTTTTCTGGCGGGGGCAGACCTCGTTCCATGAACAGCAGCTGCGTGGTGTGGCATGAGTGTCCCCTGGGTTGTGCCTGTGCAAGGGCAGTGGGGCCATGCTGGGGTTGCTGCTTCTCTGAAAGCCAGCAGTGGATGGCACCTGGGAAGGCTCAATAAGCAAGGTGCCCGAAGGCATTTCTTGTTAATGACAGCCTGTCATCTGGCTTAATTAAGGTCTCTCTTCAAGATTTTTAGATTTTGTCTCTTCCTAGTAATCCAAGGATTTTTAGAGGTTGTCACTTCCCTAGTAAATGTAGGCAGCCAGTGGAGATTAGGGCTTGCCCCTTTTCCTGCCACAGGCCAAGAGTAATTCTGAAGTGTGGCAAAGCAAAGGGAACAGACTTGTTGGATCAGCTGCTAGGGAACTCTGTGTGGTGCCCCCATTCCCTAGAACAAATAGCAGGTGTGTCTGTGTGTATGGGAAGTTGAGGTGTATATGCCTTATTTAAATAGGAACTATAATTAAAAGTGAAAAATCCCCAAAGTCTGAGGTTTATCCTTTGCAAAGGGTAGTGCGAGTCAGATAACCACCCACTGATGTCCTAGTCGTTAGAAAAGAAAAATCTTGTGAGTCTGAGGCGTTTGGATTTGCCTAGCCTGGAAAAGCAAAGACCTGGGGAGTAGGTTTTGGCAGAGTGCTACCTCTGGAAGGGTTAGAGGAGATGGAATAAGTTTTTTCTCACAGGAACATAGTGGGAAGAGTCATGAGCTGCAACAAGGAAAATTCCAACTGAATATAAAGTGAAAAAATACACAGCAAGACTGAAATATTACTGGCGCAGGGGCCTGGCAAAAACAGACTTGGAAGTACTCAAAAATCAACATGATAAGGCCCTGAGCAATCTGATGTGGCTTTGAAATTAGGCCTACTTTAGGCAGGAGGTTTGGCAAGGTGATCTCCAGAGGTCTCCAGTCTTAATTATTCCACAATTTTATGATTTCTTCAATGGTGCTGCTGCCATTCATAACGTTAATTGTAGTGTACCATATGTAGTGGGTAGAAGCACGTCTAATACCTATGTTAACAGAATCATCCTCACCTGTGGGCAGGCCAAGAATTTTTGATTCTTTCATTGATCTTGTTGAGGTGGTATAGTGTTACCTCCAGAAGCTAAAAACACTGGAAGTTTAATATACATGTAGAGTGGAGTTGGAAGAGTTGTTTGTATATGTTTGAAGAGAACATGTTTGTACATGTTGTACATGTTTGAAGAGTTGGAAACAGTGGCTTTTCAGTCATGAGTAGAGAAACCATTTACCAATTGGCTCAGAACACAAATAAATTGCTGACTGGCTATCATGTGTGTGGCATCCTTGATCCTTTTTTAAGGTCTCTACAATTAAGTGCAAGCTTCTCCTGAAAGGAATTACAATTTGCAGTACTCTTGAGAATGCTTGAAGGGTTGTATTTGGCAGAAAATTTTAATGTGATGGGTTTTTTGTCCTAGAGCCTAAGTTTAATTTGTTCATGCATAATGCGCTCAGTTGAGAATTTTCTGAAGTGGTGGATTGTAACTCTTCTTTTTCTGCCTGTGTTCAATGAGACAGGAAAATCTCACTAAACTGATAAGCCTCTGGTAATTTGATGGTTTGTGAAAGAGTGAGTGCAAACTCAGTCCTCTTTTCAGCTTTTCTTTTTGCCATTCACTGTCTCATCCAACCCCATCTTTCCCAAAGGACCCTATTTAAAACCTGTATTCAGGGTTATTAACTTTTTCACCAGGAAAGTTAAGGTTTATGTAATTATACATGAGAGGCTACCTGCAATGAGGTTTATAGCTTATTGCTAGTATGGAAATTCTGTAGAGGTTTTTTTGCTGTTAAGGATGAGGGAATGCTTGATGCATATGCCTTTAATAGATCTGAGTATGATAAACAGGAGTGATTTATTCCAGCTGTCTTGTTTCTGCTGAAATCCACACCTTTCCTTGTTTCTCAAGCGTTGTAGTGCAGGCCCAGGAAACTTTGAGTTCTGCTTAAGCCAAGTTGTACATGACAAGACTGTGTTATTTGAATTTCACAACATTATTTTTACTGGAATGGTGGAATGTACAATGTTGTTCATGGACAGTGACTGCTAGATGTGCCCAAACAAAGTCTTACGGGTTTCAGATGAGCTAGAGAAATGCTTTGCTTTGTTCTCATCTTACATTTTGAGGATTATGAAGCAAATTATTGTCAACTCTTTTTTTCCCCGCTGTTCACAATTAGTGAATGCTAAAGTGCTTACTGGTAAAGTTGTAGAATGTTTGTTGGAATCAAAGGTCAATCCACTGGTGTCTGAAAAGTGAATTCATTCTGACGTGATGGTCACAATTCTGCTTCGGTGTGGTTTTGGCACTCCTGCAAGCAACTCTCATTTGTCATCTGGAAAGGCTCAGATGACCAGCCAATGTGCTGCCTTGTTCTGTCTTTTTGGGTTGAAGGCTAAACTTACTCCAGGTTCTCAGTCAAACTGGGTAAAGGGTGGAAGTTGTATGCTTTTTGCATCCTCGTAAATGACTTACTTTTGCTTTGGCACAAAGACAGAAAACACACAAGTTCTAGAATTCGTTACAAGCATCCTACAGCCACAGAATCAATTTTATTACAATTGTTTTGTAGACTCACTGTCAGTGAGTATGTATGCAAAATTTTAAGTGGATTTGTTTGTAAGACTGGCCTAGAATGTGTGTTTGCACATTCTAGTGAACAGCTAATAAGGGCAAATGTCACTACAGACCTTGTCTCTCATATTCCCCGTCTTTCTGGATGTAGTTTCTGGCTTCTCAATGCTTTTTTCAGTTCCTAAATTTTCTTTCTTAGAGATTTTCTGGTACAGATACAATATTTTTAGTATTTCCTCAGACTGGAGGCCATAAGTGGATGGCTACACTTGACTAGAATAAAGCTTCATTTTTATCAGTTTAGGCCTTCACATTCAAGAGCAACAAAATATTCCAGATTTTTCAGCTGAAAGTTCGGCGTTTCACCTTAGAGAAGCTGTAAATAAACACTACTTTCTGTCAGTTTGTTGGTTTAGTTGCTCTTCTGTGCTTAATGGATCAGAATTTTTTTCTTCTCTGGCTTAAGGCAAATTTCCTTGTTAGGTTTGCACCTCGGTGCAATAGAGATTTTTCTGCTCTTTTTCCTCACTCGAAAACCTTTCAAAATCTTCTTTTGGTAAAGGATATAAACTAAAGGACAAGGGAAACTGTTGCCTTTACTGACACCTCGATTGAACAATACTGTTGTCTGCTGCAGCACTCTCTGGTATTTTAAGGAATAATTACTAAAAAAAAAATCTTACAAAATAATAAGCAGAGACTGGACATAAGTCAGAATAATGTTCTGTCTTAAATCTAGTTTATTGTCTCTTGTTTGGTTTTCATCTGAGCAAAACAACAATTTGATTCAATTTGCCAAGTGGCTGTGTTATATGCAAGTCTAACTTGGCTGTCAAGGACAGTATCTCAAACAGGCGTGCTTGAATAATCTACTCCTTTCTTAACCAATCTACTTAAATTTAGAATCTAGAAAAATAGGAGACTGCGGATAATTTATTTACAGTTTTATTTTCTAATGGAACAAGGTATTTTTTCCCTGCAAATGGTTTAACAACAACAGAAATTTCTGATCAGCTACAAGAATTTGAAGTTTTAGTCTCTTAGTTAGAATTCTTCTTGTCTAGGCTTTTGCATATTTCTAGGAAACTTGTGCAAGGTCAGCTCTGACTGTACTCAAATGGGATTAATTAGCCTGCTTTCTGTGAGGCTTGACCTGTACTGCCCAGAAGAAAGGATCTCACTTCTTCCTTAAGCTCTGCTTTTTAAAGGAGTATCATAACAGAGCAGTGTAGTAATTTTAAAAAAAGATTAAAAATTTGTGCTCTGATGATTTATTCACAATTCTTGCTTCACCAGGATTGTCTTACAATAGCAACGACATTCCAGGGCAGACACATGAAGGATTCTTCAGTTCCAGTAATGAGACTACTGTTTGTCCTGAAAAAGGGAATTGGGTTTGCCTTAAGCATTTTAAGCATTTTTTTAGCCATTCAGGAATTTGAAGCCATTTTATGTTATTTTGTTGCTTTTGAAACAAACTATATCCTCCAGAGGACAGAGAGAAAAAAAGGTTTTTTGAAACAGGAAAAGAATAGGGAGGGAATAGTGCTGGGACAGAGAAATAAATACAGCAAGTATTTTGAGCAGTACTGAGTCACCCTACAGAGGTGTTGACAACAGGCTTGCATGCTTCTGTAAGTCAGAACACATTTCCATGGTATAAAAGATGCAGCAAAGAGCTCCTTAAAATGAATATTATTGCTTTACGTATTTTATTTGCTACCAATAGCCAGATTTCTGTGTAAAGTGGCACAACCTCATTCACATCAGCAAGGATTCACTGGGGTAAGAATGAACAGAATTGAATTCTGCAGAGCTGCTGTTTTTACTGAAGCTGCAAGGTAACAGCTAATGCTCTGCACAGCATTTCCAAGAAAAAAAGCATAGCTTAATTGAAATCAGATGTAGTGACAAAGCTGTGTCCCAGGGTCAAGGTGGGTGGTGGTCCGTGGTCATTCGCCAGGAAATGTAGCAGTGGTTGCACCTGCCTCTTTTATTTGGGGACATGACTGATGTTTGAATAATGAAGAATCAAATTATTGCATGCAAATCATAATTTAACAAAACAAAAGGTATTTAATACTGCATTACTTGATGGAGATTTTTTTTTTCTGGTTAACTTTTTAAGCTGCTTGAAAGTGCTGGGATCTTGACTCTTTAACTGTGTCATATTAAAGGTACTGCACCAACTTGCTTTCTCACACTGAGTCCAAGGCACTACTCACTTCTAAGGCATAAATACACTGTAGAAACAGAAGGTAAGCTTTGAAAATCTGCAAGTGAAACTAGCAAGTCGTAAGGTAATTGCAAAAGTTCAAAGACATGTAAGAACCAGCCCCCTGTTTTAGAGGACCTTTCCAGGAACAAAGAAAGCAGGGATTTTACTCTGGAAGTCCCCCAGGGCATCGGGCTCATGTGGTGTTTCTCTGCCCCTGCTGCTGAGTTCTGCTGGATATCCAAAGGAATATTTTCTCTGCTGTCTTCTGTCTGAAGTCAGGATAGCCTATAAATTGTTAATATATTCATCATAAGCTGTGAAGTAGTTACTGCAGAGAAGACTGATGCTATTTCAACTGCTGTGAAAATGTGTTTGTTTTGAGGGCTGCATGACTTGGAATAAATGTTTCATAATATGTGTTATGAATGATGTATTTACCAACTAGAGCAGGTCAATAATCTTCAGAATTAAATTTAGTGGGTTTTTATTAAAGGTTGCCTGTTTCAGTGGTGAATAGTTTAGTAAGCATGTGGTGCTATAAACAAATGCTTCATATGGTCTGTTATGAGTGTTTTATTAAATAGCTAGTCAATAGCTGCATTTACCAAATGAACTTAATTTATTGTATTTAGTTTTTCCTAAGGGTTTCACAGTTCATCATAAATGATTTATTGAACATATGTAAACCTGTTTAGTAAGCTGCATTCTGTCTCTAAAAATTAATGTATTGCTGCTAGGGCTTGGTATTGCTAACACTTTGTAATTGTTTGAACAGTGTTTATAAGTTACCAAAACATCATCAGAAAACACAGGTGATTTTTTTGTTTGTTTGTTTAGGGTTTCTTATTTTTTCCCCCCCATTCCTTAGAAATCATTGTAGATGACGTTTAAAACATTTACAGTCAATCTGTAGTGTGGTTCTCTCTGTAGTTCACACTTACTGGTAAAAGCAGTTGTTATATCCCATATACTTCAGTATTGGTTTTTTGGCAGCAAAAATGAATTCAACGTTGCATGCGGAAAAGATAACAGTAAAACCTACTTCATAGGAGCCATCATCTAGGAAAACAATGCATGTGGCACTCTGACATTTTGAAAGTTATCCTGCCTTATATTCCAGCCAAAGATGGGTGTTTGATATATTTTAAGACAGATATTTGGAGATGGATTGTTACCTTTCTCTGAGAATGATTTCCTTTCCTTTTTTTGTGTAGCATACCTGTCAGCAAAGAATACAGTTTCTCTGCTTTAGAGGCCAGAGCAGTCTTCACTTAGAGAAAGAATAAAGAGGGCATATTTTCATATGCAAGCTGATCTTCATGGTTGTGGCTAATATTACTTCTAGCTGTGCTGTGAATATCCAAAAGAGCTAGTTTGTCTGGCACAGTAACATTGGTGAAGGAAACAAGAACCTGGAGCAGAAACACAGTCAGAAATCCAAGGAGAAAGTGGGGCTAGGAGCTGCATGGTCTCTGCTTTGGGGCAAGGTCTTTATCCTGTTCTAGCTCTCCTGTCTTTTTGTTTCCTTTTCCAGCAGTGCCATGAATTAACAGGTTTAATTATTACATTTCTTGGCTGATTCTCAAACTATTTTGAGCCTCAGCCAGTTGGTCTCATCACCCTGCCTGTGGAGGCTAAAGGAGTCTGATTAGAGCTCAGTGAATGGGATTTTGTATGTGAGGGTGGCATCTGAAACAGTTTTGAAGCATACTTTGGACTCAAAAAGTATTTTTGTTGACATCATAAAACCCACTAAAGGCCTTGTCTGAGGCAAGGATATGGTACTACAGAGCCAAGTATGGATATTTATAAGCAGCCTATAAAATAGAAAAAAATCCCACACTTAATTTTGATTGCTGTTCTGCAAAATGGTGTATATCATCCATGAATAATTTATAATTTAAAAGCTTAGCTGAAAGTACCTTCAGAATGTACACCCACATGTGATTTGTGTTCCTTGTTGCTTAGTTGTTTTTTTTCTTTTTTTCTTTTTTCTTTTTTTAAACAAGATATGATGAAAATTAATTTGGAGTTGTAGTATGGAAGCAGAAACAAATGTCAAAATATTTTTTCAAGGACTGTATCTGGAGAGAGAATACAAAATTGTAAGTGTAAGATGGTCTACTGCATGCATGAGAGAAGAAATAGGAGTAAACATGAAAAATGTTTTCTCTGTAACTATGCCCTGGAAGCAGAGGCAGCAGATAGTGATAGTGTTGGAAGCATCATGTATTGCACTGTTATCATTACTGAGAAAGAGCATGGACGTGCAGGAGGTTGTTCACTCTTTCAGATAAAAGTGAAGATGTTTGTATTGGCAGGATATGTTTGAATGCAAAGTGTAGGTGGGCAGAATTAATCCATTTCTGCACACCATTCCATGCTCAAAGAGTGGTCTACAGCCCATAAATTTAAGCTGCATGATGGTGATTTCTTAAAAAGATCTGAAACCAAATACCCTCATAATTGCATCAACTAATCAGTGTGTGTTTGGAGGACCTTTTTCTGTAACGTTTGCTCTCCTTTCAATTTTCCTTCTTTTTTGCATTTCCCATAGGTAGTTGCTGTACAGTGTTGCCAGTACAAATTTTCTGTACCTTTTGTTAAACTAATGACTAGAGTGTGCTGTCCTGAAATGTACATACAGAAAAGTGTTCTAAGTACCATAACATTGTAAAAGACTGGATTCCTCTACTAAGTTAATGAATTCACAGAATCACAGAATAAACTGAGTTGAAAGGGACCCACAAGGATCGTTGAGTCCAACCCCTGGCCCTGCATAGGGCCATCCCCAAATTTCACACCAAATGCCTGAGAGCATTGTTTGAAACGGTCAGGTTGGTGCTGCAACCACTGCCCTGGGGGACCTGTTCCAGGGTCCAGCCATCTTTTGGGTGAAGAGCCGTTTTCAAATATCCGAACTACACCCCTCCTGATGCAACTTCAGGCCATTCCCTTGGGTTGTCTCACTGGTCACCATGGAGAAAAGATCAGGTAGCTCAAGCATGGAGGAGCAATATTCTCTCCTGTTCAGACCTTTGAATTCTAGTTTAACTGTACTGTGATGTTATCTTGGTCCAAAATTAATTTTGTCTCGTCTCCTCCCAGCTATTTTCTACTACTGTTAGCAAAATCTGCTTTCTTTCTGATTCAGCAAATGGATATGCAAAACACTGAAATAATTTTCTCTTTGGACAGTGACAACACAAATACTGCAAAACATGAGTTGGCCATGACAAGTAAGGGCTTGAGCCCACAGCTCACAAAAGTCAATGGGAAGACACTCATTGACTGGACTGGATCTGAACTCAGTCCTCTTGCTAGGAGAAAAGGAAGCTCAGTGGCATAAGTCATGCATGTCTGATATTGCAAGAAAAAATATTTGTGCCTGATACGTTAGGAGATTTGTCAGCTTCTCAGCAGTGTCAACACAACTGTGTTTGCCCTATTCTTCTCAAAGCATTGCCATTTTTTGGGTTAGATTTCAACTCGTGCCTTCTGCTAATTTCTTCTGTGAATACTCTATTAACTCATCTCAGAAGCCTCTGATCCTTGTTTTATGCTCCTGCCTTGCTTTCTCCCTTTTTTAAGAGAGTGTGGTATTGACAGATGTTACGAGACTCGTGTTTTCTACAGACTTATCCATCTTGCAGCTGTTCTCACTGCCTTTTCAGCCACCCTGCTCTTTTCCTTGGATCTGGAAGGATGTCTATTGCTCTCCATGTTTCTACTGCAAACAGAATCCTGCTTTTTTACAGTGTGGGAATTAACAAGGTTGGTGATGAGCTGGAGGGAAGGCTTTTTGATTCCTGCTGGCAGAGACCACGCAAAAGCACGGTGATATGTGTGAAAGGTGCACACAGTATGGTGGTAAAATCTGCATTGTCCCAGTCTCTCCAGTCTCTAGTAGATGTGTGTCTGTGCCACAGGAGCTTCCTGTCTGCTGTGGAATGGCCCAGAAGATGGCTGGGAGTGGTGTCAATCTTTTTGGATTATGTAGGACACATTTCATAGCAACTGCAATCTCTGGGTTTTGTTGTTTGGCTTTTTTTTCTCCAGTAATCTGTCAGGCATTTTTGTCAGACAGCCTTGATACCAGAGCATGGATGAAAGGAGTTGTGGGGAGAGCAGGGGGAGCAGGTTTGGGTTTTTTTCTTTGTGAACCTGCTTTTGCCAGTCACACATCTGTTGCTGTTAGAAGAACTGGAATCCAGGCCCTGAATCTCAGAAATTAAGAATATTGACTGAAAATACTAATCAGTTGCAGAGTCTGCTCTATGAATGCGAGGGTTTTTTTTGTGGTTTGTTACTGTCCTTCTGCGGGGAGCCTGGTGGGAGGCATAAGGAGGTGTCTGAGATAGGGGCTATCCAAGCCCAGCGTGCGCTGTTTATCAGGCAGCTGAAGAGGGGCCACATTCAGATTGCTGCCAGATGTTTTTCTCTGCACAGATTTTTCAAGCTGTGAAGCCAGGGCCCTGCCAGGACTGATAAGGCTAGGCATAAAATATTCGAGATGGCATCATGTTGGCCCAAAGGGTAACAATACAAAAGCCTGTCATGCTTGGGTTTTAGAAAAAATTTGCAGGATTGCTTGGACTCAGTCTCATTTTTGAAAAGCAGTTTAAGCATTTTGGCACACAATAAGAAATATCCTTGGTGCCTGATTTCTGTTTCTTTGATATCAATGAGAATTTGGGTCATAGGAATTTGTGTGTTATTTATAAGGCTCCAAAGGCCTTTGAGTTGGTTTTCAAGTATCTTACCTGAAGCGGTGTTTATTTTCGAAAGAGACCGTTTAAACAGGTACTTGTAGATATGACTGAGCATTTTAGAGCTGCTGTGTGGGGTGCTCTGAGCAATGAGATGTGGAGATCTGAGCCCTCCCATTCCCATTTCTGTGCAGGTGCTTTAGGGCTTCCAACCAGGCATCGATGCCTTTCATGTGATAAGCAGCTCTAACCCTGTGCTCATCCAGTTTGACACTCCAATCCTCATGAGGACTTTACAGTATCATTGTAATAAAAAGGATGGAAATTACACTAATGAACATAGAAGCCTGACTGTGAAAGGTGAGACCACAGGCCTACTTGGCAGAAATAAAAGACCAAACCAAGCATCAGACAGCTCTATCTCTCTTCTCTTCCAGCTCTTCATTTGGGAGGTCAGGCCTGCTGAGTCCGGAGGGGTTTCTGTTTATTCCATAACCCTTAATGAATTTACTTCATGAACTTGTGCAGCCTGCTCACGAGCCCACAGAGTTTTATTGTGTCCTGTGGCAACGAATGCCACAGCTTAAATAAGCCACATGCACAGGAAACACCTCTAAATTCACTTGGTGCACCCTATTTCTGTTCTTGAAATGGATGCTGAAAAACTATCCCTCCTTAGCCTCTCCATACCACCTCAAATACTATTTCCCCAGCTACTTGGGGAAGGGAGGCATTCAGCATAATTTCTCCATGCAGTCTGGAGAAGTCTACCTGAAGAGAAGCTCCTCTTTTGGTAAAAGACAAGTTTTTGGAAACTTGGAGTAATAATACTGTAGCATTCCATGTGATGAAATATGACGCTCACCTGGACGACGTCTCTAGCTATTATGTAGATCTGTTGTATTTAAAGAGATTGTTGTACTTTAAAGCCCCAAATGTGGCCCTTGGAGACAGGAGGTTTGTTGCTATGTAAGTAACCCATGTTCTGATTACATGACCATTAGGCTGGGAGATGGGAAGTCCTGCGTTTTTAATCCTTATTCAGGTTGTTTTCTTAAATGTGAGACAGTCTGCTTGTATTCACTTTTCTCACTTAAAAAAACCCCCAAAATTGTTTAGAGAATAGTATTTTCTTTTATCATGAGAATCAACCAGCCAACATTTTGTAAACATAGAAGAGCATTCTTTAAGTATTTTTGATATTGCTGATTTTTAAAATTTGTTTTTATATGTTAATATTTTTGATAATGCTGATGTTAAACTGTCTGCATGTATGTGTGCATTAAGAAGACCTTGTGGTAAGCAGAGCACTGTGAAGGCAGTATATTACATTTAAATATTAGAGAATTTAAAAGAAGTTATTATTCTGTTGAAAACTTGCAAATAGTCTCTATAACCTTCAAGCTGTCTTTTCAGGCCCCATTTTGGTTAGGAAGATGAAATTGTGGCATCTAATGGATATTAAAGCTTCAATGCTGGGCATAATAAGTAAAGAGATAAACATCAATATCTGTTGCTTTTGAGCAGTGGTTTATAGTCTCCTATTATCTACAAAATTTTTTTTGTATTTTCTTAACCCTTAAAATCCAGCTTTCTGATACTTTTCTACATATTCGAAAAGCTTAAGCTTTCCAGGCAGCGTATTAGATATTAATGGGCATGTGAAGAAAATTAAACTCTGCTTTGAAATCACTTTTTATTCCTACACCCAATGGTACTAGGTCATGTCCCTTGTAGAAGAGCTTTTTTGATGAAAAAGAGTCCAGAAAAAAGAATGATAGAAGTGTCTTTGAAATAATGAAGGGTTATAGTTAACAGATCTATCTATCTATATATATATATTTTGAGTTCCCTTGTCCACAAAAAATGTTTTCCATTCCAGTTCAATAACTGGAATATAGCTGTGCTTTTTTTTTTTTTTTTTTTTTTAATGCCATGGCAAGTGTAGATTTATTAAAATAAAACTGTGGACCAAGGAGAGGGTTCTCCATTCCCATCCCTGTGGATGAGGTCAAGTGACTTGACCTTTCTTGTTCTCAAAATTTTTATCTTCTGTGCTTTCTGGGGGACAAGGCTGAGCTGAAAAAATCCCTGCACAGTGCCTGAAAAAAACTCTCTCAACACATCCCCAGCGACATAAAATCCCCCAAAAAACAAACCTCAAACAAGTGTCTGAGAAATTTTTAGCAACTAGTGGAAGATCAGTGTTAAGTAATTGCTTTTTTACATCTTGCTTGTGAACAAGTTGAAGATCTTTTTCACAGGAGTCCACACAGAATGGCATGGTTTAAAATAGTTTGGAGCACATCAAAGTCTTCCCATCACTTAAATGTCTACGTTTTTCATTGCAAGGTGTGACCTAGTTTCCTCACTTCTTGCCTATAGCAAAGCTTCTCTCTGTGCCACATAAAATGAGGGTTTAAGAAAAGCTGCCCTGTAACCTGTCCTTGCAGTGCAAATCTCTTCTGGAGGAATTCTGAAAGTGTCACAGGCTTTCTAATGAGGAGTGGTCAGGAGGATTCTGTTTTGTGCTATAAAGAAACACAAGCAGCACAACAGGCTCTATTGTTTTGCTTTCACGTGGTAAGGAGAACAAACTCCATGCTGACAGTTCAGGAGCCTTTGTACACGTTGTTCTTGGAGCTCAGAGCTTTTCTTTGTTCATTTTGAAGGCAGTGGGTTCCAAGGTATTGTTTTTCCAGGAGAAAAACTTAGATAGCTGTAGGTGGGTACCCTCTCTCCCACCCCCAAGCACATGTAAGCAATTAACTGTAACTTGTAGGTTTAATTGGGGCTTGAGGGAATAGTGGGCATGGCATTGTTTCCATATTGTGCTTAAGAATTGTTAAAGTGCTATAGGGACCTGTTAGGACATTCCTAAATAATTGGGATTTTCAATTACCTGGTCCTATTCACCTTCCAGTACTCAGAGCACTAACAGAATTCCAGTTGTTGGTGTTCTGTCAACAGTCCTATATAGCATCTCTGATTTCTGAAGGTGTTATCCATGTAATATCCATGTGGGTTTGTAGGTCAGCTGGAGCTTTGTGTTCAGAGAAGTTGAACAGAGCCTGCTCAGAGCAGTTTCACGGAGTAGTCTTGATGTGGAACGGAATTGGGAGGTTTTACATTCCTGCTGGAGCAGGAAGGAAAATGAAATAATGCACATTACCCTAATTTACTGTATTGTGTCTTAACTTAAAAGTCTCACATTGCTTTCAGGCATTTGTAAGGCCAAAGGAGACCTGCCTGTAACAGTGGCTATTTTCTGTCCTAGTAGAAAGTTCCTAACTCAGTAAAATACTGGGTCTAATTCTATTAATCTTGAGATAATGTCAGAGTTGGTCTTGGTGAAGCCTGTGATCACTGCAATAAATATTTACTTACTGCTCCGAGATGGCAGCATTGATTTATTTATTTATTTATTTGCCATGCAAAGTCTCCTTTTTGTTGTTTCACAACAAATTCTCAAAGGCATTTGTTGCACATAGGATTTGGAAGGAGGTTATTTTCCAGATAACTCTTGTATTTCCACTTGGCAGCTTTAATATGACCTTTGCCCTAACCAGATCGTAAGCTTTTTCCATAATTCTTAACAATTGAATGTTTCATTCTTTGAAGCCCCCAGACTTCCATTCTGTTTCACTGACCTAGATTTTGCTGGTTGGGATTGATTGCTGGGATGATCTAAGCTGCTGTCTACTAAAGCCTTAAATTCTCTCCTTTTTATAAAGAGAAAATTATTTCTTAGCTTCTTGTTCTGAGTGTTGTCAGGAGAAACAAATTCAGATTTTTTTTTAGCTTCAATTTTCATTCCTGGGGAAGTGATCCAGCTTGGATTTGCTTAGAAAAGAAACAAAAGTGTAAACTGGATTTGCTGAGGCAACAGAGCTTGTGAGACATGAAGACAGCTTTGTGCCTTGTGCTGTGGTACACCCAAGGCCAGGGGAAATGTTCTTCAGGCAATTGGGATGTTAACAGGTGACAGGGACACTGCTGGGCTTTAAAAGTCTTCGAGGAAAAAGTAGTGGGTGCTGCTCATAATGTGCTGTCTGTCAGTCCCTGAAGTCCTGGATGATTGTTACTGTGAATTTGGAGACAGTGTTGAAATTTGTTTTGTTTTTTCCTCTTATTTTCTTTACTTTTTTTTATCTCACCTTAGTTTTTTTCTTCTTGGTATGGGGTTTGTTTTTTCATTGTTCTTTTTTATCCTCGTCTTTTGTCCCAAGCTGTAAGCAAAACCAGAAAGGCATTACAGATGTGTATTAAAATACTGCTGTGGCTCTCAGGTGACTAAATACCCCTGTAAATAAAATCTGAAAGTTCTGAGAACATAATTTACGGTTTGGTAAATGGATTGGAAAAAAGCAAGATGATAAATTTGCTAATAAAAATGAAGTTTCACTGAAATGAAATTTCACTGTAAATTATTCTGACAGAAATGATTTACATATGCTATTATCTGCCTCTCAGTGTTCACTCAGGGAACACTAAATGTAAATATTACCATGGTCTGGAAGAGAACATGTAATAATGTAGGAAGGATATGTGTATGAGAGAAAGGGAGGTAAATATTTGGACTGATCCCAGCCCACTTCTGGCTTTCTTACAACCCTGAGGATATGGGCAGAGAGGAAAGTCTGCTCATGGGTTAACAGCTACACACATGTTCCATTAGGATTCATTCCTTTGTGGGATGAGAGGAATGTCTTAGTGTCTTTGACTTATGGCCAGCAGTTATCTGAAGATTTAATGAAATTTCATGTTATTGAAGTAGAACTCTGGAAAGGCAGTGAATGGGTCTGGCATATGGAGGGAATTGTGAAATAGGTAACACCTTTTGTTATAGATAGCTCCTAGCACAGCTTCCTGTTTATGTGTACTATTTTCTCTCTGGGAATCCCACTGGTGACAGACACGCCCATATCATGACAAATTGTGGGGAAGTTGTGTATGGTTTTTCTTTAGATCCAGCCTGTGTGCACTGTTGGCTGTAGCTGCTCATTATTCCACATGTTCATTCTGATGTAGAAGAGCCCATACTGAGTTGCAGTTGTCTTTTTTTCTAATTTTCATGGTTAGCTTCTTGGATGAAAGGGTGTCTGCAGTAATTTTGTTTCTAGGTCTGGTTTCATTGCCTTTTTACAAAAGTGAATGTCAAGGATGACTTGAACTTTTTTGTTAGCCTTTCTTAACCCTTTGCCAGTGCTCTGCAGCATGACATCCCGTTTAATTCTGTTGAGGTTAATTAACGCAGGGTTAGAAATAATGATGTTTCATATTCATTTTTATGAACAGTTTTGCCTTTTTAAAAGCTTTGTCTTGTAGAAGCCCCTTGAAGTACAAGGCAGAAATAAATGTGGTTGTCATTCAGCAGGACAGTGTAGCATTCTAGTTGGTGTGTCTTAAGATTTTTCTTTAAGATACGAGGAATGATTGTTTGTCATTCCTCTTTCAGTTTTAATGGATGGTAATGTTGCTAATAGCTGTAGATTCTCAATCACATCAAGGATTTTTTTAGTAGTTTTGTCAACATAAGTGCGGGTCTAATTACATGAAAATTCACTTTTTGATATCTGAGAAGAGATGAACACGAGACAAAAAGCATTTATTTTTATGAATAATAATTTAATAAGGCTGCTGGAAGCATACTAACCTGACTTCAGGTTCCCTTATTAAGTGTCTGCAAAGGGAAAGAGGTTGTCAGCACTGTGAAGTCTCTTCAATCAAATCTAATGTCTTGTGGTACAATTTAGAGCCTAATGTTAGTGGTATTTAATGTAATGGTGTGGCGATAAGTATACTTTTGAATGGCATCTGTTGCTAAAGATTCTGTAATTTTGAAGATTTAAATGTTTGCTGGGTCCTAATTCAGCTGCATTTTCAATTGTTTCTCCATTCATATGATAATCAGGCTGCTCAGAGTTGCTAATTATTACCACTGTTGTTTAAAGAATACAGTGAGCAAAAGCATGTCTGTGACCAGATGCTTTTAGAGATGTAAGCATTGAGATGATAAAGCTCTCATAATTCACAGCCCATCATGTGCAGGAAAATTATTAGAAAGCAGCTAAGCCTGTCCTGTCAACCTTCTAGCTAAAAGGAGATAAGTCTGTATTTGTAAGCAGCATGATAACATTTTAACCGAGAGATGAATGTCAGCATTTCCATAAATCTCCAATTTAGAAAATTAAAATACTATGGGGGACCATAAAGGGCTGAAACTGACGTCTAGTTTCAGTTCTGTGCTGCTGCAGAAGACGGGCTGTCAAGGACGTTCAGTTTAATTGCTAGGGGAAGGCAAGTATAGGATTAAAAGAATGAGTAACTCTAGGGATGAAGATTTCATGTTCTATGTGGATTCAACTTGTAAACTCCTTTCCTTTCCCTGTCTTCTTTTATCTTTCTACCTTCACTTCAGGTCCTTCCATCTGCCTCCCTCTGTATTTGCTTTCACCACTCTTCCTCAGTAGCTCTGAGTCTGCTCTACTTTCGGTGCTGATGGCAGCTTTAACAGGCAACATGTGTATTTTCCCTGGTAAATCTGGCTTTGCTCTGGCTGCTGGCACTTGGGGCTTTTAATGAGCACCTGCCAATTTGCAATCTGTGGCATTAGTCTGTATGTTACCTTCGGGCAAATGTCTGAGATGCCTTTCAGTCTTCATCTTCCTCTGTGACAAAAGATGCTTTGCTACTGATATTCCAGGGTAAATAGACCATTATTTTCTGGAAATCTTCAGTTGCTGTCTGTCTGATTTAAAGATGGACAGTGAAAAGCAAGCTGAGTCCCCTGCTTGCTCATCTCTCAATTCTAATTACTTTTTTTCCCAGTTTTCTCCTATCAGCTTGAAAGGGTTGGCTGATGTTTTCTTGTTATTTTTATTATGGTCTGGTATGTGCCAGTGCTGCAGCCTGGAGGAGGTATCACTCCTGCAGAGCTGAGGAGGGAAACACTGGAGGAAGCTATTTAGGAGACAAGATAAGGAATAGATTATTTTGCACTGATTTGGCTTTGACTTTGCCTGCTCCTGTGCCCGTGAGAATAGAAATCCAGTGAAACTGGTTGCAAAAAAAAAATTGCCTGTCAGAAACAGGCAAAGTTACGGGGTGATACGGGGGAATGTAATTACGTTGTTGCAGACTTTTAAAACACCATCGTGTTTCACCGCTGCGCGCAGTGTCTGACAGTTCTCACACAAGAGGGCGCTCCGGGAATTTTAAAAGAAATATTAGGATCTGTTAGGACTTTTTTACATGCATGTGTATTTTAATGTGTCGTTTTCCAGCCTATCATTCTTTAACTAAGGTTCAGTCTTAGAGCCTTAGAAAGCAATGTCTCCCTGCTATATTTACCCTCAAAATAATTAATAGAATTAACTGTTTGTATTATGACTTTTAATCACTAAATCCTCTGGGTGAGAAGGAATGATTATCAATGAACCCGAACAGCATAACCATGCAGATTTTGATAACAGCTATGAAAATAGTGTGTGATTATTCTTGGGTAAGATGTAGTATTTGAGTAATGTCTCTCAGAAACAAGACCCAGTTTTTGTTTTCTGACAAAGCAAATCCCTGTATTGGGAAAGTACTGTTACATTTCTACTACCTGGAGAAAATCACCTGCTTTTAGACTAATGTAGGAAAAGCCACGTAGAAACCAGAATCTCCACAGAAAATCACAGCAGGAGGGTGGTTCTGTAAGGTTTTTTGTTTGTTATGGTGGAGGGTGGCTTTGTTTGTTTTGTTGTTATTTTTTGTTTTGCACATTAAAAAAGTGTGTTCAGCCAAGATCAATGCTGTGGGTACAGCCAGAATAGGGTAGGACATCGGGCCTGTCACTGAACTTGGAAGGCAATAATGGTGTGGTGATACACTTGTAAAAGGTGGAACTTCCATTTCTTACTGAGCTGGTCTCACCTGTTCTCACTTAGGTCTGATGCCGTTTGAATGCTCACTAGCCTGGTCAGAACTTGAGCTGGATCATGTGAAGCTGAAAGACAGTGTAGGGTCAGTTAGGATCTCCCATTTCTTACCATGGTTAAGTTTCCATAGTAAGAAATGTTAAGTGTTGGTGAGAGAACACCAACTTTCTGGGAAGACAAATGTGTTAAACCTGATTTTTTTAGTTCTGATTTTTTTGGAGCTCATGGGAGCAGGCTCTTCCACTTCTCCAGAAGTGCACACCCTTTCCCATGAGTTTGCTGCCTGCCTACACTGTTTTTAAACTGAGAACACTTGCCTAGCAGAATACAGGCCATAGTTAAGCACAGATGTTTATCTGTTAGTTTTGCAATGCAGTGTTCTTCTAGGCCTTTGGTGAGTATTGAGACAGGCAGTATTTTTCTCCTAATGTGTGGGCATGCAGATTAGTGCTCTGTCTTTCCGAACAGGAAACTTTGGAGGGAATCAGTCTCACCCTCACGTACCTTCCCAGTGAACTATTTGTTCTGCAAAATTAAAATGTAAACAACCATAAATAATCCCATTACTAGTGCTATAGTACAGTCCTGGTAAGTGTGAGGATATTTTACAGTGTCTGTAAATGTGAATGATTGCTTTTAGGAGAGTATTTAACATTCAACCTCTATTTTTCCCTGGTAATGAGTTCTGTGGCCTCGTAAGCTAATGTGGTAAAGAGTATTTGCTGTTAATTCACTTGTTTTGCTTCTTATCTTCTGTCTTTCAGATTCAGTGACTGGCCTTGTTCTTCACCTGTTGATAGGCTTACAGGCCTGGAAAGGACCTCTGTGATCACCCCTGTGATCTTGCCCAAAGGCAGGATCACCTATATTGGTCCTTTGGGCTGGTGATTGTCTAACTGGTTCCTAACACCTTCAATAAGCCAGACCTTGCAGGCTAAACTGCTGTATTTCATTACAGTCTGAAAATGTTGTCCTTATCGGTCTTGCAGAAACTTAATCCCTTTACTACTTGTACGTTTATGTATTTGAAACATATCACATTGTCATCTCTCCTTCGAATTAATGGAAGCATTTACCCTAGCCTTTCCCAATATTTTTTTAGAATCTCTGGTCTGATCTTTCGCATTGCTGATTGTGCTCTGGATTCCCCATTTCATTTCCATTTTTTTGATGTATGATGCTCAGAAGTGAGAATGATATTTTAATGAATATTTTACAGTCTTGCAGTAGAACAAAAGTATTTGCAGATGCTTCTGTATAGAGATCCTATGTGATGTTTACTCAGTTTTGGTTTTTTTTTTCAAGGAAGACAGAGGCATTTTAAGTTGCAAATTGCTCATTGGGTCTTTAACAGAAGTATATTTCAGTTTTGCTGTTTTCATACTCTTAATCAAACTTCCAGTCTGATGAGTCCGGTCTTCTGTTTCCTTTATAAGCTGGCTAATTCCAGATTTTTCAGTTGGTTACCTGGGCTGCTGTCATAGAAATCCAATTCTTCTGTTTCTTCAGAACTGACTTTGTAACATTTGCTGTCAGATACTTTCAGTAGTTGCCACTCTTTCACAATGTAAATCAATCACTTATTTATCTTCAGTCATTAATCCACTGTGAACAGAACAATAAAGTCCAGGATTTTGTTTTGTTTTGTTTTTTCTCACAGTGCTTGTAGTTAACCTGGAAACTAGCAATAATACTTTGAATTACTCTCTTCTACATATATTACACTCCTCAAAATTTCCCTTTATCTTGGTGGGGTAGAATGGAGTTCATGATTGAAATTTCTGTAGTACCTAGCCATCTCCTTCCCTTAACCTGAGTAATTAGATGTTATATTCACATTTTGCTGTTCTGCTCTTAGACTGGTATTTTTCCCTTTACAATGGAATTTTGAACAGAGCAGTAAGCATAAAACATAGATTTTTTTTTTTCTTGAGGAATAGATTGAAGGTTTTCAGCTTCTTGATCTGTCAGATCGAAGCGAGTCTTGTTAAAAAGCAGCTTGCCTTTTTCTATTTGTTTTACATTATGTTCTTTCACCATGAATTGCACCAATTCTTTTTTGATCCACATTTCCTAAATCTCTATTTTATATTTTCTGATCTGAGGCCTAGGCAAGCACAGCACATGAGAAACAATCAAAATGTTAATGTAATTTTAAATTACTTTAAGCCCAGTCCTAGTGCTCTCTTCCTAGAGAATGACCTTCATTTTTGTCCCTGCAGGGAAGAAATCTTCCTTAGGCAACTATAGGCCATAATATGCTACTGTTTTTTAAGCAGAATTCCCCATTGATTTCTTCAGGGAGTTCCACTTAAAATGCGACATCACGGCAGAGCTCAGTCTAGTTACATATATCAAATGAAAGGATTGTAAGGATGCAGTTCACATACATTTTTGAATCCTGTGTCTAAGCTGCAGTGGCCACTAGAGGGAATGAGAGATCTCAGACGTTTCCATTTCAAAAGAAACATTTTTTTCTCTGGTTGGTTTTAGATTAAGCTCTTAGACATAACTGCTAATCTATATTAGCTTTTTTTTTTTAATTATAAGAAAATTAATCACGTGCATAAATGTTTGTGATTCTTATCTCCACTGAGTTTTCTAACTCTTCAACAGAAATCAGACTGGTCCCAGAAAAAGATTTGCAAATCATCAGTACAAAAATGAAAAACAAAAGGGATTCTGGTTAAAGAGATTTGTTTCTTTTGCCCCTCTCAGAAAGCTCTAGAGCTACTGGCAAAATACTGAGATAGTGTTGCCTACTGTTAGGGCCTTCACATACAATACTGTCAGACTGTTTATGTCAGCTACTAATGGCTATAGAAGAGCAGGCATTTTATGTTACTGAAAAATCTAAATTGCATTCCAGACAGGTTGACACTGGTGCTTCAGATTGTGGGCTTGCAATATGATAATTCCTAATCTAAGTAGAAAAGACTGTCAAATTCAGTTTTACTAAGAGCCTGATTGTACTTTGCCTTTTAGCTCTAGAATGCTACAGAAACAATCCACTCTTTTTGGCTCTGAAAGTATTTTCCCTTCACTTTTTTTTCTGTCTGTACATAAGCATAGTGTACATAAGCTCATGTGTTCCTCTAAGTTTCTAGTTACCCATTCTCTGTAAGCATGACTTAATCTTACACAACCTCAATATTTTCTCTGTCTTAGCTGTCATTAATCCTGAATATGCATCAGGAATTGATGCGTATTTCAGACATGAGGATGTTTGAAATATATCTTTGCTCCAAGAAATGGGGACTTCTTTGGTGGGGGGGGAAGCGATTTCTGGGTTGAAATATGGGTCATAGGACTCACTCAAGTCTCCATGGTTCTTTGTTGGAAGAAACTAGGAGAAAATCTAGGAATGTCAGAGTAACTTAGGGTCCTCCATGTATTTACATGTAAGGTAGCAGAAGCACATGTGTGAGTAGAAATGGCAAGATAGTGTGAAGTTTATCCTTCAGATATCCAGAATGTTCTTATGCTAAGTGGTTTAGGAGCCTTAAAAAAAAAAAAAATCTGGTATTGTGTTCTACAGCATTTATTGAGGTTCATACCATTTCTAGTCCCACATGCTTCAATGGACAGACATCCTGAGTGTGTAATACAGCTAACGCAACAAGCCAAATTGTTTAAATACCCCTTTTGAAGGGGGTGGAGGAGTGATACTGGTGAGAAAATCCTAATAATGAGAGCTTTTGGGGTGTTTTGATAGCAGCTAGTGTAATCATGAAAAGTGGTGAGCATGCTGTTACAGCCTTTTCAAGATGAATAATGTTACACTTAAAAAGAGGCTTAGGATGAATTTACTGATAAAGCAGGCTTTTATAAGGTCTTCAGTATATACAATACTTACTGGCACTGGACCAAATTATCTAAAAGAAATATGTGCATACCCTAAAATAAATAACTTTGGGCTGTCTTATGACTTCCAAAATACATACTAATTTGAGAAGAATATCTTTTGTCCTGAAATAACTCACCTAACCTTAGTATTTGTACAGTGTATATTCTGATCACTTGTGAATATTAACATGATCCAAATTGTTACCCTGTGCAAACATTTACTAAGGCAGTGTGAGGTATGGTCTGTAGTCTGATGGAACTTAAAATGCCAATTAAAAATGATGACTTATTTAATGCCAACAGGCCATACCCTGCAGTGCTTACTCAAGCAAAATTCTAATTGACTCCAGTGGGAGGTTTCCTGAAGTGAGAACAGTGGAGAGAGGAAGAGGCATGAGCAAAGGTATGACCTCAAATATTACTCCAGGCATCGTAAGGGGCGGTATTTTGTATTCCCTGGTACCAGTGAGGAGCCTGCCTCGCTTACAGACAAAGATTGAAAGAGCAGGGATTCCTCTGCTATCTGGAGCTCCCTGCAATTGTAGCTCACTTTAGGGAATGTTTTTGTTGAAAGCTGACTTTTCATTGAAAACTGCAGATTTAATGACAGTGAAATAACTCATGAGCTTTTATGTGTTTTCTCAAATGGATGTGGGATGATGAAATGGGGGCGAGAAGGGGAGCTGACATTAAAAAGTACCCACAAAAGTAAAACTTTACAAGAATTTTTTTTTTTTTAAATGCTCTGGAGACAAGATACCTCAAGGAAACAAGGTTGCAAACAAACAAAATATGTGATTTCCATCTCTCTTGGGCTTTATTTAGTGCTCTTCTGGTTCCGCTTGTCTGCAAACAAAAATGTGATTTCCATGTCTCTTGGGCTTTATTAATGCTCTTCCGATTCTCCATGTCCTGCTCCCAGCAGCCAGAAGAGCCTGTGCATTTAATCATGAGTTAGTAAGATATAAGGAATATCATCCAAGTGATGTTCTGTTTGCTGTCCTTCTCTGCCTGTTGTTTGAGGTGTACTTTGACTTGCTTTTTGAACTCCACATAAACTGTCTGTTGAAGATTTTGGTTTCTGCTACTTGAGATGTGTTCTCTAGACAGATGAGTTGGAAGTTTTTCCTCTGGCTTTGTCACTGGAGTTATTCCTAAATGCTTTTGACAGTACCAAAAACCCTAGAGAGTACACTTGATTGATTACTATTGACTGACAGATTAGTTGGTTTGTTTGGGTTTTTGCAGGTAGTAAGTTACTCTCTATCTACTGTGCACCTATAATTACAGTGGTTGAGTTACCCTTATTTTTAGTAATGCTTTAATTTAGTTTGCTTCTTGCACAGCTTACTACTACTACTACGTTTAAGTCAGCAGAACAGCTATTGCAGACTGATACACATTAAGACGTGTGTGGTAAAATATTAAACAAAAATAGTAAGAAACACTTCTAGAAGTTTTGAAGCCTAAGACAGAACAATTTAATAAACTTGACTTTTTATATCTACGTATTTATAAATTATAAAAGCTTAAATGTGGACATTTGTAATGGATTATATACGTCTCTAGTAACCTTTGTTTTACCTTCTCTACTTCGTTCTCAGAGAACACCAATGGTTTCAATATAAGGAAGAAATGAAAGTTGAACTTATATGGTCCTCTTAAAGACCTTTGCCATTTATTGCCAGAAGTACTGTTTTCTTTTCTACTAATTTACTATATCATTCTACGAATTTACTATATTATTACTATATCATTTACTATATCATCTACTAATATACTATATCAACTAATGATGTCTTGCTTAGATTTACCATCTTTGTGACCTTATTTTAAAATTTTTTTAATTCTTGAACTTTGCTAATTATCCTGTGAGGTAAGCAGATGATCTATTTAGGGAATAAATAAATTGCTGTTTAAGTGCAGCTGCTGTTCCAGCAGTGGAGATGTTAGCTGTTGCCTTGGTGGTATAGGAGGTAACCAGTGGACATGGGCATGTCAAAGGGACAGAAAAGGCACATGTTCACTGCAGGTTCGTTTTTTTATCCTTTTCTGGTATCCATACAAGAGGAAAAATGGCAACTCTGCATCGGAAGGCTGAGCATTAACTTTAGAGAAGGAGCAGATATAAATAACTCTGTTTTTATATATGACATCTCCACCTCTGTGGTATCTTTCTAGCACAGAGTATTGAAGCTATCTGAAACTCATTTACCTTTGATAAATGTTGGGGGTTTTCCTCCTCATTGTCAGCTTGTTCCTTAAATGACAGATATTTAGGAGGAGTGTTCAGTTGATTTAGAGCTCTTTACTCAATGCCATCTGAAACTATGTTTGACATCAGGAGTACTGTATTTTGCAAGAATTATACTCTAGTAAGACTTTGTGCTAGATCACTGCTAAAAATGAGAAATGTGCAGTTACCATAAATTTTTTTTGTAGTAGTAGTGGGACACTCCATTGTCATACTCCATTGTGACTAAGACAGTCATCACACTAACATAGATCATGGTACCAATAATAAATAAACCGGACAATAACACTGCATAGATTGTGCTTAAAATACAGTTTTCATATTGATGTACCCCTGCTCCCAGACAGCTGCTTTAAGTGGTGCCAAGTATTATGCAATTCTGTAATATTTACCTGACTACATTTAGATTTTAGTATTTAATATGCTTAAAAGCTAGTAATTTTTGAAAGTATGTCTGATGCTGTGATTATAGATAATTAACTGTTAATTAGTAATTTATTTTTCTGTCCAGATGTTTTTTTAATAAAGGTGGTAGTTTGGTCTTGTTTTTCTTTTTTAACTTTGATATGAAATTTTTGTGGACTATTGTGAATATTTTCCAGCTCATGAGATATACTGCTTATGTCACTTCATGGAGTTTCTTTATAAGAAGAGGTTGGTTTTGAATTTCATAGTGTAATGAAATTCAGCACCATCAATATACTGCACAAAAATACAGTGCCTTGCTGATCACTGGAAACAAAAAATCCCACCCCACATGGAAATTAAAGTTCACTTCAGCATGTGAACAACCTCTCACCAACTGTTTGTAGTACTTATTCAGTGTTTCTTTACAAATACCTTCTACTAAATAACTGCATGTCTTTAAAAAAAAAATGGAATGTCAAGGCACTAATTGCATATAGGCCTTGGACTGAATGTGATGGTGGTGTTTTTGTTCTGTCATAAGTGCGTGTCTTTTAACGTGAAGTTGTTAGGAGAGCTGACAGCCATTTAGGTGGCTCACAATCAGGGAATGTTTCATGTAACAGCTCTGGTTTTGTAGATCAATTTTTCTATTGGATTTTTGCATTCTGTATCTGAAAATTTAATTTATTGTATCAAAAACTGATTTAAATAGACTTACTATTCAGGGCCGACTTTGATCTGTCTCTGACTAAAAAACTGAACAGCTTTATCTTTCTATCATTTTATTTCTCAGATGTGTAATAGCTTCAAGTGCTTAAAAATCACAGTAATTTAAATATTCTCTTTCTCCTTATCTTTTGTGGTTGGTTCCTGTAATTTAACAGTGCAGGTGAAATGATGAAAACTGTGTAGACTTTTAAAAATTTATTAATCGTTGACTTCACTGTAAACTATATGAGATTTTTTTGCCTTCAGCTATAGCCTTTAGTTTCAGTTGATTTCCACTTGCGTTTTTTGTGGAGGTTGTGTTTGAGTGCATATTCAAAGACTTAACCATGTGCATGTGTGTCTGCTGGGCAAGTGACCGCTGCAGTCCTTCTGCTGACATTCTGAGACCTCTAGTGATCATAAAATCAAGGCCATTCAGGACTGTGTTCCAGGTCAGGAGCAGATGTTTCTGGGGGCTGCAATGTATCCATGTAAAACGTGATGCTTGGCCAGTATTTTATGAACTTCCTTTTCCCTTAAGGTTTGCTTCTTGGTAAATATCTTGCGTGTGGCCCTTATAATAGATGTACTTGTTAACAAAAATGGCTTAAATGAGTTTGCTCTCCTGAAAGGCAGCCCGTTTCCAAGACCTATGCCAACTGAAATATGTTCTACTAATTATGACTGTAGGGAGACCAAGCAAATAAAAGACGGAACTGTGCTTGTGGCCGTCATTCATCGCACAAGAGGACACCCATGGAATTTATTCTCATTATTGCTTTCACAGCCTGGACACTGGTGATTGTTCTCTTTTGCTCTGGTTGTGCACTCTTGCTGTTTGAGCTTTTCTATTGAGCATCCTTTTATGTTTCTTAGAGATTGTAAATGTTTGTTTTCTAGATTTGTTCAGTTTAAAGAATAATAATTATATTTGCTTTGTAGTAACTGTGCCATCTAATCCATATTAAACAGTGCAACTATACATGTAGACTAGTTTCCAAGGAAACATCATCCCCTCTCCTGCCCCTGAACCCCTCCTGGAACTTTTGAAAGTGAAGAGTCTTACTTTAATCACACCCTGTTGTTGCCCTCCTAATCCTGAACTCATATTCTCAACAAAATTATAGCTTTTAAAATGTCTGCAGTGCTGTTGTGAAGTTTACCAGGCATTCCAAATGATTTAAGATACTTAAATGGTATTGGAACAAATTACTGCCTTCATTATGACAGACAGCAGATGAGTACATTACACTACTTAGTCTCAGCTTCTTTAACTAAAATACTGTGATTGTTTTCCATCCAGTAGTTCTGTAATTACTCTTTCTTTATGCTCACTATAAGAATTAAGATGGCATTTTTTTAGTCTCTTTAAATGGCACAATCATGGTAAATCATGGGCATTGTTAGGAAGATGATAAATTATTTCATTTATGTTCCAATGTGAGTAGAATGGTGGTTTAGTTGGGTAAAATTTGGCAAACATACTTTGCTACTTTCTTATTATTTTGATTCTATTGAAGGATTTCTTGAGGTAAATTTCAGGAAGTTGAGCATATTTAGTGGATTGCTGATTGGATTTAAGCTTGTAATTTGAGGAGTGTCAAATTACATTCATACTTTCATGGCTCGATACCTGCTTTGGCATACAGGTGAAGGAAAACCAAAACTGATTACTCAGGGGAGGATAGGATCAACCAAGGTTTGGATTTGTTGGTGTGAAATTCTCCCTCCAAGGTATACAAAGAACAAAGCCTGTTGCTGCAGTTTCACACCTTCCGGAAAGGTGTCTGTCCATCGGGTGTGTGTTGCTCAAATTGCTTCCTGTTTCCAATCTTTCTGACTGGGGGGTTTTGCTGCATGTGCTGGGTGGATGTTCCAGTCATCAGATGAAGTGGAGGAGGTGGTTTGCTCTGTGTTCATTGCTGTGTTGACCAAATTCAGATTAATTTCATATCAACTGCAAATAATTCAGGAAGTTTTGTCTACTGTACTGCCATCTAAGGCAGCCAGTAGAGACATGGTGTCTGTACAGCATCTATATTTCATTGGTTTAAAAAAAGGCATAAAGTTAGTGCACTGATAAAAGATGATGCTTAAGAGAACTGTGTTCTGAACCGGGAACTGTGAAATAAAAAATTTGGAAATGAAGTTTTTTTCAAATATCTTGATATTGCTAATGAAGTGTTTGGAGTTACCAGTATGTGCTGTGGCAAAATGTCAGAATTTTTTATATGAGGGATCAGATACCTTTGTGCAGACAAATATTTAATGACACACTGCTGGTATTTATTTTATTTTATCAGTGCTGTGCTTTTGAAGGAGCTCTCAGTGAAGTTACACATCTGCATACAGATGCAGCCACAGAGGCTGTCTGAAGCAGTTAAATCTGTGACCCACAGCTCCTGCCCCTTGATGCATGGGCTGTGCTGAGCTGTGTTCCTGCTGGAGCCTGCTGCTGGGGATGTAAGTGTGGGAGGATGTGGGGGAAAAGGGGATGCTGCTCTCCTGGGATGCTGAAATGATCCTATGCCATCAAAAGAAGTGTTTTTGTAGAAATATTACTGAGAAGTGAAACTTGTACTTAATGCAAATATGTCCTATACAGACTACAGAATATACTGAGAAATGCCACATCTTTGCTCACAGAAGTTTTCAGAAGTATAATAAAGTCAAACACACTTTTCCAAGGACTCTTTGCCATTGCTTTGAATTACTCCTAAGGAAATTACTTAAAGGGCTTGGAGGACTTAGAAGGTAACAAATGTAGTGCAGAAATAATTGATCCTTTTGGTTTATTAGGTTGTGTCCCTGTTGTGGAAGTTTTGTCAATAGCAATAACACTGTAGAGATGTCTGTCTGCAGTTAGCCTGTAGCTAGATCAAAAATTTCATAGGGTTCTAGCTACATGATTTCTCCTTGAAGAAGGAGATGTATTATTTAATTTGTAACTAAGTCCTGGGACATCTTGAAGAACAGCATTGATATTTATCTTTGCCATTCCAGGCAAAAGTCTGCTGGTTATGTACAGCACTAGCTTGAGTTTGTGAAAATCTGGCTTGCATACAGTTGATAATGATTTTGGAATATTTTCAGAGCAGAATTAAACAATTAACTTTTAAATTTGATTTGAAAGAGTAGTGTGTTTGAAGGAAACCTTTGTTGGTTTGAATACAGTGTTTGCTGAGCTCACGCTTGTAGTTCTTACACAGTGATTTGATTTGTATTTTATATACTTTTTAAAAATGCATTTGCTTTTAGATACCAGCCTCCCACTCCCAACTTATTTCTCTAGGGGTAATAAAGATCTGTTTGCATGGAATCAGTGCTGAGGTGCGTTACCTCACAGTTAGCAAGCAGACTTGCTCAGGGTTGCTCTTTACATCTGTTTGGATGCTGGACAGTTAAATTGATTCTCTGCTGACATTTTAAATGTTTCAGCCACCCTATACAAAAATGTGTTGCTGCAACTGGTATGCTGGTTTTTTCTGCATTAGTCACATTGTGCAAAGTAGTCTCTGACTGTTTTCTTTAGTAACCTTCATATGGGGAATTAAACCTTGAGTTCTAAGTATCTGATTGTACTGACCTTCACTTCAAGGAGGTTTTTTATTTAAGCTTCCAGCCTTCCGTCAGGCAGAAACATGATCACCAATAAAAATAAAATAAACACCTAGTCTTGCACCCTCTGCTTACTTGAACAGAAGTGTTCATAAATGTAGAGCTCTTAGCTGGGCAAATACAGGCAGCCTGCCGACTACATTTACATTTTAAAATTTACTGCAGTGAGGGTCATTCCAATTCAAAAGAGAGTATTTGGTAAATGAGTTGGCAAGCAGAATGACTTTGTAGTGTTTAAAGGAGCTCTGCCAAGAACTGGCTGAAAAATTCTTGTTGTCTGGTTGTACCTTTTGAAATGAGAAGGTAGAGAAGACATTTGAATTTAGTAGAAGAAAATATATGAGACTCCCTTAGTCACTGAAGGAGCTGCCAGATTCTAGCATGTAATTCTTTGTGATCTCTGCCTTGAAAATGCTAATGAAGGGAGAAGAAATTTGATGACCAATGGCAATCAATGAGAAAGTGTCTAGTGAGGGATGCAACCATAAATGACAGTTACTCTTACAGTTACTCTATGGAAGTTCCAAACACCTTGTCCTGAAGTGCCGGTATGGTGTAGGCCATAGAGCATATTCAAAATATGCTATGAATAGGTCAGGACAATATGAAGGAAAATCACCCTGAAAATCAGGAGATCCAAATTTAGTGAGAGACCTGGGATTTTATTTCTCTCACTGTCAATCACGCAGTCACAGGATGCCAGTATTTTTACCAAAGTGTGTTTCTTTCTTCATCTTGTCTTCTGGCAGGTGGGCTCCTGTGAGCTGTGTTAAGTGCAACACATTCTCAGTATAGTTGACTCTTCATTAGTGCAGTTGAGGAATGGGGCCTCTGGCCCAATATTTGTATGACACTTGTAGCAGTAACAAAAAGAAACCCTTTGAACTGTGTGCAGTGCAGCTCTTACTTGTAGGAATGAGAGACTCGAAGTAATTATTTACATTTGTTTCAGATTAGCTGTTTCCTGCCCTTCCTAAAAGAGATAATCTTCCCGTTTTTTCATTTTTACAGTCATCTATTTTACTTACTTTTCCCCTTTTTAAAGGGAAAAGGACTGTGGAAAGGGAAGAAGAAGCTTTGCTTTTTGAATAGAAACCTGCATAACGTGGCTAAAATGTGCACTCTCTTCTTATAACTCATGATCTAAATCCAGATTAATGAAAGGGACACTGGGGGTAAAAATTCAAGGCTCTTCCAGACTACAGAAGATGATGTGGTCCAGAGGTGAAAAACCACCTCAGAAATTTCCCTGCCGCAATCCTCTGCCACTTACAGTAAAGAAGATTTAGTTCTAATCTGCCACTGCATGATTTGTTTTGTTCTTAGTGAGAATTTAGCCTCACATTTTGCCTTGTTCAGAGATATTTCTATGGTCTGGTCATATGGCAAAATACATAGCATAATATTAAATTTTTAGTCAGGAGGATTGTTCTTTTATTAGTTAATACAAGGTAGGACATCTTTGTGAAAAGAGCTGATAAAAAACTTGTTTTCTTAGCTGTATTATCCAGTCTTCATGATTTTTATGTTTGAAACAGTTGCGAGTTAATACCTGGCAGTAAACACTAAATCCATATGTGGTGACTGACAGATTAAGCATTAGGGATTCCATTGGAGATTAGACTACACTTTCTGAAAGTGCAGATGTCAGTACTATTTTACGTCACAGTGCTGAGTTTAGCTGCCTTATGTTTTGCATAAAAACAAGGGCTATCATATCATTTTTTTTTCTTTTCTTTTTTTTTTGGTGTCCCATTTTCTCATTTTAGTTGCTTCACAGTGGTGCTTTTGGCACTGTTCATCCTCACAGAGATCAAGTGATAACTGGTGCAGCAAAAACATGAAAGGCAATATAAGGCTGTGAGCCCACTACATGAGTTAGGCAGGTGGCCTTTTGGTTGAATCTGAGAGAGGAGGAGAAAGAGCTGGAGGACTTGAGGAGGACTTGAAGTGAGGCAATTTAGTGGCAGAATAAAAGTAGGGAAGCAGAGATGGAAAACTAGATGAGACACGACTTTGAGAAAGTTGTGTCATACGGATATGATACTTTTCGGAGCTGCCACCTTTCAGCAGGGTTGCTTACAGTTTGCCAGCACTCACATAGTTTGCTAGATAATGTGTTCATGCATTAATATCCGATGTGCTTTATGAGTGTGCATATGAATCAATGTGGAACAAGTAAAAGTCATAAAAGAAGTATTTCTGGCCTTGAAGCCTTAAAATCAATGTGGGGAGAAACGAGTTGTGTGCATAAACCCAGCAAAGTGAGAGAATGGATTCACTTTCACCAACTAAAGTAGGAGTGCAGCCAATTCTGAACAGAGCTGTCCACATGTAACTGATCACCACTACTCACTGGTGCTGCAGGATTTACTGAACAGGAACAAATGGTGCTGGTGACTCTAGGAATATTATCAACAGACTTAATCTGTGTAGCATACATGTCATTAGTGACTCTTGTTAGCTTTCACTGCACTCAAAGGATGGAACAGTGCCCTAGGGAGACAGTGCCATTGCATCACTGTGAGTATTTAAGGAGAAATTGTCTCCTGCTCTTGAAATAACTATTTTACTCCATTTCTGGGAGATGTTCTTTAATCTATGTGTACTGGAGGTGTGCAACTAAAGGTTCCTTGGCCTGTTTCTTTCCTCCAGTGAACCCTGAAAGAAATTAGCTTTTATTATGTAGAACTCTGCATTAATACGATGATTATATTATATTTCATACATCAGTATTTCTGCTAATTGCCTGCCAGGAGTGAATTCTTCTTCTGCACTCTGTCTGTTCTTCTTACATATTTTGACTTTGGTGAAATCAGGGTTCCTTGGGAGCATCAAAACCAGGTCGTAGCTGACATCTGGATAACGAAGTAGGTCAGGTCAGCGTAATCTCCAGGAAGCTGATGCAGAGAATTCCCTTGCCTCTCTCGGCAGTGATTTACTAGCAGACTTGTGATCATTCAGGTTTTTCCTCTGGCTTAGCCTGGCTGGAGGTTTTTATCTTTGTGCTGCAGAGGTGTGGTGTGGCTTTTGGAGCTGTCTGGACTTCCTTCTGCTCATTAGCTCCTGGCCACTGCAAAGGCTTGGTGTAACATTCATGCTTCTGCTTTCTCTGTTCTGTAGTTAAAGTAGGCTAAGTATTTCACTCCTAGAGGGAAGTACGTCACTTTTACCTTAATGCAGGTTATTTGGGTGAGACAATTGCGTATGATACAGGGGTCAAACTAGATCAGAGGTCAGAAAGGATGTGTGCCTTGCTGTGCAGAAAGAATTTAGCATTTTACAAGTCTGATTCTCAGACTTCAGGTAGCTGAAATTAGGATTTGTCTCTCTCAAGTGGTCCCTTATGCTCAATCCTTATCATGTCCAAGGATAAAGTTAACATTTTGCTTGTGTTTTCTCCAGATTGAGATGTCTTCAAAGAATTACTGTTTTCTCCCTGACTGCAAAGGAGAACAACTCTTCCAGCAACTTAACCAAAAATATCTGCCAACCAAGGGAAAAAATTAGCAGCCAAAGAGTTTGAAAAACCTATTTAACTTTTTCAATTAGAAGACCGTGGCTTGCTCATTCCACATTTCTTCTGAAGTTGGATTTTTCTTTCTTCTAGCACTGCAGAAAAAACAATTTTCAATGTATAAGAACCAAATATCTTCAAAAGGAGGTAGATCCTCTAACACTGCAATAATGTTAAAGGGATAGGAAACATGATCGTTGCAAGTTCTGCTGTGTTAAAGCTCTCAGACCTGGTCATCACTTGCAGTTGTGCCACTTGCAGGAGCTGGAGGGCTTTTTGGAATCTACTCTGCTTAAACTCATGCTTCTGCCTAAACTAATTTGGATTCATTTGGGAAGTGTGGCAGGGGGATTTTTTTCTTCACCTGGCCTTCCCAGACTGAAGTTTTCTTGCATGAAAAATTATATTTTAATATTATAAAAGAGCTTTGAAAAAAGACTCTAAATTTCTCCACTTGTGGGATGCAGTATTTATTTAATCTACTACTTAGAAAGTGATATTTTACGCTAGGTAGCTCTAGTGCTATGAACACATTCTTGGGACACAGCCAGACTTCTTGGTTTCCCCACAACATTTACAAATGCACACAGGAGATCTTTGCATGATTAATACTGGTTTTATCCAAGGCAGTGAAGTCCATTTTCTTGTAAATCTTCTGTATTAGTGTTCTTTAATAATTAGTCAGAGACATGAACAGAACGGTGCCGACTGATGAGTAATAAACTGTAGCTGCTTAAGGAAAAGACACGTGAGTCAGCAGGGACCGAAATGGGATGTAAAGCATCCGCTGTGCGATTCAGGGAAGGGGGGAGCAGCAGCAGTGAGCTGTCACCACCAACTGCTGCCAAGAGCAGAGGATGGAACTGTGCTTGTGAGGCGCCTGCAGAGCCAGCTGTGGTGGCACAGCCCACAGTGGTGATACACGGATTGACAAGACCTTCCCACTGCCCCCTGGCTGGAGATGGATCCCTGTGCTGTTCCATGAATGCAGTCATACTGCCCTCCTGGGACGCCCTATTGGGAACCTGTCCTACCCTTTTGTTTCGTCTGAAGGGGCAAAGCTGAAGAAAATGTGCCATTCATTTTGTCATAATTACACTTCTGAAATTTGTCAGTTTATTTATATGATAAATGCAAGTCAAGGAAGGGTGAAAGAAATGGTGCTTTAATGGCAGGAAACCTATCAGATTTTGAAGGTGTTAATCTTTCAGTTTAATTTGTGTTAGGAACTTCAAGTGACTTTTTAAAAAAAAAGCAAGTATTAATTATAATTATTATTAAAATTATTAATATTATTAATAATAATAATTTCCTTTAGTAAAAAAAAAATCTTGATAGAATAGAATTTTAGAAAAATTTGCCATTTTCTTTTGTGGTCATCTGATGAAGTCTCAAGAGCATATTTTGTCCTCTTCAGCATTCTTAGTTATGACTTGGTTTGTCATGAATAAATTCACATGGCTTTTTTGGTGAAATAAATCACAGCCCTCTGCAATTTGTTTATGAATAAGTTAGCATCTGCTAAAGAGATTTGCGCTGCAATTTCCCTTGAATGACTGTTTTCAAATATGGCTGAAATTAGGCCTCATACTCAGCTGAAGTTAAGGCTGATATTCAACATAACCTCAGAATCATGGCACTCAGTGCCACATCCAATTGTTTCTTGAACACCTCCATGCCTTTAAGCAAAGGAATGTAATATGTATGTATTTTTGTCCTAATTTTTGACTTCTGATTTTACTGCTTATCATTATTGGGGTAATTTTACAATGTCTGACCATTTAGCCAGCAATCTGAAGGGCTTTTCGTACGTTGTGTTAATGTCTTTTCTTCTGCTTATATGGGACACCATTATACAAGTTACGTTTGTTAACTGGGCTCAGGTATGTTTTGTTGTGACTGAGGTCTGTGCGGCATCCATTGTTCATATTAGAAAAGATTTGTAAATTAATATTTAGAGAATTTCTTTTCTCAGTGATAATTTCTCATTTTGATTCAGCTACCACCATATCTAATTGTGCATTGTGCCATTACCTCATAGCTCAGGTACGCAGGGAAGGAAGGTCTTTCTGTTCTTGGGGACTTGTATTATTGGGAAAGAGCCTCATCCTGGGAAGGTGCTGGATGTAAGACTGAGTAAACTCTGTCGTACTGGGTGGCAAGTCAGTTATGTATATCTCAGTCGTTTTTTCTTGTCATTACTTTTTTTTTTTTTTTTTTTAAGCAGCTCTCTGGTGATTTACGATCTTTCCACTAGAGTGGTTTCCTGTCCTTGAACCAAACTTTTCACATGAAAACTCTACTGTAAGACATTTCTTTTCAATCAGGTGTGTATTTTTCCTCTGGTGATAGTGACCTTCACACACAAGGTGTGACTGTCCCTTTTATACGAATGATCCTTCAAGCACCATCTCACTGGCCTCATGTTATGTGATTTTCTTTTCATTCACGTAGCGCTTCAAGGTGGGATGATTGGTAATAAGCTTCATGCTACCTCTGATGGCTCTATCAAGTTAAAAGAGACATATTCAGGCTGCATCTTTATTTTGCATCAGCCGCATCTCTCATAAGAACACTTTGCTTGTTTCAGCATTGCCAGGAGCAGCCATCCACTTGTTTTAACTAAAGGCAATGATTGTGTTGTCTGTACTTTCTGAAACTGCACTGTGTTTTTGAAAGAATATTTATTCTTTCGTGCTTTTGTATATAATTATAATCTGTGTACTTCCTCCAGTTTCATGACCGTTTAACTCAGCTTGTCTGACAGTAGCTTGGCATTATTTTCTTGAATAATTCTGAGGAAATTTGCATGATGTAGTACATTTAATTGTTTGAACTTTGTGTGCGTGTGTCTCTTTCTCTATACCTAGTGTTGTCTTTGCTTTGCAAACAGGGCACTGCACGAATGTTATTAATGCAAAATGTTCTCTCCCAAGCCACTGATCCCTGTTGCTCCCTGCCTCAATACAGTGCATTATTTGCTTGTCTGGAAGCTATGATACAATTATTCTCTGTACCACAGTTAGTGTAAATGACCCTTTATACTAACCATTGCATTGCTGTCTTGGGTATTGCTCTTCCTGATTCCCACACTTCTTTGTATTTTGTTCATCCGTGTTTTGTACTTCTGCATTTGCTTTTTCCTTGTTTTCTTACCTTCTGAGGTACTGCATGAATGGGCACCAAGTCTGTACCACATGTCATTTCCGTTTGAATGTGGTATTGCTCACTAGTTTTGCATGTATCTGTACATCTTTATAATAGAGTTTCTGAGTATTCTTACTTGTTTCCTATATTTGCATTTCCCCTTATTAATCTATTGCACCTTAGTTTATCATTTTAAGATTTCGTAATAGCATGACTTGGCCATTTCACACAGCTTGGCGACTGACCAATCTGCTTTTTCTCCAAATTCATTGTTACGCTTTGTTGGTATATGACAGAAATTGTGGATTGAAAATGCTTCTAGAATTCTATATAGATGCTCCTGGTTTGTGCGAAAAAATCCAAATTCTGTTTGTTGCCTCTGGCAGCCATTGCCCAGTACAGATGATAATGTGATTGCTTTTATTTGAGTTCTCTCTGTCAAAATTCACTGCAATTATTCATTGTGATCAAAAAGGTTTCCAATTTCTAACTAAATTCTTTTCATGTCTCTCTGCTCAGGGACAGGACTCTGGTCCATTGTCATGATCACTGTTTGTTCTTTGTGTGTGTGTGCAGAAGGGAGATTCAGTATTTTTAGCTTCTGATATCAGGTATCTGAAGGAGCTAATTCCTTTCTGTCACCAAGTTCACTGCAGGAGAATAAATGGGGATGGAACCAAGGAGTCTAACATGAACTTTTTGCCTTTCTGTTCCTGTATTTCCCCATCTCATAAAGCACTTTTAAAATGCAGAGCTCTCTAGATGTTGCCTCATATATGAATATGCCATAAAATCATAGCAATATAATAATAAAACAACAAGCTTGGGAAACTATTGTCTTTCCTGTTGGGTTTGGCTTTTTTTTTTTTTTTAAATTGAGTTGAATCATCTGAAAATGAGTTGGACAGAGAGTGGTTACCTCATTAATGAACATTTGTATAATCCTTGGATACTTGTGAATGAAAAACTTGATTGAACTGCAAAATTGGTGGTAGTGATGGCTGTCTTTGTTCATGTTCAGTTTTATTATTGCAGCTACATGTAGTTTTCCCTCCTCACCTGTACTTCAGCGCCTTCTTCTCTGCACACAACACTTCCAACAGCTTGTATGTTTAAACAGAATATAAAAACTTGCTTGGTTGGACCAATTATCCATGTAGCGCATAGCTCTGTTCCAATAGCAGCAGCAATCCCAGCATCCACCATCACTGACTCTGGGACCTTGGAGATACAATCTGGCCTCTTTATCTTTTGTTAATGGAGAGATTTTGCAAGAATTTCTTCTTCTTTGCTGTACAGTTGAAGCTTATCACTATTGAACTGCTGTTAGCCTGAGCATCTTCTCTTAAATGATCTGCTTTCTTTTGCATTTGGTCTAATTTGCAGTGCTCACGTTTTTGTGACCACCAAATATTTTAAAAGTCAAATCTTCTTCTGTTCTTACTGGTTATCTGTCTAATGCTGATATCCCACTTGAAAATATTGATCCTACTTCCACAGAACTGCTGGAACATGTTGTGTGTGTGCTAGAAAGGTCCAAGGTTTCCTGAGGAATTCATCTGAGTGTAAAGTTGTTCTGGTGTCTGTCCAGCCCAAGGGTCCCCAGCAGGGTAGTGCGCATAGGCCGTTCCTTGCCCTGTGCCCTATTCCCTGGTGTCACTATTTTCCCACGCTGTGCCTTCTCTGTGCTCCACAAAAGTTTATTTTGTAACCTTTGGCTTGCCTTGAAACTTGACTTGAAAGTTAGTTATTTCTAAAAATAATTTCCTATCTTGTAATTAAGGTCTCACCTTAGAGCTCACCTCAGAGATGTTTCTTCTTCTTTCTGTTAAAAAATAATTGGTTGAATTATGCTGTGATTTTCATCTTGGCAGTATCTTCAAAGACTCTCAATTGATCAGAGATGAGCTTTTTTCCCCCTTCTAGAAATAGATCAAATTTGTTTTAATCAAGAAAATTCAATTTCATTGTTCCTCTTTTTGATCTTAAGAGAGCAGTTTCCCTTAACTCAAGTTTGTTTAAACTCTGTGGTTCCCTAGGGCACATACATGACCTTCTGTGTTAGAATTACATTTGTGACTAACTCTAGGAGTCTTCCTTGGCCTGAGCCTGTTTATGAAAAAGTCTCTTCTGAATTCTGTGACTCATCTGGGTGTCATGATTTCCTGCCCTTCTAGATAGATATCCCTCTCATTTTCAGTATCTTCAGTAGTATGTTAGAAAAAACTGCAATTGTCTTCTTTCTCACTGAAGATACTTGCTTTAACCTAAGCTTTTAAAGTAAATATCTGTGTTTTATAAAGATGTCTTAGTTAAAAAGCCGTATTGATGTGGCTGCAAAATTTGCACATATGTGGAAGTGTGTAAATGTCATTCATAATTCTGCATTTGTCCCACTACATGTATATGGAGAATTATATATTAAAGATACTATTGTAATGCTCTGGATTGTAAGGTGGAGCTCTCTAGTAATCTCATTATGCTAAGGCTTTATCCATCTAAACTGAGGTGGTGGTAAAAACCTTACAACCTTAAGAAGCTAATTAAGGACAAGAACCTCTTGGTCTTGAAATAAAGAGTAAGGAACGCAGTGCTTGTTCCAGGGAGCTTAACAGCGAACTCTATATACATAAATCCATTAAAAAATGGTTGTGTGTTGTAAAGTCACAATATGAATTTCTTAGAAAAATTCTCTTCAGAGGTATACAAATATTCCTAAGAGGAGGAATTCAGTAATATATTTACTCTGAGTTTTTTGTTTGGTTGGTTTTTGGGGGGGTTTGTTTAGTTTTATTTTTCTTGATAGAGAAAAAATTATTTTATGTCGATTAAAGAATATTCCCTGGACTTAATTACTTAGTCCTGTGCAAACATTTAATATTGAAGATATTATTTTCAGGTTTGATCTGTAGCTTGCTTATGTTATCAGAAGAGTTACACGGTGTCACATTCCAGAGCATTCTGGCAAAGGCAGGCTTTGGTTTGTACAAATGCCATTGTATGCAACCTTGAAAACTGCAGGTTTGGGTGGTTTTTTGTTAAAATTTCTGTGAATAAGGATAATCTCTGTAATTCTGACAGAAAGCAGAAGCGCCAAAGGGGAGGCCAAGCATGGCTGAAATTATCTTATTACGGTTGAAAGCTGCAGAGATGTGGCTCATCTTAATTATTGGGGGCTAGGGTGGGATGGTTAGAGGGTGGTATTTTTTGGTGTTTGACCTCTGTGTAAAGGCAGAGCAAGGAAGAGTACTGGAAGGAAAAGGAAGATGTTTTACTTCATTTCTATCTGACAGGGCTTTGCAGGACTCAAAGCTGTGTAGAGTCCTAAAGACAATGAAGCAAGGTCAGAACTGAAAGTGTTAACAGAGGGAGTCGCTGTCAGTGGGTTTCCAAAAGAAAAGCTGGGGAAAATGTTGCAAGGAGGGGAAGAAGCTGAGTTCTACAGGGTGTAGCCGTAGTCTCTTTTTTATTTCAATGGAAGAGGATTCAGTGGAAATAATCAAAGCAATTAAAAGCTTTGCGGAAACTTAGAAAACAAATTTTGGCAGCAGCTTTTTGGGAGCATTTGAAATCAGTAATTTTTTAGCAGCTGTGTGAGGGAAAAATCATCGAAACTGAAATAGCAGGGACCCAAATTAGTTTGCACTGATATGAACACAACACAGAAATGTGCTTTGGAAATGTTACATGGGAAGTGGGGTAGCTTTGGGACACCTCAGCTTTCATTCTTGAGAGGGAAGAGTCAAAGATGATCCTCTGCCTGTTGGCCCAAGGATTACAACTGGAGTGATTATTTGCAGAAATATTCTGCAGTAGCAACCAAGAACTATTGATTATTTCTCACACATGTACTGTGGATTCAGAGAGCAAGATGAGCAAATCCTTGTTTTTCTTCTCAGCAGAAATGTCAGGGAACAAACATTGGCTACCTTTACCAGATTTTTTGCTAGCTAAAATCAAAAGTTTTAAGGGAATTGGAAAGCTCTATAAATGAAGTAAAAGGAAATGTTAGTGGGTTTGTTTGTTTTAAATACGGCATATTTTATAGTTATTGTATATGCCTGTGCACCAGTGTAATTTTTTTTTTTTAAATTGCCCATAACAAAGTTGGAAATTGTGTTCAAACAACATTATTCTGGTTGTACATTTTATTACCCTTCCATTTTCCTCTACTGTTAGTCATACTGCAGAGAAAGAGATTATATTAATTAGTTGATGGTATGTAACAGAGATACGCACAGTATGGAAGTTAAAGGTAATCCTAGAACTGATTTATAGATCATCATCTTTATTTCAAGCAGTTTGTGTACAGTAATGGACAATAACACATTAGAAAATGATGCTTAATTTTTTGTTAAAGTTTAAAAAAATATGTAGTGCTCTTTCATCAATTAGCAGCAGGAGAGCAAATTATAGTTATATTAAACTGTGCATGCTATATAAATCACAAATCTTGTTAGCAAAGAATTAACATCATAACTGGTAATTTGAAAATTGCCTTTAGCTCTGAATGAGGATTGGCTGTGTGCATATTTTGATGGTGTTAAAGTAGTAAAAATAGATCTCTCTAGAAAGGAGCCTTTCTGGTGGTAGTGAAATTAATTATCTGCTCTTTTATGAAGTAGTAGTGTCTGCCTTAGTTATGTAATGGTAATGTGCTATAGAAAAGACTGGCTATCTTCTTTGATTCATGGCACTGATTCTAGATTTTAAAAAATTCCTTTTTTTTAATAATGGAAAGACTGGATTGTATCACCAAAGGACATAGACATCTAGTTTTCTCACTTTTGTTGTCTATTGAGGTACAGATGCATGAAAACTGCATAACTGATGTGGATTAATAATAAGGAAGTCAAGGAGATTTTTTTTCCCCTCCAGCATATCAAATACGTTTGGTATGTTTCTGAGACAACAGACAAATTGCTGAGTTGCACGCTCCAAGACTTTCCTCCTGCTGGCTAATGAAGTAGAGCAAGACCTAGAAGAAAAATACACCTTTTTTATTGTTTTGCTGTATCTCATTAATTATCTTGTAGATTCTTTCAGTGTACTGACAACCTCAAAATGGAGCCTATGCAAACAGTAAAATGTGGTTTGCAATGTATGTTGGGTTTTGTTTGGGTTTTGGTTTGGTTTGGTTTTTATTTGTTTGTTTTTTTCCTGGGAGGGCAGGAGAGTAGTGTTATGTATATCGTTAATACAATTAAAGACAGCCCACTTGCACTGATGACATTCTCTTCCAATATTCCCTTTATGGTTGTACTCAGTCAGGCTTATTTTTTTGCTGGCCTCATGTCCATCCTTCTCTCCTCCTCACAACAGACGGAAAATACTATGTGAAGAACACCTTTATCTTCAAAAATGGTTTAATTTAGTGTGAGTCTTGGCATATTGTATCATCTTTTATCCAGGTACTTATCTGAGTCAATTAATGCTCTTACATACTTTGAGGTCTTCAAAAGCAGTTTAAGACTATCCTCCATCACTACTGCTGGTAGCTTTGGTCCGAGAGAAATATGTTATGCGAGTATTTTGTTGCTCTTTTGTAATAATGCTGGTAATTACTACTTAAAGACTCTTCCCAATTTGTTGCAGTTAGGCTTGATCAAAGAGTGATATAAACAGACATTATGGCTGGACACTTGTGTTTATTAATCTCTTATAGCTTAGAGGACTCAATTAGAAGGGAAGAACACATAATGACTGTGTGCAATGCAGAAGAATAACCAAATAATTTCCACAACCTCTTTAATTTTTAAGATACTTTCCATTTGGTTAACAGATGTGTTCTCTGTTCTTCAAGCTATTTCACATTCTGTTTATACATTTTTAATGTTTCTGTAAGCCACAATGTGTAGGCATTAGATGCAAAATTCAAATTCATGTTCTGGATGGCTTTAAAGGAAGAACTATTTTTCTTGTCTCTCTTTCTTTGTTGTTTTCGCTCTACCTGTTTGTTTTGTCATTTGGAAGGTGTTTAGTGCAGCCTTTGGAGGGATGAGAGCTGTGAAGAAAGATTAACCTTACAGTGACTTGGACCTATTTTCTTTGTTAGCAATAAAGAGGTCCATAACACAGACTATTCCTGCTAGAATTTGTGAGATTTAGTGGGGGACCATGAAAGGAAAAAATCTCCCTGATACTGTATTGATCCCAGACAGCCATAATGCGTTGCATGGGGTGTGGAGTATTCCAGAGCAGAAACTATATTCTTAGTAGATCCTGTGAGGGAAAAAAAAAAGATATTTAAAATACCTTGTTATGTTACACCTTGCATTTTCTTGTATACATGGCTGTGATGTATCAACTTAGCTCTTGGCATGAACTTGTGGGACCCAATAGAGCTTTCCTGAAGCAGCGTATAAGAAAAAACTGACAGGGTTGGAAAAGACATTGATTCTTAAGCTGCTAAATAAGTAGATTTTGAATACTAAGTTAGGTTGAGACAGGATTAGCTGAAGTTAATTTTGATCTATTCTGTAAAAACTGTTAAAAAATCTATTTTTAATTGGGGAAGTTGTATTTAAACTTCCCTTTTTCTATTGTTATCTATGTTTGTGATAGTTCCTGTTCTCCAGTGCCTTTGTGCTCCTCCCTGGTCTGCAGCAGGATTTCTGTGTTCTGTCTCCAGGTTTTCTGGGTGTGCAGACTCTTGGCCTGAGCACCAAGGAGGGATGTGTAGGAGAAAGTTGAAACATATTCTGCAAAATGATGTGGGGGGGTTCTTTTGTTTGTTTGAGTATAAAAATATTCTGGCCTGTGCTATACCTGTTTTGTATGAATTTGTTCTCTTTACTGTCTTGCAGTAGACATGCAGGCATGTCTTACTACAAAATTTGAGATCCCCATTAACTAAGAATTCCACAAGCACCACTGATCCTAAAATATATTGAACTGTGATTACCACATTGTTTAATAGTAAACATTTTGGACCGAAACCACAAAGCTGTCTAACTCACAGAGATTTAAGTGGCGCTTTCATATTGAAATATTTTTCTGGGGCGGATTACTTTTCTTTGCAAGTGTATAGCTTATATTTTTGTTCTTTTTTTTGCTTCTAAATGTCAGAGCAATGTTGATAAAGGAGCCTCATTCAAACCACAGATAGTTTTTCTTCAATTCTTTCTTTATCCCCTGAAATTCTCAGCTCTGGATCACTTCTAAAATATCATCAGCATTGCATTCCCACTGAGTGCCTCATTTTTTGGTCCACATGATGTTGTATATTGTTTTCAGCTGATGAACAAGACCCCAAACTAAGCTTAGGAGGGATGAGTTCTACGTCACTCAGGAGCTGCTGAGGGCTTGCAGAAGGTCTCTGGTGTCACTTCCCAGCCCAGCAATGGCAGCGCTCGGTGTGTGCAGCCTGGGAATGAGACGGGGCGCCTTGGTCCTCTCCTGAAACATGAACTGACATGCATTGCACTCAGGCACTTCTCAATCACATTGCTCTCAGAAGCGGTCAGATCATGTTGGTTTTCTTTGCTGAGTTTCCCTCCTTCCAGTGTGTGACTGTTCCTACAACATGTAATGATGTGGAGCGTGATTGATGAGCCCTCACTAGAGCCATATTCTTGTGATGTAGATGATGAGAGTAGATTTTATTGCTTTCTAGCTTCATCTATGAATTCATCACAGAGAGCTACACTATCTGGGGCACGTTCTTTTTTGCTTAATTTTTTCCTTTTTTTTTTGAGCAGAGGTGTCTTTGTGTGGTTGTGGCATTTTGTTGTGGGTTTTTCTGATTGTTTGTTTACTTTAATCTAGTCAGACTACCTAAAGGGGAAAAGGAACTGGTGATCATTGAATAAAGTGATTTGAGAGCTGATAGAAAATATGGAGGAAATGAGTGGGCTTAGCTTCTTTGTGGGACATTTATTCTCCCAAGGTATGTGTGGCTATGTGTGTTTCTTCAAACATATGATTTCTTTTGAACTACTTTAAACTTGCTGACAGCATTAGCCACAAGAATAAGTTGACCTCCTAGATATCAGTGTTATGACACTGTTATTTTATAATCCCACAATAAGAAACTGAGGCAAGGAAGTTTAAATGATACTGTGAAGGACAGACTGGCATTGGTAGTTTTTGGTTACTGGTCTGTGACTTGGCCTCATTGTCCCTTCTGTAGGAGTCCTGCATGGAAGTTACCCAGTGATCCTTTGTTGTAAAAAAACATGTTTAATTCTACTGAAGGTTAATTAAACCTTTTCTATTTGCTGAGTTAAAAAAAAAAGGAAAAAGAAAAGAAGGCAAAACAGATGACTTTATTGGTGAGCATATATTATAGTTGCTTTGACATTTATGTTTTCCATACTGATAGATGAACGATTTCTGTGGAAGTAAATCATTTGCACCAGAAGTAGTAGCACAAAGCACCAGGGTCTCCCTGGTCTAAAACAACAGAGGTTTTGAAATATTTTGAAATACAGTTTAACATGTTTCTCTTCTAGAAGAATTGGAGTTTTTTGCTCCTAAAACACATAACAATTTTGCAACATGGTGTTTAATGTAAACATTAATTCAAATGTCAAGGATCTGCCAACCTTATTTCTGAACAGGAAATTAAGAAGGTCACTGATTTTCTTTTCGGGTATTTAGTGTTCCCTTCTTTTCTAATTCACCCCACTTTCTTCTGCCTAACTCTGAATATTGTAATCCAAACTTCACTTCAACATTCAGTCAAATTATTGTAACTTGTAATGTTTTTCTGCCAGCAGACAGCAATGATTTGTTATTCTTATCATAGTTGTTTTCTTAGGTAATGCATATTTTAAAATATTTTCTTGAAATCAATTGTAAAACAAAAAGGGAAACTGTGTAGAAAGAATGTGCTAAGAATCATAAAGATCTTAGAAATAATTAGGTAATTCAGTGTTTAATGTCATGATTGGCACTCAGATGGAAACATTAGTATGTATTATGACAGAGTTTGTAGGAAAGGTATTTAAAGAGACTTTGAAAAATCTATACCAGCACTTTTGATGAAAAATTTTGCCTTCACACCACAATTTGAATAGCAAAACATTTACTTGGTTTCACTGGCCCCCTGTGGATTCCCAAATGATTATTCCATCTTCCCTAACTGTGAAACTGTATGAAATGCTATTATTATAACAATCTACTGTTACAAAATAGCAGTGACTAATATGTAAACTCAAGTGTACAGTGAATTTATGGAATATACCAGTCTTAAATCTATAAGCTCGATATGGTCTTTAGGGAATCTGTCCTTTGAGACAACAGTGGAATTAAACTGTATATAAAAATACATAAAGCTCTGAGGTTCCTCTTCATCTGTCCTTACCCAGGTGCTGAATTTGGAATAGATCTTATCAGACTGATATAATATTTCTGCTTTGGGAAGTTCTATACTAAACTATTCAGTTGCTTCAGCTGAAGGTGTCTGATGCCATTTCACATGTTCTGGGACAGAAAAAAACACGTGTAGGTTTGACAGCCTTCATGGAAAGTCAGCCAGAGACCAAAGCTTGTAAAATGGTGGTAGACACATGTGTTCAGGTAGCTGATGTTCAGTTATTTAGTCCAGAGTATTTGTCGGAACAAAGATTGTTAATGGGAAACAGCTGACCAAAAAATCAAAGCTGATCAGTCATCTTTGGTACAGTTGTAACAACAGGCGGTGCTGATCTGGGAAGATGAAAACCAGATTTTGATGCCTTCCCTGGAGGGGGAAAGAAAAGGGTAAAAGGACAAAGAAATGCCTTTAATAATTATTTTTAAAAGAGGCATTTTCCTCATTGAAGCAGTCTTTTATTCACCTTTTCCTAAGGTTTCCCCTGTCAAAACATAGCTATGGGAAGGAAAATGCATGGAACTCAGCAGGAGTTCTGCTGATTTCCAGGAAGAAATGTTTGATATTAACTATCCCCCTAAAAGAAGTCTGTCTCTTGCTCTAACTTGTGTGCCCTCTTGAGGTATGTTTCAATGCCTCTGTTGCCATAAAACTGGAGGCTTTCAGATGAGACATTCACAAGTATATCTTCCTCTTTGTAGAACTGACATCTCTATGACATCTTTCTTTCAGATACTGTTTGTTCTGGCACCTTTTTTGCTCTGCTTTCTCCCAAAATGTGCTCGTTTGAGGCTCTGGAAGGCTCGTTTCTCTGTTCCAGAGATTTCTGGATTTCAGTATGCTGTGAGAATATAGACGCTAAAGCAGTTGCGGTAAAAATAAATAAATTATAAATTAATGTATATTATTCATGTTGTTCTCTTGGAAGATTGCTCAATGATGCAAAGTTCTACTAGTGAGAATCTGCAGTGTTGAAGATTATGAAAATGTCTGAATATCTGTCTTGCACATTTAAGGATGGGTTTTTAAAAAGCTATTTTTTACATTAGCTAAATGTTACCAATCAGGGAAGTGACATAAAAGAATGATTTTTAAACTAGTGCTCTTTACAGTTTTCCTGTGCATTCTGTATCACAGAAATTTCTTCAAAAAGTACTGCAACTTTCAAAAACTCTCGTTTACGGACACATTCTTTTCTGAATTAACCTTCTGCAAAATCTTTTGCCTCCTTAAAAGCGAAGGCAGTGCAGCTTTTGTGTGGCCCATTGTTGCAAGTATGGCCTCACTGGTAGCCACAAAGTCGTTTCTGAAGGGAGCTGATGCCAAAAGCAATGAGCTGCCTTGTGCTGTTCCTGTAATTTACAACCTTTGATTCAAAGGCATTGCAGGAAGAAAGTGATACCATCAGCTCAAATAGAATTTTGCTTATTCCCTCCTTAGAAGTGTCATTGACCTGTGAGGAAACTATAGGATGCCCAGGCAGTTGCAATACAACACTCAAAGGCCAGGGTAGTAAAACATTATTAAATGTCAGTGAATACATTTAGGCATTGGGATGCAGAAAAGGTACCTTGTTTTCAAGACTCAGATTGAAGAGAACAGAAAGCAGCAGAGATCTGTGGCAGAGACATAGATCAATGATGGACGCTTTTAAAAAATGTATACATCTGAAGATCCTTTAAAATGTCTTTTGGAGGACTGGAAGAGATAGTAATTAATTTTGCATTGACTGCTTGTAAAATATACACAATTAAGCGAGTGTCTTCAGCCCCCAGGTGATTAAGATTGAGGAACTGGAACGGGTATGATCCAGGGCCATTTTCCTGTCAGCAGTGGCGCAAGCAGAACCTGTGCAGGGTGTCCACATCAACAGAGAGCTTGTGGGAGGAAATTAGCAGTTACAGAAATGGAGCACAGTTCCATGTTTACTGAAACCTCCCAGGGGATTATATTCTGCCTCCTAAAGGATGAGTCTGGGATTATGGGTATGAGGCAATTTTATTAATTGAACAATAGCAAAAATAGTCTTCCATTCTTACTTTAGATTCAGTAAAAGGGCTTATTTTGTGTATTACTTAATGCCCAAGATATACTAAGTGCAATGGTAAAAATAACTAGCAGTCAAAGATTTTATAATAATGATATATCTTGACACAGTAGGTAAGAATAGCTCCAGCAGAAGAGAGAATAATAGAGAATGAGGTTCTCAAACTATTCATTGGTGCATTAATATTTTTTTTTTCAGGATGGAAGGAAGAACAGTTTATATGTTAGGTGGTGAACTCAGCCTTGGGATTTTAATTAGGTCCAGACTCTCTCAAATGGAGGAAGAGCAAAAGTTCTGCTTTTGGTGTTATTTCTGGATCACTATCAATAGTGCAACATTCTAGTTAAAGGCAAGACTAACTTCTAACAATGCTGCTGCTTTGTTAGTAAAAAAGTTTGTAGTTTCACAGTAGTGAATGACAACCAAAATTTTTGGTCAAGGTCTTAAATGCTATTTTCTCAGTTCTAACTCTGCTGCTTTCTCAGATTCATGAATGTCATGCCAACTTCTTTCTTAAACTCTAATTTCTTCTTCTTGATTTTTTTCCAAGAAGCACACTTGAATAGGAACAGATGGCACCTGATACTGTCAAACATGAGGGCTTTTCTATAAGTGATTTATAGCTGTGGCTCTTTCTGTATTTTGAGCATGTAGCTTTGCAATTTAGATATTATATAGATTAAGTGCTTTGCCTCAGGATCTGCTGCATGACCACACTGCCGTAACCACTGTGCAAGTTTGTGCAAGGATACAGTTGCTCTTATGAAATTAAAAAGTTTATTGCTATACATAGCTTCTGTTTCAGCAGAATGGAACATCATATGTCATATAACACATAGGTGAATATTTAATTTGTTTTGGTTTATACTGTTTTCGCAGCTTTTGTAATCTTTTCACAATTTAATTTTACCTTCACTGTCTAAAGTCATGCAGCTCAGTAACAGTTGTGCCTGCACTAAATGGCTGAGTTAAAAGGCAGTATTAATGCTTGGGCAACTCACAGGGGTATATGCACATGTTCCTCTATTTGGATTGCATTAAATGAGTTTTCAGAACCATATGGCAACGTACCTTAACTATTCTTTCTGAAAGAGTCTAACTGTTGCAGCCTTCTGTTCTAATTAGTTACATCTTCTGAGCTTTACCAATTCACTGGAAAAACTCCACGCTTAATATTGCTTAAATTTTACCCAAATGCCTTTTGTTCTTGTGGGTGTATTTTAATACTGTGTGTGTGAAATGCAGATCACTTCTTAGTTACTTGCTTTACTTTTAATATCTCCCCAGACAATACATCACTATTTTGAAACAGTTTCCGTTGTTTATTACAGTGAGAAGTATTTCTCCTAAATAGCTGGGATTTGATAGGTTGTAGAAGCCATACGAATATTCTTTCTTTCAAACAAGGAGATTGCAGAACTGCAGTGAAATATCTTATCTATGTCTACTCCACCCTCTTGGGGACAGAGGAAAGTGTAACACTTGGGTTTCAGATGGGAGTGTGCTAGCCCATCATTTCCAGATGTTTGAACATTTTTCTGGAATACGTTCTTTATAAAGGACTTAATGTTGTATGAAGGTTTTGCCATTTATTTGACTGCTTTTTAAAATAGTCAATTCTCAATACATAAGTTATAATAGGGTTTTGGAAACACAGCAGCAACCACTGCTCTGAGCTGAACCACTGTATGCACTTATCATTAGCAACTGGATAATATTGGTGAGGTTTGTACTGTTCGGTCTGTTAAAGGTGGAACTGTGTCTACACTGTGTGTAAATGTGAACTTGCATCTTAAATGGGAGTATAAAATTTATTGGTTTTGTTATCCAAAACAGTTCAGAAAATGTAAGAAGCACTAAAAGTTGGTTAGCATGAACATATGAAGACAGGTAACTTTTCTTTAGAAATTTGTAGGGTCTTTGTGTGTAGAAAAGAGGAAAATACCTACCATAGACCTTTTCATCAGTAAAAAGAAAACTACATTCTCTCGTTCCCAAAGGCACTGTGCAAGTAAGAATAATATAAGCTGTAATATCAAATCAATCACATTTACATTTCAAAAGCATCCTTTGTAAAAGTGCCCCAGAGGGCTGAATTCTGCTAATAAAAACACAAATAAAATAAAATATTTAACAAGGTATATCAAGCACGGGTAGGCTGTGCATGTTTTGTAAGTCTGACCTTAAAAATGAACAGGAAATCCTGATTTTTCCAGAGAAGTTTAAAAAATCCAATGTCTAAAAGTAGGGACGAAAGAATACAAACTGGGCATGGAATCCATAATATTTGCTTATGATCAGAGCCACTGAGGCTAAACAGAGATATCAGCCCAAACAAGAGAGGGAAAAATGGTCATATGGGTGTGAAACTCCACAACACTGCATTGAAGAGTAGATCTTTTAAAAAAAAATCTGAGAAAAAAAATACAGCTTTCATAATTGATTGATATCAGACTAAAGTTGTAGGATCACACACTCAAAATTCGAACATTTTCTTAAATTTATTCCCACATTGTCACAACTGGGTTGTACTTTCAGTCAGGCTTTGAAAGGAAATGAATAGGGTGTAGATTGATGTTTAAAAAGGCTTGTAAGGCCAGGTGGCCTATGATGGCCTTTGATCCAAGGATAGTGTAAGCTGGCCTTTTACCATAAACATTTTTATGTTTTTCTTTAGCATCAAAAAGGTTCCATTTAAAGGGTTTAAAACAAGACAGGCCTGCATACTTGTATGTAATGTTACTGTCTCTCCCTGACTTCTTCAGAGCCTTTTGACTTGCTCTCCAGGTGATTTTATTTAAAGATATTTTTTTCTTTTTTGGTTAGAATGCAGTATTTTTTACCCTGTATTTTTGTTAATAGATATTGTTCTGAGTTGGACTAAAAGTGTTGCAGCCAATGGGGAAGCAGTAGCTGCCCTTCATCTGGGAATATCGTTATGAAACAGAGATGCTCTTTTACAGAACAGATGGCAGAGTGATAGCAGCTTCCACTTCAAACACGAGCAGGCACAGGGTGCATGTGGGCAGAAGGTTTCATTGCAAATGATTTTATGAAGCCTTGGATATACAGGCGAGAGAAGGTAGATGGGGTACTGGAGCAGTGAGAGAGGGCTGTATTTAAAGCATTGGGTGTTGTCGCAAAATCCCTGGCATTCAAGTTCAGAGTAAAAGCCAAAAAATCCTTCTGAACTGAATGTCAGCTAGAAAGAAGTTTGGTACTCTGTGAGTAAAGAAAATATCTCCTTTTGCTTTAATTTCTGTTGCATTCAAGACAAATCTGTGTGTTTGTGTTTGGTTTGTTGTTTGTTTTTTGGTTTTGTTGGGGTTTTTTGGTTTCTGGAAATTTTTTTTAGGGTTTTTTGTATTGATTGGGAGCATTCTTGGGGTTTTTTTGCTTGTTTTTTTTTCTTTTTTTTATATTATCAGACCAAATTGCATGAGATACCTGGTTCTATAATAAATTTCTCATCCTAGTCAGAATAAACTGCAGGATTCCTGAGTTGGCTGATGAATTCTGTCAAAAAGGATTATCAGAAATATGAATTCTGTTAATTTGCTACTGTGTCTCAGTTGTTGCTGTAAATAAAACCCTTACACTTTCTCCATGGAAGCATTTGGTTCCTGATAACAGGTAATAAATTTATGTAAAAGCCTTTGTAGTCGCTTCTAACTTGTGCTGGTCCAAGATGAGCCTTAGATTTGGTGGCTGTTTGGTGCCAGTGCTAATAGGAATGTGAGTGCTTCACTTGTGACCTTTGCAGATATTCAAACACCCTTACATTGACTCATTTGTCCCATGGACATATCGCTACCTGACTCTCTTAATGAATCTCTCTGTTCTGGAAACAATGAGAACAGACAGCAACAGACTATCTAAAGTGAGTTTCTTAATGAGTAAAAAGTCATTCCATCAGTAATGGAATTCATACAACGTGCTTGCCTCACTGTGTGTTTCCCTCCCTCCTTCCACCCCACAATATCTCTTGCTTTTCTGGCTCTTTCCTCGTAGCCTTTATAAAAGAGCATCTCCTTGCCATACCTCTGACATTTTCCTTGGTGTTGTCTAGTTCTTCTCCTTTGAAATGGGGCTTTTGCAAATTAGTGCTTTGATAGATCCTGAGCTCCAGGAGGCCTGGGTGCCTGGCTAGTCTGTGTGTATTGGTATGGACCAGAAGTGCAGTGAGAGTAGATAACTTTTGAGTATACCCTGTCAAGAAGATTTTCATGAAACTTGAAAGGAAATCTAACTATTGAAAGTGGTGAATCGACAGGCAGGTTAGAGACATCTGTGACTTCTTTTCTTAGATCAGCAAGCTAAAAATAACAAATGAGAGGGATGATGCTGGAAAAATACTGGAATGCTGCTCACTACTTCTAGGGGCCCTTCAGCTGAATCTCATGTTAGTGCAGACTCAATCAGTTCCTGTTTGTTTCATGCAAGCGTTAGGTGCCTTCTGTATTAGTGAAGGCTTTAGTGGCAGACCTATTTTTGCAGCTGATGGTTTCATAGAAAGGGCAGAGCTATGTAGGACTCACAAGTTTTCTTTATATTTAGACAGACAGATCAGGTGTGAGTATGACACACAAGGTCACAACAACCTCATGCAGTGCTACAGACTCGGGAAGGAGTGGCTGGAAAGGTCGCTGGTGTGAAAGGACCTGGGGATGTTGGTTGTCAGCCAGCTGAACATGAGCCAGTGTGTGTCCAGGTGGCCAAAAAGGCCAGTGGCAGCCTGGCTTGGATCAGCAACAGTGTGGCCAGCAGGACCAGAGCAGGGATTGTTCCCCTGTACTCAGCACTGGTGAGGCCTCACCTCGAATCCTGTGTCCAGTTCTGGGCCCCTCACTACAAGACAGACATTGAGGGGCTGGAACATGTCCAGGGAAGGGCAGTGGAGCTGGTGAAGGGTCTAGAGAGTGAGTTCTCTGAGGAGTGGCTGGCAGGGCTGGACATTTTTAAAAGTCGTGGTTGTTGCACTTAGGGATGTGATTTAATGGTGGACTTGACAGAGTTAGATTAGGGGTTGGACCTGATAATATTAAAGGTGTTTTCCAACTGAAACAATTCTGTGATTCTATAAACCAATTGGCAAGTAATGGTTGTCCTTCTCTCCAGGCATCCCTTTCTTCTCCCTGCTGCATGCATTTCCTTCTCTGTTTTTTGGTGGTACCCTAAATTCACATGTCAGCTTCTTTATTCCTCAAGCCAACTTTCAGTCTGGCTTGCGTTTTACCCTTTCTTTTATTTGCACGTATGTGTGCAAATTCACAATAGACTTTACCAGCAAATCTATGCCCCTCCTTTTGAAGGCAATGTTTCATTTGTATCATGACTTTGCCCCCAGGAGTTCTCACCCTGTGTATGTGTGTCACTGCTGTCAGCTCAAACACAGGCCATTAGCAGCAGGGAGCTTTTTACCCTGGAGTGCTCTTTTGGTGTCCTACAGTATTCTAAACAACATCAACCTGTAGTTTGTCTGTCCGTGTTTGGGTCTGTGGAATATGAAACGTTAAGGCCCATTAAGTTTTTGCAGCAATTGGATTTTTTGCTGGAAGTGGTCTTGGGTATTTTAAGCCATATAAGGATGGGTATAAATGGAGTAGCATTTAAAAGTTTTCTTTCACTTGAACTCTCATCTCAATTGAATTGCAGTGAAATTGTAGCAAAACATTTCATCTAATTGTTAAATAGTTCACAGGCAGAGCTTGGTTTTAAATGAAATTTGCAGGATATGACAGCTCATAAAGTAGCCTTAGTAGGGGTGAGGCATAGATTTCACTGGCAATCTTCCTGTGGTTTGTAAAAAATTCAGTGATTGTTTTTGAAACAATTAGAACCAATTGAACAGAAGTTATCATCCACAAAAGACAGGGTTTTATCTGAAATTAAGAAAATAGTGTCAGAGAATACTGTTTCCTTCAATTTCTCTTGCTTTATGGGAATAGTATAGCCTTTGCCACTTCCCCTGCAATTTCTGTCTTATAGAGTACATTTTCAAACCAGTGGAGTTTTGGAACAGCTTTTAAAATGACAGTGATGAAAAGTGGTGCTGTGAAGTTGGAAGGGATGCCCACCTGAGTCAACTCATTTCAGGGTGACATCTTCGGAGTCAGCGTGCTGTGCGCGCCTCATGTTTGCAGATGAAATAAATGTATAGCAGAAAAAGTACTTGTTACTGATTACCAAAGTACTTCAGTCTTGAGAGTTCCTACAAGGAAGGCCAATTGGTCTTTGACTTCTGAAATAAATGAGTTTGTTTGCTTGTTAGATGCTGTTTTTACTGGCAAACTCAAGCCTTTATGAGGGAGAGCTGTCCTGAAGTATGGTGTGAAATATGTACACATTTTAATAGTGTGTTTTACCCATAGGTTGCTTTTTTTTTTTTTCTTGAACTATTTTGTTCATGTGCATTAACTTGACATTTGTGTCTAAATACTTTGTAACTGTGGAGAAAAGAGGATCAAGTGGATGGTGAAAAATCAAGATATGTAGATTGGACCCAAACTTGTCCTTGTTTTACACTTCTGTATAGCATAGGTTTTTCTTGAGGGCAGGATACAGGAGGAAAAATACTGGCACTATGTGCATCTTTAACAAACATGAAAATGAAGAAATCTAAATGGTGAATCTGTATGTTTTAACTGTATGGAAACATATCCTTACTTTTTATATAAGGGATGCATTTGAGGTGATTTACTCTTATTTCAGGTAATGTGAAGCATGTGAAGGGGAAATGAAAGGATATTCATTTCAGAACTTGTTATCTTTTATCTGCTAACAGTATCCAAGGGTTTCTCTGAACAGCTGAAGTGTTAAGTGGTTCAGAAGCCTGCCTTGCTCTTCTTTGCTAGGTAGATATAATTTCAGTATTTATGAAAGGATATTATCCTGCATAGTAGATCTTTGCCTTCCTTTTTTTCTGTTTAGTTACCAGGCAATAGTGTTATTACAAAGCCAGAAATTCTTGGCCTTGGAAAATATAAACTGTGTTTTAAATTTTTGTCAACTTGCTGATAAACAGTGAGGGGATAGTTCCCAGCAAATTTAACAAGATGCTGTTTGAATGAAGTAATTTCAGACTCTGGGCCAAATTAAATTTCACTGAAGTGGGTACTGTTTTGGCAGAAGTGTACAGGTCCATGATGGTTATGGCACATGCAGTTATTCTGAACATGGTATAGATGGGCTCCAGGCAGAAATTTAAGAACAGTTACTGACTCCAGATCAACATTCAGATTCTAAACAGTCACTGCTTTGGTCTGAATTCAAGCCACAAAATTTGAGAAGCTGAGGACCCTGGATCCCTTATGTTTCTTTCATTTAGGATTCTTTGGATTCTGCTAATAGTTGCAGTGCAGAGGCAATTTGCCAGTTTCAGTTTGGAGAATGAGACTAACAGGTACAGCAGAGTTGTGGGCTGATCTACAGCATTTCTCTTGCATTTGAACACAGTTCAGTCTCAGATTTCTATGGTGTGCAGATTTACTTGAGGAAATTTATTATTTGCCCTTTGTGTACTCCAATTTTTGAGATGCTGGGAAAACAGAAACCTCAATCATATACATTAGTTTAAAAGCAGCATGTCTGTACAAATACCTGATTCTAGCTGCTCTAGGAAGGGTGCATGAGGTGCTTTTTCTGATTAAATCCAGCATATACAGTGGAGAATGCTGAAAGGGGCTTATGGTAGCTATAACTGGGCTGCAGGAGAGCCTGTGGGAATTGGAGTATGTTGCTAATGTCGTAGCTTTTGCTATGAGGGCGGATCATTCCCAAAGGCAGCTTACAACAGTGCATCTTTAAGGCATCTAAATGGTTTTGAAATTTCTAATCCCAGCCTCTTTGCCTCAGTTTAGTGCTGTGTCAGGTTCAGCAGCACTCAAAGGCTGCTAATAAGGGCTTTTATGCATAGTGGTGAACAGTTATTGGAATGTTAGTGGGACTTGTGTGTCAAGGGTGTGCAGTCTAGTCCCATTTCTATTTAAATCACAAGACAGGAAACAAAATGATGTGGAGAGGGGTATGGTTTACAGGAATGGAGATGGCCTTCCTTATCAGCAGAGCAGATGAATCATCTTTGCTGTGGGACTTACTGTGGTAATGTGATTAATACCATTTAGTCTGGAGAAATTCGTGCAGATGCATCTGTTTAAAGTAAAAAAAAAAAAAGCCTGCCCCACCAGCAGTGTATCAGTATGTTTCTGAGCAATTTCTTTCTTTTCTTTTTCTTTCATTGTCAGTTTGAATCTGAGAATCTGATACTGGTCTAAAAATACAGAATTTGTGCATAACAAGTTGGTATCTGGTTCACACAGCTGCAGTTTTTAGTATGTCCACAGGATTTAAATACAGCAAATAATTCTGCATGGCTGCATGCCTTTTCATTTTATGTTGCACTGCCCCATATCATTGCATGATATCCTTTTGATTTCTTAGCTTTCAGTAGCAAATTGATCAGGGTGCCAATATGCCTAGCCCACGGTGTGTGGCACACTATTTGCTTTCTCTTTAGTTTTCAGAAGCTTAGGCAGAAATCATTGCCTTGATAGTCTGCACTGCTGTTTGTATAGAGTACTGCTTTTGATTTTTAAGAGTAAAGAACCAGAAACTATGAGAAAGTTCTCTGACAAAAAACAAACATGAAAATTTCTACGGTGGCAATAGAGAAAGCTGTGTCCTGAAAATAACTAACAGAAGCTTGCTTCTTGCACCTGGGCAGTAATGACCTTTAAAGGAATGCCAAATCACTTGATAGAGATCCTCATTACAGGTTATGAGAAAGATGTGACACTTCACCCTCCTCATGATTCACCAAATTTTAATTTACCAAAGGCAATTTACAGCTTTGTTCACCTCCAGTGGAAGCATACACAGAAAACATTGCACAAGAAGTAATTCCCCACTGAGGAACAAACAGCCCCAGCAAGCAATGTTCATACCTGACATCACACTTTCCTTCCAAATATAAGATGCTTCGACTGTGCTTTCTCTAACCTAAGTGCTGTGGCATTAAAGGAAACTCTAATGCTTATAGCTTGTCTTTCAGACAGCTGATGACAGCAAAAAAGGCCAAGTTTATTTAATGTGTCTCTTGACAAATAATAAATCAGTTTGAGCTCTCACCGAGAAATCTAGTAAAGCTCCTTTTGCTGGTGCCTTTGGAAGCAGAATTCTCCATCCATAAGCATGGTGGAGAAAATTTATGACTGCAAGACCTCCCTTTTAATTTTAAAAACACCTGAACAACAATCTGAAGAGGCAGTGAGACAATATTCTTCTCCTTGTAGTCAGTGGCAGTGAGATCACCCAACTGTGTTTTCTGTGCCTATAAAAAGAAACATCCTATTGAAGTATCAGTATAGGCCAAACATCTCCTGTCAGATCAGCCCCCTGTCCCAGCAGTGCTTTCTTGGTTTCGCCTCAGATTCTGGCACCGGAAATAAAGGAGTGATGCAAGTGACAAATAACTGAGGTCCCCTGGCTTTCACTCAGGGCTATGTTCCAGTGGATGCTTGCATTCCCTAGGGTGCATGGAATCCTAGGGAGCTCTTTAAAGGATTAGGAGACCAGCTGGATGAAGCTCATCAATAACAGTCTTTCCACCTTGGCCCAACGAAGCACACAGAAGCTCTCATTTCCCCTCTGCAATGTCTCACAGCGAGGCTGCGTGGTGTGCACACACAGCTGTTTCCCTGGGGAGGAGCTGAGACACAGGGAGCTGCAGCTAACACTGGTTTTGCCCTGTTAATGTGCATCAGGAGAAGATTTACTGCAGTGCTCATGCTGGGACAAGCTGCAAGGAGTAGAGGAGAGGCATGGCTCGTGTGCCACCTTTTCTGTGCACTAGTTGGAGGGAGCCTAATGGCTTATGGACAATGCTGGGAGAAAGTAATGAACTTAAAAGCAGTGTCCTTGCTCTTAAAGCGGAACGTTTGGGTCTAGGGCTTGTTGCAGTAGCTGAGAAGCAGAGCTTTTGGCTATATAAATATGGCTATATAAATATGTAGATAAGTGGATGCTCATAGACCAGAGGAATTGATTTAAACCTGGTTCCTTCTGCATGGCAATATCTAACAATAAACTAACTCCACATGTTGAAATCCGGTAACCTTAAACAAAACTAAGCATATACCTTTTGAGAGAATAGGCAGAAAGAAAAGGAGGCCTTGACAGGAGAAAAATAAGTAAAAGAGCAAAAATAAGACACAAGAGAATAAAAGCAGAAAGCATGAAACAAAAGCAAAACAAAATCCACTAATAAGAGAATTGTCAGACAGGAAAAAGAAATAGCGAACAAACAGAAAGCAAGACAGAAGTAATGAGACAGGGGGGAAATCGGATTCAAAATGAAATCTGGTAATAAAAGAACTGTCAGACATAAAACGAGCCAATGAATGACAGAGGAAAAAAGAGCCAAGGAGACAGAGCAAGGCAATCTTTGAAGAATTAAGCTAACCAGATGTGGCCTCCAAAGGTAATTTGTAGAAAAGTTGATGTTACTCCTGATTTCTGATGAAAAGCAAACTCTAAGAAACACATTTCTTTTATGCTCTAAGGAAAAAGGTGTTTGGCTTTGGTTGTTTTTTGTTTTTAATAAGAAACTATGCAAGAGAAATTGGAGGGTTTTGTATTACTTTTACAAAACTCTTTTGTAGCTGAGGCTGTGCTGAAAACAATGTTAAACTAATAAGCTGTAATGGATCTTGTGTGTTGAATCTGGTGTGCTTACTCATCCACCCTTATGCAGGTTTCTTGACCTAGCTGCATTGCCTTGGTTTCCCTCATTTCAAAATACAGACTGTAATATAAACACACAGATACATTACAGAGACTGGAATGGAACTGAATTCAAAACGTTCATAAAGGTTTTTGTTGTGGGAAGCATTTTTTACATTGCCACATAGAATCTAAACTTTTCTTTGAAGACAAAGATGAAAAGAAATCAGTGGAGGATGTGAACCATTTTACTCAGGCAGAATAAACTCATTGACTTCAAGGGATCTAGGATCGAAAGAAAGACCACTGATTTAATAGGCTAACTCAAGAAACCCAAAAGTCCATTTAAAATGCTTGTAATGTTGGAATTCTTGAAACTTCTTGTGTCCAAAGGAGTCTATACAATAAAAAATTAAATGCACATATTGGCAGTGCCTTTCCCAGATACGTGCTGCCTGCTTCACAACCACTCCTTGCTTACCAGCAGCAGTGGCAAGTCCCTAGCTTCATGTGTAGTATTCTACTTGAAAACTGCTTATTTTATCTTGTTTCTTTTTCTCAGTTAGATGGCTAGAATTTCTCAAGTAGAAATAAAAACTAGTATTAGTAAAGAATATACATATTTCCTCATGTACCAGAATATAGATATTTGCCCTAAATATTGCTATTTGTTAGATAGTGGGATAGAAATACCAGAAATAGCAACTGAATCACTAATACAGGCAAACAAAGCAGGCAGTCGTGGACTGAATGCAAGGTCAGCACTGCTGCAGAAATAAGTCAATCCATGCCTTCCTGTGAACTTTAGACCCTTGGAGGAAGCTCTGTAGAGTTCTAGTTGTGCCCTAGTTGTAGATAGATTCACTCTATCCACTTTTAGTTTTGAGGATAACATAGAAGAAGGTACCAGGTCTGTGGACACAACTTTTGGGTTTTTGCTTGATTTGGTTTTTGTTGGGTTTTTTTCCCTTCTTTTCTATATATTTTTTTTAGAAGAAACTAATGCATTTTCTGTGTCTGTGGAAATGGAACACTTACACTGGGATATACTTGAAGCAGTATTTCTAGCCACATGTATGTAGCTATGTGAAAGTTAGTGGGAAGGTGACATCTGGAGAACTCTTCTGAGAGCACTCAGGGTGACAGTAGGGAATGAATAATAGAAGTGGTGCTTGCAGAGTTTTCTCTTGTGAGATTTGTCATGTCCTAAGTTATCATGTTTGATGCTCTCAGAGTAGTAGGTTACCTCAAGGTACCTTACAATTGGCCACAAATTGTAGGTTAATCTGCTTGGAGTTTGGGGGAAAGGGGTGGGAGTGGTGGCAGGGGGTGTTGTTTAGAATATTTAGTCAGCTGGAGAGAAAAATTTAGAAATGTAGGTTGAAATATGATTCTTACAGTTTTGGGTTTAGAGATATTTCCTTGGTCCTCCTTGCAGTTTACAAGATGGTCCTTCTCTGCAGTATAGCCTTCAAGTGAAAGATTGTTTCACAGAGCTCTTGCAAAAGCTCGAATATAGGAAATTTGGTCTCCCTACCCCACTAAAGTTCTGGATCTCAGACAATTTCTCAGATATAATTCACATCATATTTGGAGATGAAGTTAATAATTTATATAACTGTATTGGAATTAAGCTACTTAGGGTTTCATGTGCTTATAAGGAAGCTGTACGCAGAATGATGCCTTAAGGATTAAACTCTTGACGGTGGCAATAAATAATGCAGAAAATTCAAATATTGAATGCAGAAGAGACTTCAGTCAGGCAGAGCCTTGCTGAGATTTCTTTTCACACTACTCTGTTAGTATTTTTTCTACTGTTGTTCCTGAAACCAGTGGCCTCCCCTTGAGAATTTTATCACGAGCCATATGTATTGCTTTGGTGTGGTTTAAAAACGAATACTCAACTTGAAGGCAAATTGAAAATGCAGGAGGATGGAACCCAACAGGGTCAGGTCCCCAGTGAATCTCTGTGCATTTCACTGAAAAATTTCTACCCTGAGTTATCATGTAAATGATAATAAAACAGTGAAAGTCCCATGGGATTTGAAATCAATAGCCAAGAGTAGAACTATACAGTTGTTACATTTATTTTTAATTGTTTTAAAGAGGGAACTCTTTTATTAGATTTTTATCCAGCAAATGATACAGCTGCTTTAATAAACAGTCCAGCTAGAAAGTCATATAAAAGCATTAAGAGGAGCATGCAAAGACAAGAATTCAAAAGCTGAAACATCAAGCAGTGACAGAGTTGGTGAGCTGTGAAACCTTCAACTCTGTATTCTTTTGGGTTTCCTTTATAATGGAGCCACTATAACCTCCATCTACCTGTCAGCCATTATTGTTAGCAACAAGAACTGGGCTCAAAGTCTGGAGTGTCTGTGTAGAAACATGAAATAGAATTATTTTGTGTTCCTAATGAGTAACCTGGGAAAAGCTTGGGCTTGCACGATGGGTTATGTTCCCCCACTAACACACACAGACTTTGGTAGCGCAGTTTCTGACTTTTTAATAAGTATGTTTCTTCAGAACCTCTTCAGTCTGTATCTGTAGGGATAAAACTGTTGGCTAGGATTTAGAAAACACTGTAACAAAGTCGATCATTGCATCAGGAGACAGGCAGCCCTGGGAATGTAGAAGCCAGACATCCCTCCTCTAGTGTCCCAGCCTTGTCAGTGCCCTTCTCATGGGATGTAAGGTCTTTTTTCTTCCACTATGTGGGCAGGCCTCTGGGGAAGCCCTGTGCTTCTGTGCAGGGCTTAAAAAGGCAAGCTGTAAGTGTACCAACCATTTTGTTTGGGATGGGAAATGCTCAGGTAGTCAATTAACAGGCTATAGCTATCTGTAACTGCCGTGGAAGATTCAGTCTGGCAAGTGCTATGGCTACAAAAGGACTAATGGCTTTAATTTGGTGAGAGAAGGATTTCTGCTCTCTCTGAAGAATGATAATGGCAGAAAAGCCAAGGGACAAATTCTAGGCACTTCACAGGAAAACACTGTTTGACTCTATTTATTTTATAGAATTAAAAACCAGAGTATTCTTTTTCTGTGGTAGAAGCTGAAGAGACTGGGTACTGTTAGAGTTTAAAAATGTGCATTTTGCACAAAACTGCTAAAGTAACAAGTACAAAACCAGACAATTGAGGAGCAGTGTCATGAGAAAAGTGTCTGAAATAAAACTGCAGGAAAGCAGAAAGGAAATTAAATGCCAGGCTTCTGTGAAAGATGGTATATTCCCACACCTGGGAATAGAATTTTTAAGGATTTTAAAAGTGTAGATTGACAATTCTTTATATAAAGAAGACAACTTTTAAAATTTGATTCATAAAATTGAAAGTGAGATTTGCATGGAAAATAGTTAAGAAATCTATTCATCTTAATTTGAATAGGAGAATTCTTTGCAGGGCTTAGTATAGCAGAAACTATTTTGAACAGGCCAAAGTAGAAGCAAATTCCCAGGCTGTATTACTGGGAAAAATATGTAGCTGGCATTTTATCAGCTACAATCAAAAGCAGCAAGTGGTAAAAAGATGCCTTGGCCATTTAGTTGAAGCTCTATATTTGAGTTGAAACATTGTTTGTTTTTCAAGAACCAAAATATGATCTAGGCTTGAAACAAGGATGCTATTTCATCCAGTGCAGGTGGCTTACTGAATGACAGCACTCAAAGAGCAGAACAACCTTTTAAACAAGTAATTGTGATGATGATGATGAGACCACTTTGAGAGCCTTAGAGCTGTTGCAAAACAATGGAAATTGTGCCACGGAGTTCAAGCAATATAGTGTGCTGTGAAATTGCTGTACACAGAGCATGGGCCGATCAATGAAGCTGCGGCATTTCTTCTCAAGGGAAAAAACTCTCCGAAGACAAGCCACTGAGAATGGAACTAAATGCCAGTAACATGAAAGGTGTGAGAGTTGGAATCAAAGCAGCCTTTTCAGACAGATCACAGACACAATGGCAGAGGAAGAAGGTTTGTAGCTGGTTTTGTGCATGTTCCAAGAATGCTGCCAGTGAAAATGCTTTTAGGGTTCTGTGTGGAGCATGTGGGAAACCTGAAGAGGCAATGGAGAGCACACCTGCAAGACAGCCACTGGAAGGCAGACTCCAGTGCCTCCAAGTTCTGTCCTATTCAGGAAAACTGTAAGATTCATGGGAGCAAGGTTACTACATCATTTGAGGTATAAGGATTGAGTTACTTTTTTATTTGCTTTCCAAGTAACAAACCCAGACTAGCTATGCAAGTTAGTGTAGTGTTCCATCGCTGCAGTAAGTGCCCAAGTCCAGGGAGATGTTAGAATCCAGGAGTGGTGATCCTTGAGTCAGTGGCTAGATAGTGGCTTCACCTGTTGACAGAAGAGTCACTGGCAATAGAAGGTTGTCTTGATATAACTTTGTCTTACACTGGATATTATTGATGAAAAAGGAAGGGCTGCTTTTTAGAGAAATGGAAATAAAATCTTCTTAAAGTAGAAGGCTTATTTATTCAGTTTGCAGAAGCCTGAAATCCAGCGTGGTGCATGTTTTGAACACATTATTACCAGCATTTCCAGTTAGGTATTATGGGACACTTCTGTACATCCTTACTGTCCACCGTGTACCTGCAAATTCATGGTTTATTCTGTGCTTGTTCATCCTGTGGTCAGTGTATTTGATAAAAACTCTTTAAAACATTTAGGGATAACTGCAGCTGGGTAGCTTGGGCAATAGAAATGCTTTATTTGATATTTCCCCCTCAATGTATCTAATCCTTCAGCACGTGAAATGTGGTCGGTTTATGTGTAGATTTAGATGCCTCACCCCACGAATCAACTCTAAATTTAATGAAGTCCAGTTATTCCAGTTAGGCTCCAAGTAGCAGCCCACAAGGGCACTGCATTACGCAGCTAGTAGAGTGGGTAAAGACAGTATAAAGGCATTACTTGACCAGACCCTCAGTGCTATAGAATTCCAAGTTTCTCAGTTGAGTCAGTTTTAGTTCAGTATTATTTATGCCTGTTTTTCCCCCTTTTGCTTTCCCATATTTTCACTTCTTTATCACTGTCAAGGTCTGACATTAACCTACATGTGCACTCAGAATCACTGGGGCAGAAATATTCAACATGCTGACTGTAGAACACATTCCAGCATCACAGCAGAGACATGGATGCCAGGATAATCGAAATTTGAGAGGTGCAAGTACAGAATTCCTTCTCTACTTACAAAAAAAATCTCCTTTAGTGATTTTTGTTGGAAATTATTGACTGCTATGTAGGCTGAAAGCTTGATTCAGTGTTCTTTGCTGAGAAAATTACAGCAAGTTATCTCACCATCTGTGATACTCATGTGGATTCTTCAGAGAAATGGCACAGTTGTTATCAATCAGATTGCTTTATCAAACAGACCTCTGCACTCTGCACTATCAGAAGAGTGTGTTCACAGGACAAAATAGAGAAAAATTATATAATGTATTACTGTCCTCTGTTCCTTTTTAAGATGGTTGGGTGCTTGATTTACTGCAGTCCAGCAAGGCAGGTTTGCTGAATTCATGTGTGTGAAACACTTGAAATGCACATTCTGTACAATACCCTCAGAAAATGCTTTCACTCACCAGTGCCCTCCAGCAGTTGTACAAATCAGAAATGTAAGTCTGTAGGTTGTAATCCTTTAAGACAGCTTTCTCAATCTTCTGGGCTGAGGTATAATCAGACAGCATTTCTGGAACATGCCAAAGCAATCAGGAGCAGACATTTTTCTTACACATTAAATGGGCTTTTTCAAGATGCTATCATTAAAATCTTACACCAAAACGTTAATTGAACAATATCAGATTCTTGCATGCCTCTTTCTCTTTTCCTTCCTTAAAATTGAGTTTAGCAATAGAAATGTTTCTCAAGCCAGTTAGCCAATGTCTGGGAATACAGAACAGTTGTCTCTAGTGAATCTTCTCTGTTTTTCTTTCGTTAATTAAATATTCGACATTGTAGCATCCTCATTTCTCACTTGTTTGAACTGGATCAGCTTCCATTCTCAGAACATATCGTTGCACCAATTCATTCTAATCACACTGCTGCCTTGAGCACGTATTTAATCGCATCCCTGGGAATAGAAGCTGTGTAGTTCTATCCACATGCATTGTCCACCAACAAATTTCAGAACTTTGTTGTTGTGATTGTTTTGTGGGTTTTGTTTTGTTTTTTCACCTCCACCCCATCAATGGCTTTTTGTATAAGCCCCCCATGCACCCAAACCTCGAGGGTGTATTTTGCTCTTCATGTCTAGTGAAATGCCAATATAGCATGATTTTCTGACAATATATATTTTTGTCTACTTATCAGTTTGTAACTTTTACCATTGATTAAAAAAACAGTCTAATAAAGACCTGTGACTTACTGTAGTTGTAGTATATGCATCTTTCAGCCTCTCATTTAGTTCATGGGATTTAAAAAACTTAATTTTTTCTTAATCTTGAACTGAATTCTTTTCAGTGATCAAAAGCAGAAATAGTTCAATTGGTGTAAATACATCACATTGGCTGTTGTGTGTGAGAAAATCAGGCTCTGTCGGTGAAGTGTGGTTGTGGAACTGTTGTCGTACGTGATTTAACAAATATGTGCATTTTCCAGCTTGGTTGTGTTAAAGCATCTTCTGAAGTGAATTTGAGGTAAATGTGTGTAATGGCACTCAGGGTTGTTCTTACTTCAGCTGGTCATGTCCGATGAGCTCTTGAGAGAATTTTAGAATTTCTTTACAACATTGCTGATATTTGAGTAAGCAAGTTTTTCTCCATGCGTGGTGATCTCACATGCCCTTTATCCTCTTTATACTCTCCTGCTCCCCTGCTTTCTCTTTCTGTACCCTGGGCATGCAAGATGGCAAACGATCTGTCAAGTCTGGAGCTATGTCCATGTGCTGGCCAGACAGAAAAATGTCAAGGAGAATGTTGAATAGCTGAGTTGTGCCTAGCTGACCTCAAGTGTGGGTGCTGCTGATTTTTTCTCTTGGGAATTTAATTAACTGTGAGATAAAAGACCAGTCTAGCACTCTTTCTGATTTTCTCAAAATTTGCAGAGCCATACTTCAGTTACTAGGGGCAGAAAGAAGGGATAGCAGACAGATAAGTTGCATTCAAATTATAACAAGAAAACACTTCTGTCCATAACCACCAACAAAAAACCCCCACCACCCCAAACCCCAATATTAGCATGTTTTCAGTAGTGAATTATTATATTAAAGATGTTTACTGCCTGTAGTTTTTATTTTTCATCTAACAGTGAACTAGTTAATGCTTATACGCTTCCAAAAAATAGAATTAAAATTGTGTAACATGCACATTTTTGGCAACAGTTAAAGAAAAATTCTTTTTAGCTTGGAAGGATTAAATTCTCTCTTAGTTGCTTTAAGATGTTCTGCTGGCCATGCTGCTCAATATAGTTACAACTGTGAATCCCTGCATGGTCCTGGATTTGTTACAGAATTTACTAAAGCCAGCAGAATCCAGAATTAGAGTATTTGCTCCTACTTTATTAAGTAAGTCCCTAAGGGTCTTTGCTGTTACGTTGTACTTAAGTGCTACAAAAAAAATTATTCAACACTCTAAGTTGGATCCTGTCTTACTGCTCCTATGAAATGAAGACGGTCAAGAAATGCTCATAAATGCCTGGGAAGAATAGGTAGAACTATGATAGAGCTACAGTATTCTCTCTTATCCTCAAGTTTGGAGGTAAATAAGAAAAATCTATACTTTAAAAGTTGTTAGGTCTGTCTTACAATGTATTTTTAAATTGTGCTGTGCAAACCCACAAGGAGTGCCTGGAAGAACAGTCACTATTGAAGTTTATCCAACCATGCTTATGTATCTGTTTATCTGTCTGTCCAGTCCCCTTCTCCAAATAACTTCTGCATTTGCTGGCTGTCTCAAAGCTCCTCACATTCCTCTAAGTTTGTGAACATTACTGACATTAGAAGATGAGGATGCAAAGCAAACTCCCAGGCTGAGGAAAAGCAGGCGAAGCTGCGCTGTAATACACACTACATACTCTGCTTGGCAGCAGCTGCCAGTTAATCAATGCATATATAATTCGTTAATAACTGCAGTGTATGCAGTCTCTGGCTTGGGGAGAGTGTCTTAGAGGACGAAGTTTCATTATTTCCATTATTCATGGAACATCTTGTAAAGTTAAATGATATACAAGCAGTGAGAAGATGGAAAACTCATCTCTGTTTGATCATAAACTGCAGAAACCTCCAGGGACTAATGAGTGTATTGCTGCTTTGTGCTCTCACCGAGGCCCTATGACAAACAGAACGTCCACAGCCAGATGCAGATGAAAAATCATTCATCTGTACTCTGACTATCTTTGATCTGACATTACAATTAAGTAATTGCAAAGGGTGAGCAGCGTATGTGGGCACTCACATGTCCAGGCATACAAGGGTATCTCAGCTCTGGTACTTGTTTCTTTAATTTACAATTCACATGAACCTGCAAGGATGTCTTACTTCCATTAGTAATGTTATTATTGCTGTTATATTCTGGACAAATGCACTGTTTGTAGTGATATGAAATCTTTCCCCTGAGACTCTCCTGTTTAAATATCCTCCTTTTGTTTGAAATAAAAGACACTTTAAGTTTCATTTCTCCTTTACTTCTGCCTCCTTCAGATGTTAAAGAACAAGGTATTGTATTAATTCTGCTTGTAGGAATTCATTCCACTCTCACAGGACCATAAATGCATTGTAAACTGCATGTACTGGGGCGTGGGGGGGATCCTCCTTTGTTCTCGTTGTCTACCAAATGGTTCTACTCTCAGAAAATGGAATGTTATGCCTACAGTATTTTTATCACACTATCTATAAAAGACAAGCCATGAAAACAGTGCACCAGGAAGATACAAGATCAGAATAAGGGCCAGTTGTTTTACAACAGCAGTGTGCTGCTATCCTATGCCTTTTAGGTCTGTTTTCGAGCTCTCCTAGCACTTATGCTTCTGTTGAAAAATGACCTAGGGAACAAATCCGTATGGTCAGCTCTGGATGATCAAAGCAGGAGAAAAATCAAAGAAAAAGCAATGAGGACATGAGTTTAAAAGAAAAGGATGGAAATGGGGGAGGTATGGATAATGAGTTTCTTAACCTCATCTGCAAGCCCCAGTTTCAAATTTCTTTATACTGAGCAGTTAGAAGTGGGCTATCAGCAATATGTGACTTTTACTGGAACAGTCTCTAGTGAGCTCAGGTGTCTCTCAGAAGTTAGGAGAAATTTTCTTGTTCCTTTGACAAATCTAGGATGAGATTTCTGTAGTGGCTGCGTGCTGCACCTGCAGATTCCTGCATGCACCAGGCTCCTGGAGTCTCTGTGTGCTGTCACTGGAGTCTGGACAGAGACTGATCTTCCACCCCTACAGGTAGTGCTCTTCGACAGCTTCACAAATGACTTGGACACGGCACTGGAAGGGCTGCTGAGCAACTTTGCAGATGATACAAATCTGGGAGGAGCTATTGACTCCCTGGAAGGCAGGGAGTCCCTGCAGAGAGACCTTAAATGAGAGCACTGGACAGTCACTGACCGTATGCAGTTCAACAAGGAAAAGTGCTGAATTCTGCACCTGGGATGGGGCAACCTTGGATGTGTGAACAGACTGGGGAATGAGAGGCTGGAGGGCAGTGCCATGGAAGGGGACCTAGGGGTCCTGGTTGATGAAAGCTGAATTTGAGGCAGCAGTGCCCTGGCAGGCAGGCAGGAGGAACATCCCTGTCCTGGGGCATCAGGCACAGCATCGCCAGCAGGGCAAGGGAGGGATTGTCCTGCTCTGCTCTGCTCTGCTCTGCTCTGCTCTGCTCTGCTCTGGGGCAGCCTCAGCTCGAGTGCTGGGAGCAGTTTTGGTGCCACAATATAAAAGGGACATTGAGCTGTTAGAGAGCATCCAAAAGAGGGCAGTGAGGATGTTGAAGGGCCTTGAAGGGAAACTGTATGAGGGGCAGCTGAGGGCACTGTGTCTGTTCAGGCAGAAGAAGAGCAGGCAGGGAGACCTCATTGCAGTTACAGCTTCCTCGTGAGGGGGAGAGAAGGGGCAGGCACTGATCTCTGCTCTGTGCTGACCAGTGACAGGACCCGAGGGAATGGCCTGAAGCTGTGCTAGGGGAGGTTTCCGCTGGATGTTAGAAAAAGGTTCTTTACCCAGAGAGTGTTTGGGCACTGGAACAGCTCCCCAGGACAGTGGTCACAGCACCAGCGTGACAGAGCTCAAGAAGCATTTAGTGTTTGGACAAAGCTCTCGGGCACAGGGTGTGACTCTTGGGCATAGTCCTTCGCAGGGCCAGGACTTGGACTCAGTGATCTGGGTCCCTTCCACCTCAACCTAATCTGTGATTCTCTGATTTCTTCTCAAAAAGAAACTGCAACAAAGAAAAGGCATTTTCAGACACTTTTGTCTCTTTATGTTGCTTGCTCTCCATTCATCTCTTGGTGCCTCATGCTTAATAGCCTTGCTAATAAAAAAAGAAAATCAATTTCACTTCACTAGATTTCCCAGAGAGATAGCAGAAAGTGTTATTGGTGAAATTTATTCTTGAAACTTTGTTATAAAAGAACTCCAGGCCTTACTGAATGCCACACCAAATACTTCTCACAAGGGATCAAGGGCCATGCTGTGAGGTCCTTTCTCAGACCCTCTGGTGCAAACATTTCATTTGAATTCAGCATATTTAGCATCTGCTAAATAGTCCATCAGAAACACACAGTATTTCCCCAAGAAAAATTGTTCTTGCTTGGTGCTATAAAATGTCATAAAATTATAGCTAAGGCAGTGGTGTTTATCTTCTTGTGATACTCAATGTGTGCTACATAGGAGTTCAACTAGGGATTCAAGGAATGGGAAGAAGGTTCTTTTCCTTTATTCCAGCCTTTCTTTGTTTAGTCACAATATTATAAATGCACATCTAGTCAGTTTGATCTTTACTGAAGCCTTGGGATGCATGGTTTTAGGTTTTTCAGTTCAGTGATCTGCTTTTGTTCTGCACGGTGTCTGTGTTAAAAGCTTAGATGTTATAAAACACAGGGCTCAACATGTGCAGCAGAACAGCACTTGCCATCCAACCCTGCTTACAGGGTGTTCTGGGAGTCTGTGCATGGAAACCATTCTGTCCTCACCTCAGTTTTTGAAACAGAACATTTTGGTGGTCTCTCAGTGTATTCTAAAGAGGTTTTACAGATAAGAGCTCCATCCATCAACAGGGAAAACACTTTACAATTTATTGGACAGTTCAGTGTGACATACAGTTCATCAGAAATGTGAATACAAGGTTCTAATCTTGATTACTTCCCATTCATTGTTTGGTGGATGCTATTCTGCCGTAAAGAACTTACAATTAAATTTTTAAACCTAGGACCCAGGAATCAGACACATGTTTGAAAGAGATTTAATCCAGAATCTGTAGAAATTGATTTAACATGATGGAAGGGTGAGGAAAAATAGAAAATCCATGCCTAAGTTTTGTATTCATCTTCCTTACTGTGTGTATTTACTGCTAGCTACTGCTTAGGGTTAAATATTTGCCCAAGGCCATACAGTTTTCTAGCAGAATAGGTTACAAATTAAATGACTTGTAAGATATGTTTTTTAACCGAGGCTCCATTATTTGAGTGGCACAGTCCTTCTCACCTTGAACTTTTAAAATTCAGAAATTTTTACTTATATCCACTTCTAGCTTGTGGTCATGTTAAGCAATAATACAGGCTATATATAACAACAGCAATCTAGTTCGATTTTTTTTTTCTTCTCCTCCTTCCGGCAGCCCTCCAGGGTATTGGAGTTTCCATAAGATGATGTATTCCTAGTTAGAATTTAAGTCTAGTGGCTGGAAGTTCAAGGTTCGCATCTGCTCAGAATGATATTCCTGGACTATTGCCTATTAATTATTCTCTTACAATAGCTTTGCAAGCAAGTATCATGGGTCAGGATGATTTACTCTTCCTTGAAATTAATCTAATTAATAGATAATTTTACCATTGTACTTTCAAAAAGATGATAAAGTTCAACAATAATGGACTCTACTATGGATTTTTCTATCTATTAATATCATTATAGATCAAATTTGGTGATCAAATTAAATCATAGATGGGTATTAAAAACCTTTGATGAAATAGTAATTTTTTAAAATCTCATTTCAGTACTGTTGTAATGTGCTGCTTAGGAGGAATGAATAAAATGAATCAAACCTAGCTTATTCATTATTAGACAACAGCATAATAAAAAAAATTAAATTTTGCTTTCTTAGTGATGTCACTACCTTACCTAATTTGATTCATAGATAGAGTAATTGACAAATTTTGAACTGCTTTACATTTTGAATTTGTGCCTTAGTGGACTATTATTGTATCATTTTTTTCCCTCTGATGTAATTTTTAATGGGCTTTTAGTTCAGCTATTGAGCAAACCATTTACCCCTATATAAAGGAATAACAACATTTTCCCCTAGTCAGCAGTATTGCCTGCTGTGGTCTGCTTTTGCTGCAGGTGGCAAAGGGGGTCTTTTAAGGTCTCTATTTTTTTTTTGTGGTGCAGATTTGATTCTCTAACTTAGCTTGTGTACCATGACTTTTGTTTTAATTGCTGGGTTTGGGGTTTTTTTGCCTCAGAATGGAGTTGTCAAAACCTTTCTGGTTCTCCTTCCTCCTCAGTCTCTGTGCGGTAAAATGGTCCAGCAATTTATCAATGACTTTTCTGTGCATTAATATCATGTTGGCAATCTATTCTGTGTTCAGGGAAGACAGAGAAAACTCAGAGAACTTTAACCAGTGCAGAGCTTTCCTGTAAATTTCGCTATTCTTTGGATCACCAAAGGAAAACACTTCAGGTGTACAAGAGAAGCTGCATTACTTCTCCATTTCTATGAGTGTCCAATAACAACAAGAAGAGACAGAAGTGAGAGATGAGCAGAAAATATCTTGCTGTACTTACTGTTATTTTGTCATCCCCAGTTTTATGATATCACAAAATCTCTTCCTTTCACTCTTAAGGGATGTGTCAGCTGCTGTCTCTTTGAGGTGACAGTACAAGGCTTTTAGGAGATGACAGCTTTAGGGTAGAAAGGCAGAAGGGTGAAATAAATGTTTGTGACCCTAGTAGTTTACTTTATCCTCTGATGTTTTGTACACCTCTACTCTTCAGTGGACAACATATGGCATGGTTGGTACAATCTTGGTCAAAATTTGAGAGGCTAAATCATTTAGTGTCAAAATTTCCTTTAACTCTGTTTAAAAACGTAGTGACTGTTCCTATGTAAAGTGCCCTGGCTGTGGCAGGTTTTCGGTCATGGTACAGCCTGGGCACAATGTGTTTCCTTGAGACACTTCCATAGTATTTGAGTTAAGGCTGACCATTGCAAACTGTTTCCAAAGCAGTGTCTAAAGACTTAAAAAGAGATTGAGATGCTATTTTCAAGACCCCTTTCTGTAACTTCCTTGTCAGAAAGTGGAGAGTGCTTTCCAAAAATCTGACCCTAATCCCAACAGCTCCTATTACTCCATCTGCTGCTGACTTTTCTCTCCTGCCTGGCATGACTGAGACTGTTTCTGAAAGTTGTTTTCTAAAAGCTTTCTGGAGGTCATTTGTCTCCTGCAGCTGATACCAAAGTTGAAGTAACAGAAGACTCTATGGATGTCTTGCAGTTTAAAAAAAATTTTTAAAAAAATCAATTAGACAAGCCCTAGAAAAACAGGATCAAGCAACCATGGTGCGTGACATACTGACAGCTCATTAGCTAGAAGCAAATGACTTAGGACTCATTATGGGTATGCTGATCGCTCACAAAATTATCAGGAATCTAAATAAATTTGAACCATGACATACCTTAATTCAGGGAAGTTTTGTAGCTGAACACACACACTGGTGAGATCCTGTTTGAAAGATGGAGTTTAATACCTAAGGTCAGAGGAACACCTGAAAGCACAAGAGCAGATATTGAGCAGCTGATGTATCAGGAGAGTGAAGGACCTGTCTATTGAAAATAGAAGAATTTGGTTTAGTTGCCTTGCTGAACCCAGTTGAGACAAGATACATCAAAGGCCTATTTCTGAGAATAGGTAGGACCAATTAGATGTCTTAAATGCAGTCTGTTGTTTGGAAAACTGCTTCTAATCTAGAGACTTTACATTTAAATTAACACTTTCTAGGTAAATACTTCCAAAAAGGTCATGCCCTCAGTAGCCCCCCAAAGCACATTGTTTCACAATGGTGTTACAAACTTCCAACTCCGCTTCTTGTCTTAGAGGGTGCTTTGCACGGCTTAAATGGAATAGTAATTTCTTTTCCTTAATACAGCTCCAATCAAAACATCTGGATCTCAGTACCAAAGCCTTAGAAATATAAACAGGGCTGAAATACAGCAGCATGTGACCATTACAGCAACCACAGGAGCGGTGTCATGACAGAAAAACAAACGCCAAACAAGTACAGGAAAAAGGGGCACATATACTGACTGCTCTGCAGAGGACTGTTTCTAGAGAGAAAGGCTATTTAGTAGGATAAAAGGAAGAATTAATATGAAATGAAAGATTATGTTCTCTGAGGAAATTTAGGGTAGAATTAGTCGGCTAGACAGAGGACTATGTATAAACGAAGAATAGTTAAGTACAAGGTTCTTAAAAACAGTTATGAAAGGACAAACTGATAGGAGAGGTTTGACTTAAATAGGAAGTTGGGGCATAACTGCAAGAAAAAGGGGTTAAAGAACTAAATATGGCAATTCCTTGAGGTAAGTAAAAGGCAAATTTGAAAACAGTACTGTTGGGTAGTAAGCAGCTGTTGAAATAGAGGCACTGTCTGGCAAAGTAGGGAGTTCTGTGTGACTTTTTGGAGGTTTAGAATATCTAAGAATAGTCAGAGGGTATAAAATTAGATGTTGTGGTACTTAGTGAGGTAGTAGCTTTCAAACAAAAGGAAATGGAGTAAGACTGAAATTTGACCAGTGACATTTGTGGTGAATGCTGAATAACTAAGAATGAGAAATTGAAAATATCAGGATTTAATGTTTTGGAACATTAACATCTGAAGTTGGACCTTCTAGCCATTAAGTTGTGGGAGTCCCAACAGACCTAAGGTTTCAACCAATTAAATGTATTTTCCAGCACTGTGGGATTAGTTACATGTGCAGAAGCAAGGAAATTGCAGATAAATATTCTGATTGCTCACATATTCTGTTTTTGATTTAATGAAAAAAGTACAAAAAAATCTAATTAAAAAGGAAGGGCATCATTAATTTTGGCATCTAAAACCAAATGATAAATGATCAGCTGATTAGTGATGTGCATTTTGTTCTTTTAACTTCTCCAGTAATGTGTGAACGTCACATTATATAACACTTAAAATGAATAAACCTGCAAATGAAATAAGTTAGGATGCATCTTTGTGTTCCTCCCCTGACTGGTGGACAACTTGTCTCATTAATCTGTATAGTGGTGTTAATTTCAACAAACAGCATTTTTTGTTGAGATTTATGGCTAAAAGTGATTCACTGAGAAAATAATGTGCTACATTTTTTTCAGAGCACTGGGACAGATTTTTATGACTTTTAGTGACTGGAACGTACCATAAACTCTCGTAATTTGTAATGACTGTAGAAACTACTACAGGCCCAAATATTCTGACAGAGGATGTGGGCACAATGAGAGATGGTCAGTAATGTGTGGCCACACAGGGCAGTGGGGTGTTCTGTCCTGTGCAGATTCCTTGTGTATTGGTAACTGCTGCTTAACCAGCACTGGGGTAAAGGTAGAGATAAAAACTTATAACTGCCACCTAAAAGTGAAGACCTTTGTGCGAAATAATGGAAAACACTGAAAACAGATGAAATGGTAAATGTAAGAGTAACATTCCTACATTCATCATATGTGCTTTTTGAATATCATAAAAGTGGCTATTTTTAGAAATAACTGAGTATGATTCTGGTTCTAAATGAACTTTGGGAAAACTCAGCTTTACCTAGTACTTCCAAAGGGTCTTGGGGTGCATTATTTAACCTCACTGGTGTGTCTGGCAGCTTCCCTGATCGAAAAGAAAAAATCCTTCTGTGATGTCTGGGACATTGTGATGAGTTTATTAGAGTGTGAGGGGCCTTATTCTACTGCTTTAGACCAGATTGGTGTTCAGATAATTGAAAAAACTCAGGGCGGTTAGTGTGTGGGAGAGATTCATATCCTACAGAAAGGTTGGGGGCAGAGCCTGCTTCCTGCACCAGCAGCAAAAATGAAGATGAGAACTTGTTCATACCCAGGTCAAGGCTTTGCACTGCTGGCACCTCAGGAAGTTTCCCTAAGGCTGTAAGCTACAAAGGTGCGATATTGGGGTCCCACAGATGTCAGAAAGAACATTCACAGGCTGGATTTGTTGACATCAGACTTGGCTCAAGTGGGAGTTGAGGGATCCCGAGTTTGCAAATTGAGTAACTCATACACAAAGACCCTTGGAAAGAATAAAAAAACCCCTAAAAATTATCATTATATTTTTCTTACTGTTCCTGTTCAAATTTAATTGCGCTTCTGGCTTTCTGTTTAAATCAATTAGAGATATTTTTATATGAAGGAAGAAGAGAATTCCACAGCTGGCATTGTTTGGTGCAAGTAGCTGGATATGCTGGCATAGAATCAAGTACCTGGACAGTAGATTATGTCTTTATTATGTCTTATACAAAAACGAAACAAAATTTGAATGTTTTGGGGTTTTGTACTACTTTTATTTGCTTCTTGCATGCAAATCAGTAAAATGTGGATGCAGAGAACCAAGGATTTGAAATACACAATGACAGTCCTTCTGTATTTGATGGAATAAAGGATGGAAAACTGTGCTTGGTGCCCAATTGTGTCACATTTCTTCCATCAAAATGTTCTGGATCAGCTCTGAGAGTGGCTAGGAGTGTTTTCTTTTAAATTTAAGAACGCCACAAATAGGATATATTTTCATTTCCACATCTAGCACTTTTAGTTTTTAATACAGAATCATGTCCAAATGTGTTTTTATCTCATCCTTATTAGACAGAGATTGATAACCTCCTGTATGAATTTTTCATGGGTTTTTTCTTGTGCATATGCTGGTTCAATGATGCATTTTCATATGAAACACATAAAGCTTTTTTAAGCAAAAATAAAAGCACAGAAAATCCAAATCAGTTCAATTACACTTGCAGATTAAAATAAAGCTGTAATATATATCTGTTGTGTTAAAATGCTAACTCTATGAATTTTTGATCTGCTTTAAAAATGTAAAACTTGGATTTGATTAGATTAGCTCTGGAGTAATCTACACTGAATAAATCTGTCTTCCTTTCGTGTGATTTGTCAGTGTTTGTAGTAGGTTTGTACACACAGCTTTCGCCATTATTTTCCAGGCAATAAAAGCAGCCATGCAGAAAAGCCACCCATAAATGTCAGAAAACAGAGATATTTTGTTGCATTCCAAGGGCTTTGAAGGTCAAGTTCAATTCAGTTAGCTCACCCAGCGTGAGAGGAGCATGATACGATGATAGAATGTGTGTTTAGGTAGGATATATATGTTATTGTCCCTGTACTATTCTATCAGGATAACAGATCAGTGAGAGATTAAACTTTACTGCTTGGAAGAATTTCTTTTTGAAAACTATCAATTTTTATGATTTTCTCTAGCTCCTATTGAGATGCTGTGCCGAAATAATGAATCCAAAGAATTTACAGCTTTTATCACAATGGAGATTGACTCCTGATTGTGACTTTTGGGAGCTGTTCCACTGCAGGTATCCCATTTGATTGTGTGTATTCAAAAAATAGGTCTCAGATCATGGATTTTATTGTAAACATGAAATTGTATTTTGCTTCCTTCTGATGAAAAGTAGTTTGTATTAAAATGGTTTCCTAATTCCTAGAAGTGAGAGGTCAGCACAAAAGGCAAAGTTTTCCCGCTCCAAGAAATCTGTTCCGCCATGTCCCACCTCAGCTCAGTGCTTTGTGGTTACCTCCCCCTGCCATGCCCCACTTTTTTCTTCTTTTTATATAGAGAAGACATGATCAATAAAGCTCATAATTAAGTTGAGGCCACTACCTTGATCAGTGCTTTTATTGAGTTTCAGTGCCCTGATTTAAGGAGCTCCCTAGTCAATTGAGGGATATGTCATCAACTGCTTGAGCAGTATGTGAGCAGTCGTTTTATAACTGTAATGCTGCATATTCTTTGCTATCTGGAGAGTCTCCCTTGTGGTGGCTTCTGATAACCTCTTGCTCTTGTTATCCAAGGATAAATATTGAAGACTGTCCTACTGGTAGAAGGAATATAATTGCATTAAATGGGCAAGAAATTTTGTTTAAGTTCCTGCTGGTTTGCAGTATTTTCCCATGACTGTACGAGCAGAAGTGAGTAAAGCAGAGTCAGATCATGCCAGTACCTGAAAGAAATCTCCCTGCCAAAAATGTATAGGTTGTGTGGCCCTCTGTGTTGTTACAGACACTGCATTGCTCAGTGCAGCCCCTCCTATGAATAAGATTTAAAATATAGCCCTGCCTCCTATTTTTCATTGGAATCATGGAGTAGTTGGATGTGCTGCTATGAGCATGAAGCATTTAACACAGTTGATCTGCATCTGAGATGAAAAGGTCTGTTCTGTAGAACTGTGATAATAATATGGTCGTTAATGTTTCCAATAAAAGTGCCTTGCTGAGTTCTGCGTTCCTTCATCCAAACACACGCCCTAAACCCCCACCCTATTCCGTGTGTATCCCATGGCATGTTGCTCTTGTGCTGGAACATGGACTCCTTAGGTAGAAGGAACCCTAATGTGACCATCCCAGCAAATCCCACATCCTTCACATGCCTCCATTTGCCCAAAGATTTGGTGCCCTGAAGGTTTGTAAGTCACCTGAATAGTTTAAAGTCTCTCTTCAGAGAGGACTCTGCCATGCTGGTGTCCTGTTCTTTTTTTTGTTTCCCCAACCCCTTTTTCTGAGTTTCCAATAACAAAAACAGCATACAGAAAAGAACAAGAATTAAGCTGGGGAAGTGTTTTTCCCCCTCACTAAAAGTAGCATGCTCCCGGCTATATGGCAGAAAATTTCAAATTCCCATTACAAAATAGCTGGTCTCAGCCGAGGCTTCTCTGTAATTAGGTCGTGCTTTTTATCGGCTATAAATGGTTAAGCCTATTGGAATGTTACTCAACGTGCCAGAAGCAGACAATGCTTGGAGGCATTGAATAATACATTTTGCTTTTCTGATGACGTATGTGACAGTTATGTATGGATGAAGTAGGCTGGAACAGGTTTATCCAAAGTAAACAGGGAGCTTTCCATGTCTGATGGAAAACAGAAAAATTGCTGAAACAATTTAGAGCCCGGGTTTCCTTGCTTTGTGTAAAAGGCTATCTATAGAGGCTGCTCTTGCCTCCTGCCAAGCCAGGACAACATTCCTACAGCTGTGCTGGAGAGTCTCTTGGTCAACTGTGAAAGAAAAAAAAAGGAAAAGAAGAGACTACAAAAGATCTCCTGCAGCCTGGCTGAACTGCATCATCTCTGCTTAAGAATAGATTCTTTCTATTTCACAGTTACCCTTTTTTTTTTTTAATTATTATTTTTTTTTATTATTTTTTTTTTTAAGACCAGTTTGTAAAAGCTTGGACTTTTGCCTGGTGAAGGAGGTGTCTAGCACTTGTATATTTTTACATTTCAGAGCGAAGCCAACCTTTCATTCAGCCAGACCTTAAAGAGCCTATATGGCTCCTCACCCTCCCTGCCTTTGGAACAAGGCATTCACCTGCACTGTGTTAGGGTGCCCTGGCTGGCTGAGGGTGCAAGACCAAAATCAATAATGATCCCCTGCTTCTGTTTGCCTTTCCACGCTTACGAACAGCAGGTGCATTGCATAGACTGGCAGAGAGAGCATCCAGAGCAACTTTCTAAAAGTGCTGTCCTCCCAACAAACAGGATGGGACGAAGCTGCTGTGAAGGGCCAGAGCAAGAATCCTGCCAAGTAACAGGCTGGGCAAGATCTCCTTTGTCTTCCAGTGTTAAATGGCCTTTAGAAGGAAACAGAGGCATGGTGTCAATTTTTTGTTGCTTTTGAGTCCGGCATGATAGTCAAGGATCTTTGCAGAAGAAAATTCAGTGGAGAAAGTCTGGGCTTGTCCAGATGGTGGTAGGCAATTACATTTCATTTGTGGGAATTTCTGGTTATGCAGTTTTTGCTCTGTAGCATAAACTTTCCCCCATAGGCAGAAGTGAGCTGCAGGCAAGTGACGGTTTCCAGCAAAAGGCATTTTCTTCACAGATGTGCAGCCTGAGAATGTGGGGTTGTTACAACATTTTATTTACTTTCATTTCTTCTGCCCCTGGGCTGCTGTCAAGTGTTTAATTTTATTTGTCTGATTATTATTTTCTTTCTTGTCTAGAAGTTAGTACTTCAAGGGGTTGCATCCCAGTGTAGTATTTACTAAACATATAGGTATGTGATTAACATCCATTCCTCCTGCTCCATACCAATCACACTAATGATTTTACTGCTGCAAGCAAAAATTGAATTTATCTCACTTTCACTTTAGAAGCCATCACATTACTTTTCCTTTGAGTTTTGAAACAAGAAATTGAATATTGCTGGTATTTCATATAAAGTAGCAAAGAAATGCAATAGACTTTTAATAGCTACATCTTTTTTCAAATAGAGATCGGCTGACCAGAGGTCTGCTAGTATTTTATTATCTTCTAAGAATTTTTCTTGGTGCATTTGTGGGGCTTTTTGTTGTTTTTCTACTGGTCTATGCATTTTTTAGTCAATTTCTGGTTGAAATAATCAATTTTTTGAAAGGGATTTTCATGAAAATGTTGGCAGCTATAGAGTGTCTTTCAGAATGTTTGTGAAAATCCCTGAATTGCAGATTCACTCTTACGATGTTGCCGATCATGAATCTTTATGTATTTCTATAGAGGAGAGAGAGAGGTCATCTAAGGGAGGTGTATCTGGCAGGATAAGAGTTAATACTCACATATGGGTGTTTTTTTCTTTGAACTTTTTCTCAGCAGGTGAAAAATAGCTACAATCAGGTACTACTTCAATAAGTAGTAACAACCAACTGCCAGGTTGAAAGACCACAAATTCTTGTACCAGCAGTTCCATTATAGGGAAGTGTATGTCAGCCTGTGTGTGTCTGAAAGCTTGCCAAGGTATTGATAAGAAGAGCTGGGCAATAATCCAGCACCAGAAAAAAAAAGTGAAAATCACCATTTGAGAGCTGTACTGCAGAGGCTTTTCTCCCCTTCTTTTTAATTCTACTTTATCATGCAGAGACTACATTAGTGTTTATATAATATGCATCTACAGCTACTGATGAAGTTCACCCTAGTTGTGAAGGACATCAGTGAATCAGAAACTGCACTTTCAGATTAAATATTCCTAACAGATCTTGTAGAATGAAAAATCAACAACCTTATTTAAAGTGTGCTTTGCTGCCATGGGGTTTTATGTGGCTAGATCTTTTAAATTACTGGACAGCTTTCAGCTGCAGTATAAAATCAAATAGCAGACTAGCCAAAGGCATGCCTTGCTGAAAAGTTTAGGTGGCGTTGGTGGTACTGTGACCTTGTGGTGTGTGAGATTGGAGCTGTGCTAATGATGTGGTTGTGCCTTGTTGAGCTGGGGCTGTTTGCGTAGGGAACCCTGGGCCAGAAGGAGGCTGCTAAAGAAATACAGATTCGGCTTTGAGTGAGCATGAAATGAGTAGCAGGAACACTCACCATAGGATATGGGGCTCAAAGTGCTGGAAAGCCTGAAGGGATAAGAGTATCTCCAGACAAATAAATGCTCCTTCTTATCAGGCTTCGAGTTTAGGGTAAGAGGGAATAGTGACACAGAATAATTCCTGAAATCTGGCAATGCGTTGCAATTTGAAGGGCTCAGAATCACTGGGGCTTTTCAAATGCAGTAACTTGTTATGCATGATAGCATATGGAAGGCCTTCAAAATACTTCAACAGTTACTCCTTGAAACTTGGAAGTTCTTCACCTTACATAATGTCATATTATTACCCAAATAAGCGTGCTCTTTCTGATGGGAATGCTGCATGTAATAAAGTTGTGCAGTTAGCTGAGACTAATAATAGGAGTTTACATATAGGAGGATTATTTCTTATATAAGGCTTTTAATACAGACTGCTGCTGTTACATCAGTTATTTGGACGGTGCTGATTCCTGTTTTGTTCATTGCTCAGGTCTTACCCCAGTGAGTCTGAACACACTCTGCAGAGGTTTGGCTTTAATGAAAGAGGTGTTTGAATATGCTGAGCTGCTATGAACCTAGACACACCAGCACTGCATTGTGAATCATAGTGAAAACTGAATTATGTAACAAGTTTTTAACAAATGACAACAACTTGAGGTACAATGAGCTGTTTTTAGAGCCCTTGAGCTGCCTTAGCTATAGGAAAGGCCAAAGCTCCTGCAGAGAGGTCGTGCAAGAAGTAATGTGTCTTCTCTTCATGCCTGCTTAAACACCATACTCCTCAAACACAGTCCTGATTCAGGGTACTCTCTTACAAGAAACACTTTTCAGGATGAAACTCACATGTTTTTTTCATTGGATCTCTTCTATCTATTTTTAGGTACACTGCATTTCTGGCCTTACTTCTTCATCACTGAACTTTGGTTTTGCTCTTACTTCTCATCTTCCTGGCTACTTACATTCCAATTAAGCAAAGATGTCCTTTTCCAGTAAAAAAAAACAAAACCAAAAAACCCCAAAATTTTGCTTTAATTTTAATTTTACTAGTTTTTGAACCCAAACCAGATCTTACTTGTGATATAACCCCTACCTGCTTTGTTCTCTCCTCCTGAGAGAGAAACACTGACAGCAGTCTCCTGTGGAGTCTTTGAACATATTCAGGTTAACTCTCACTTCTGGAAGAGAAGAAAGTAAATCTTCAGCTACCGATTTCATGCAAATGATGTTTGACACATGACTATTTCTAGAAGGATCTTTGCCATATAGTCTTGCTCTCTCTTTGAAAACTTCTAGGACCCCTGCTTGACTATCTCTTCAGCGGCCCTATTAGAGGCAGTTTCAGGACAAAAGAAATAGCTGGAAGGCATGGGTTTTTTTCCAGTATCAGTGAAATCAGTAAGGTATACTGAACTAGAGTGCTGAAGGAATTTCATTTAATGCTCTGTTGTAATAGAAAGTAGCATTTAATGGGATGCTCAAGACTATAAAAGAGAAAATTAAATAAAACTATTTTTTACATAGTGGTCTACAAAATGAAACAAATTCTGTAAGTGTAGACATTATTGTTTTCAATTGGTATTATACTTGAGTAAAAACTGAAACCCTGCATCAGTTCTATAATAAAAGTAGTATAATGTGCAGAGATATTAAAAAAAGTGATCGACTTACTCACTGTGCCCGTAAAGGTAGGTCTTGTGAAAATAATACAATATTACTGCATATTGTGTCATCTGAGAGACCCAAAACCCTCACATAAGTCTTTACCTTTCATTTGTCCTTCCAAGCTCAGTGCTGACGTGCATCTATAACAGTAAGAGAAAGAATGAGTACTGTAAAAATCAATTTATGAAGAAAGGTTTATTTGCAATTACTGTTTGGGGCATGGAACTTCACTGGCTTCAAGGGTTCTTCACTGAAATCTTCCATAATACTGTATTCAGATCTGTCATTTAACAAATTCAGGCAGTTACTTGTAATAAAAACAATAAACTTCAGAAACAACATAGTTCTAGAATGAAAATTTAGGGGTAGCTTCTGTTGAATTCTTTGTGATCTTAGGGAACTTGCTTTCGGCCTCAGTTTATGCACCTGTGAAATGGGTTTTACTGTTAAACTCACTAGGATGGGGATTTATTCCTGCTTGTGAAGTGGTTTGATAGTGTCTGCCATATAATACATGCCAAGCGGCTGGATGTTGTGCTCTGGCTAGAAAGTACAATAAAGATACTTAGTACAGATCTCAGCAAAGTTTACGATTTAAGAAATTATCTTCCTATGCTTAAAATATTTCCTTCCTCTCTCCCTCCTAGACAATTGTATACAACACAAAAAAAGTTTGTATCTTATTATTCTGTCAGGCATTATTGAACCATAAAAAAATGATCTTGTCATCTCACACTTCTTAACAGATTATGAAAGAAAAATGACTAAAACTTGTTCAGACTGTCAAGTTCCTGCCAAACTGAAACTAATGAATCACCCTGGCACTGGTAAATAGCCAAAACTAGATGATATGAAGCTTATAAATAGTGTTAGGGACCATGTTGCCAAATGCATATATTTATACCCCTGAAAGTAGTTATTGTTTTATTTCCATGAAGTTTTTAATTAAATTCTATCCAGCAGAGTAGTACGACACTCCTGTTTTTATTTCAATTCTCATTTTAACAACATAGATAGAAATTGAAGCCTTCAAAGTGTGAATCATACCTACTACTTATTGATTTTGATATACATACTAGCCAGAGTGAGCTTGGTGTCTGAGAAATAACTGACACCAAAAGTGGGATGATGCTATTGTGGCAATTGAGTAAAAAGAATTAGAAGAAACTGTTTAGTTCCAGTGTGTGCTTTTGGCCCAGTAGGGTCCCAGGTATTACACTTTATGTACTTGGATCTCAAGTTTCTCCTCTTCTACCACTTTTTTGGTTTGTTTTTTTTTTTAAACTGGGAAAGAGAAGTTAGGTAGACAGTCTCATTAACAAAAGGTAAACTCCTGTACTCTTCTGCTATAGGATCCTTTATTCATAAGAATAGTAATTTTGTTCTTGGCACTGTCATCTAGGCGCGTCAGGTACAATAGCAAATGAAATAAAATATAACAAAAGCTAATATACCATGCAAGTTGTCCAACTAAGAAATTCTTAAACATATGTCTTATTGTGTACTCCTCACTGAGTATGTGAAAAATGGGAAACATTTAAAAGATGTTTATAGTTGAATATACTTTTCTTATGTAAATGTTGTCAATATCAAAATGTCTATATTACATTAGCTAAAAAAATACAAAGATTGATTGAGATTTATACAGAGGATATTTCCATGCTAGAGAAACATTTCTTTTGTTCAGAGTCTGTTTGCATTCATGAGAACTGAAAATTAAGAAGGAATAAGATTTGTTTCTCTGCAGGCTTACTAATTAGTGTTGGTTTAGCTCTCCCAAATGGTAGGATGTGTGAGTATTTAAAATGTTGATGCAGACAAATTTTGAGACAAATTACAATTTGGTATTCATCCTTGTATATAGCTTCAGACTTCTCTGTCATATCCAAATGTCATGTAGGATTCCTGGAGTCTCAAATGCTAAATTTTAACAGGGGACCAATAACAAAATCCATTTATCTGCAGTAAAGGAGATTTTACAAGAAGCACTTAATGACACATAGCACCTGGTTTTGGTTGTTTTTTTGTTGGTTTGGTTTTTTTTAGTAAGCAGGTAAAGAACAGAGAGACTTAAGGGAATCAAATTACTTTTAGGAATGCCCTGTAGAATAATCGTAGCCACTGAGACGACTTCCTTACTTGGTGCTTAAGAAGGCTAAAATTAAGAAAAGTATGTGCTTTGGTGTTTTTTAATATTTTTACAGTGAAATTTATAGAGCCACTGAAATGCCAGTTTGCGGTAGTCTTTCCCGCAGAGAATGCCTTTTGTTGGGTCTCATGCCTTCAATAAAAATTGCAGGGGAACTGAATACTTAACATGAGCGTCCTTTGTACAAATTGATAAGTAAACATTGTGTTTGCATACGACTAGGTTTGGGGTTTTTTTCAGAAACAATTTTAACAGATGCCTTAATTCCTTTCTGTTGTAAAAATTCCTTTCTCTCATTTGAATGTTCTCATTTGTGTAGATTCTTTCTGGCTAAGCAACACACAGAGAAAAATATTTGCTGTTTTCCTTTTCAAACAATATTTTCTTATATAAAAAACCAAAAGAAGGCCACAATTTTTCTTTCATCTGGTAGTACAGTGCAATTAAAGAAAACAAATATAAAAATCCTGGCCTTCCTAATGAAGGCCAAGAAATCTAGGTACACAATCTGAATTCTTCTCAGAGCAAGGGCTATTTAGAACAACTCCCTGTGAGAAGCACATAAAGCTGATTGCAATGTTTTCAGGTTCAGAACAGAGTTGCACAATGTAAAGGAAGTAAAAAGTGATATTCAATAAACCAGGTAGATAGGATATGTGGAAATCAGGTAGTAGCATCATACAGGGCAGCAATCTTGCTTCCTGCTGTGGATGTTTTGATTGAAACATGCTCATGCAGTGGAATGAGACTCTAGATTCCCCTTTAAATATTTGCAATATTTAAATTCTGATTTGCAATAAATAATATGACTAATCCACGCTCTCTCTCATTGCTTTATGATTATCACTTGCACTGCACATCTTGGCTGCTCTTAGCACTTACAAGGCTCTGATATATAGCTAAATGTTTCTGACTCCATCTGCTACAAAGAGAAGTGACACAGAAGTGCTCCCCAGCCATTTTATTGCAATTTAATGTAAATCTGTTATAATGCAGATGATGAAAAGTGCAGTGGCTTCCATGAATTCTGAAAGCTGTGATTGGGTTGTGGCTGCTGCGCTGCCCTCTGAAGATTTGCTGGGTTTAATTTTACATTGCACAGCCATTAGCGGATGGAGGTTCCTCACTGAATCACACTGCCACAATACTTCTTCATCCTCCTCTTCCTTTTCTCCTCACGGTGACCTCGCTCACCCAAGTTTTTCAGCCCAGTCTCTCGTTGCTTTTATCGTACAAATTGTATTCTCCCAATACATCAGAGCATAGAGCCATGCAATTGACCCCTGCAATGGACTATTTTGTTAACTCTTGTGGGTGGGAATGTAGTAACATCCCTTTGAATTTGCTGTGGGCTCGTTGTGGTTCTCACTGTTGTGCAAAGAACAGATTCATCTTATCTGCTTGCAATGAGAGCTTGCCTTTACCAGTGCAGCACCTCTGATCTTATTGCCATCATGTAAAATAAGTGGTGTTAAATGTGTACTGTGCTGGGTAGTTGGTGGTATTTGTAGATGGGAATTGGGGTGATCAGATTCTGTCATCCAGCATTAAGTGTTATTATACACTTATGTATATGCCCTCAGGCAAATGACTTTTTTCCTCTGTATTTTCTGTAAATGTTACTGTTTGGGATGATAGAATTACATTCAGTGGAGTAATTAAACTGTGGCAAAGTAGGTAAACTTAGAATGTAATTGAAGTACAGTAAAAACACCTGTAAATGATAATTGTTTCATTTCCCCGGGGAAAATGTAAAATCTTTTTGATAGAGTATCACATCTAGAATCTTTACACATGCCAACTAACATGTTTTGTCCTTAAGTAAGTTGTCTAGAAGTAACTGAATGCAGTATTTTAAAAAATAGCTAAAAATAAGGAGAACATCCTATTTCTTATAAGTTTTTCACCGTCAGACTGGAGAGTTACCCAGGGAAAAAGCTGTGATCTTTCTGTGGTTACGTTTTCCAGTCCAGCTGAATGGATGGGTTAGAGGTGGAAGGGAAAGACATACAGGCTTCAGATCAGTGAGTGACATTATTGATAATTGAGGTCATCTTGTCCGAGATAATAAAACTTTACTTTGTAAATTCATGAACCTGGAACGAGGCAGAATGTCATGCTGACTTCACCAACGATTTATTCTAAAGTAGTTAAAGTTAGAGCATGAATTCTGTTGCATGGAATGATCTGTCGTGATGGTAATCTTCCCAATAAACTTTGTGTGGTGTCACTGCAGGTGGCGTTTTCGTTTTGTGTATTGTCATGTCTAGAAAACTGATGATTTTGAGTGGAAACTTTGGTGTGGATGTTTACATAAAATCTTTATTCCAAATGCAAATAAAATTTAAAGTTGATAGATGTTTTTTGAAACTTAAAAAAAGGGTTCTTTTTTGTGAGCAAAACTGACTCATTTGCAACCAGTTCTAAAAGAAACTCTGAAAACCTCTGAAATGCAAATTTATTGAAATAAAACAATCCAGTCACCTGTCTCCTTGTGCTCCTGCAGCAAGGTGACTACCAGAGGAATAATTTCCCATAAAGCTTTCTCAAGTGTTTTTCCTTCATCCTGCAATTGAAGATACGTATTTTTTTATTAAAACTGACTCTTAATTTTAATAATTTATTTCCTTTCTTCTCTTCATTACAGAGAAAGTCTATTGTTGCTGTGAGTTTCATTGCAGCATTCCTCTGTCTGATCATCGTTCGTCTCACAAATGAAGTAACTTTCCCTTTGATCCTAAACTGCTTTGGACAAACCAGTGTCAAGTGGATCCCATTTTCTAATGGCCAAAGGCAGCCTCTGAGAACTCATTATGGATATATAAATGTAAAAACGCAAGAGGTAAGACCTGGTGTTAATAGCCCAGCAAAGTGGACGAGTAGATTTCTTTTTCTCTAATCCCATCTAATGCTTTTTTACCAGCCTGCCCAGTGTGAAAACTGAACAAGAGTCTTTCTGAGCAAAATGGCTGTTTTAGAAGTCTGCTACCACTTATATGACCGTTGAATTTTAAAAAATTTCTTCATGTCTGTATTGGAGAGAGTAATGAACTGGCCTTAAAATAACTCTTGATTGATTGAAAACTTACTTATACAAACAAGAAAATTTTTAATATTAGTTTCAATTCTTCAATCCCTCTAACACAAAAAGAAATTTTCTTGTGGTCATAAGGTAAAAAGGTCCTAAAAATGTTTAATTTTGCCTGGGAATCCCAAAGAGGAACTAGGTTATTTGCATTTGTATGGGCATGAAAGAGGAAAAGGGAATGATTTGTGAAATGAGCATAAAGCTTTTGTATAAAGTTAGAGGTTTACTGGATTTTTCTGGGAGTATTGCATCACTACTTGGTAGCTATTTCAAAGCCAGGTATGTATTTCCATTCTGTACTTTAAAATGCATTGATCTGTACTTGCTTTGCAAAATATTTGCTGTGTGATAAAAATACTTGTCTGATGAAACTAGGTTTTACAGCGACTCCTGCTTTAAAGTGTCTTAGTTGTCAGAATTTCTAGAGACACTGTTGGGTTTTGGTGATGGTGGTGCATTTTCTTCAGACTTTTCCTCTTTGCTTGTAATATTTGTAACAGTGGAAACTTGCAAAATGAAGTAACATAAAAAAATGAACTTTCTGTTTTTTGTGATCAGTTATAGCACTATCAGTCATGAGAAATAGTATCAGACTTCCACTAACTGCTGGTTTTTTATTCTCTATAAAATTGCAGTTATTAATGAGTGAAATTCATTCACATAAACAGCTTTTGTAGAGAATGAAAATACTTTACCACTTCATTATATTTATTCCTTTAAGTGTATTGGACTAGTTAGTTATTATCCTACCTTTAATGGGTTAAACATGAAAATCAGAACGAGAGAGGGACAGCTTTTAGGAGGCAGCTTCTTTTAGACTTACATAGCTTTTAATCATTGTCCCTGTAAGATGCAGCACTGTTTTAGAGGCCAAAGCACATTACCTACAAAGCAGAAGAAGGACAAGCACCTGAAAGGAAAACTGTTCAGGTGTGAATGGTAGTCCCAGTGAGAGGAATGGGAGGTGCTGTTGAGTTCAAAAGGGTTAAAGCTTCATCCAGAATCTTCATCCCTCTGGAAGTGAGAGGACAGCATGTTCTGCATGTCCCTGGGTTGCTGGCACAGTGGCAGGCCTGGAATCTGAATGAGCTAGAGCTGCCACAGTCACTTGATCACTATCAGTCGGAACTGATAGCTGGAGAGGAGAGGAGCATGCTAATCCATTTTTATTCACCATTGCCTTCATCAGAGCTTAGAAGTAGTTTGTGAAGGGCCTTAATTCATCCTTAAATTTGATAACACGCTTGGAAGTTCTAACAGTAAATGGAAGTGAATGTCCTGAAAGTTGGTGACCAGTATCGATTAGTGAGACATTTGTCTCAATTTAGCTTAGGCCATTAAGGACTCCTTAAACTTAGTAATTTCAGTTATTTTCCCTCTTGTATTTGCAGATTGTGTTAATATTTGCTAATTAAAATGATAATGAAGAACCTGAACATGGCATGCTTATTGTAAATGCACTAACTTTTGACTTAATTATTCCCTCTGGAGGGAAGTTTTGTTGTGCTGCTCATGTGAAAAGCTTTTGCACAGCTCAGGTCCCTAACTCACACTCATAGCTTTCTCAGACTATGATTTTTAGAACACAGGTTGCTTTGTCAAATAAGCATTTGTATACGATTTGTATTAAAATAGCCAGCAATTCTCAATTATTCATAGAAATAAAAGATCACTAATTTCTTTATTGTGTCAAATACATTGAATTTCTGCTAGTTTCGTAAAATTAAGATGATATTTTCTAGGTTTTTGTGCTTCTGTGGTGTGCAAGATAAGCAGGAAATCCATTCTATGAGTGCAGCTAATGCCCCAAACAGATGTGGCCAAGTTTTTTGCAAAATAGAGCACATGGTGTCTCATCAATGGGCAAGGACCAAATGGTGTGAGGAAACAATATACCAATGCAAATAATGAAAATAAAGGGATGGAAGGGAAGATAGGAGAGAAGGCTTTTAAAGATGTGAGTTTTGGCTTTTTCTCTTCTCTTTTATTGAGGGAATCTTTTTACACCTCTTGAATGTGCTCATATTCTCTTGGACTGTCCTTTGAGTCCTGTCCCCCCACTGGTATTTCCTGCTGTTCCTCAGCACTCCCTCCTGTTCCTCAGCCACTTCCAACATCCTTCTTCTTTTCTTTACATTTATCCTCTGTCTCCTTCACCTGTTCCTCTCAGGCTGCGCTATAAGGTCTGGCTGCCTGCAGGATGCCAGGGCTCTCTGATCCCAACTTCTCAGTGTACTTAAATATACAAGGTCAACAAAGCAGAGGAATTAGGGTAATTTGCCACCAGCCCAGTCAGTCATCTGAAGTGACAGGGAAACTAGAAAATATAGAATGAACTACTCTGCCTTTGCTGTCTCTATTGCATACTTACCTTCTGAAGAAAAAGAAAAAACAAACCAAGCCAGAAAAGGTCCAAACCCCAAAACTTTAATCCATACTAATAAAAGTTTGATTTGGGAGAAACTGATTTCTTTTGGGGTAAGGCTGAGTAGGATGAGACTTGAAAAATCTTATGAGATGATGGAGAATCAATTACTTGGTTAAAGTGGTAGTGATCAATCATTTCTATTAAAAAATATCAGCAAATATGATGATATGAGCATTAGTGTTTATCTCAAGTAAAAAACAATGATGTGGCTGTTATAAGGTACGATCAGAATAATGCTATAAAGACATATTTCAAGGGTGTTGTGTATTTGACTTGACAGTGTAATATTGTGGAATTTTTATTATTAAAAATCTGAAAAAAATTAAGATTACTAAAACTAGATTATATGGGAATATTTAATTCAGAATGCAAAGACAGACATAACTTAATCCGCAATTAAGACTGTACATAATACAGGGTGGTTGCCATGGTTTCCTTGATTTGTAGCTATAGCAACAGCTTTGGAAAAGCTGACTTTATGTACAGTAAATATATTATGTTTGAAATACAAATAGATGTGAAGTGTTGTATATACCGGGCCATTATGTCTAGACACATTTTAGTTTCACTCTTGAGATATTTCTGAAATAGAGGATTCTTCACCTAGAAAATTTGCATCCCGAGCCCACCCTCACTCCCCTCAGTAGGAGAGGATCTTGCAGTAGCTCTCCACGATGTGATCTCTTTTCCCTTTTCAATATCCACATCCGAGGTGACTCCTTGAGATTTGTGGGAAGCTCTGCCTGTCTGTTTTGCAGTATTGCTGTCTCACCCAATACGTGAATTTTGACCTTTCAGTGAAAAGGAGGTGTATGAGCAAGATGACCTTTCCATCCCTTATTTCCACTACTTTGTGCCTATGGATTTTTGGTGAGAAGTTCCATGAAATCTGTCTTTAGGAAATGTCATACCTATCATGTGTTAGCTATTTTTATCTTATTCGTGGTGATTTTTTTCATGGAAAATATTAATTTTATACAACTCCACAGTGGTTACCTAATCAAAACCTATTGTCATTAGAATAAACTTCACCCCTCATACCAAACTGATGTAATGATTCTTTTTGTATATCAAAAATGGGGAAGCTGATAAAAAGAAGCAGATAGAGAAAATATAACCTTCCTCCTCCTTTCATACCACTCCTACTCTACAAAGAGTTCTGGCAAAATTAATGAACATCATGTATTTAAATTGCAGCATTATGACATCAATTTAAAATCCATTAGCAGTTTGAAACTTTTTGCTAGGCAAGTCTAATAGTGTTCTTGGATATTTGATTGTGCTTCCTGAAAGGTGAATATTGAATAGATTTTTGTTCTACTGTCAGTATTAAAATAATATAGCATTTTCCTACATACGTAAAATCTGAAATATAGCTGCAATAACACTTGAAACCTAATTATAAAAGTATATTCAAGTACTGAGCAAAGATTAAAACTGTTCTTGGAAAAGGGTAAGTTCTGACATGACCTAAAATACCTACATTAAACTGCAACTGCGAGATCTAATGGCTTCCTCTAAAATGAATTCTGAGGGAGCAAAGAGCCTTTGTGTCATGAACATTGATGAATCTCGCAGTACAGTGATGAGCACTAGATAAAAGGAATGTGGATTGTAGCACTTAAGACTTTTAAAAAATCTTTTCATAGCTGAAAAACTCATGAATACTGTATTGATATTGAAGAAACAAATTTGCATTGTATTATCACTTACCGTTTTGTCCCTAAACTGAACAGACACGTGTACAAGCATTAATTGCTCACCACAGTTACGATGATGTGTGACTGGATCCCCAAAATCTGGTTTTCTTTCCTTTTTTCCAGAAATTCTGTAGTAGAACTTGGCTGAAATCAGTGGAGGTTTCCACAAATGAAATATCCCAGATGTGGATATAACCAGGAGAAGGCTACAGACCTTACATGTATTTGTGTTGTCCTTTTTATTATTTTTGTTAACAGAGTAAAGGAAGTGCGTTTAAAAATTACCTGAAATGTAGAGGAAAACTAACATACCATGCAGAAATATAAGCTGTGATATGCCTCTGGCTGTAAGATAAGGTGCATAAGATTTCAAAAATAGCAAAAGCATAGTTGTCACTATGTTAGAAGTAATCACAGGATGGACTCATACCAATCATGAGAGACCATCTTCTTACAAAACTTGAAAAACGAAATTAAAAAATGCATAAGGGAAGCAAAGAATGTGATGAATGTTTTAATATTAGTTTCTCTCCAGATATGGGAAGTAAGAAAAAATTTTCAAAAAGACTGACGTTTTTGTAAGAAATACGAAAAATATGTAAAGCTAGCAACCGGCCTGGGAAGGTTTGTTTTGCCTCTGTTAGTAATGAATGAAAATGCCACTTACTATGAAGAGAAATTTGGGGAATAGCTCTGGGTTTCATATCAGAAGAGAAGGTAGCAAACTGTGAACTTGAATGGTGTGTTCAGCTGAATCCAGCGATGCTTGTTTCATATTCTTCTTGGGAAAAAATGGGTCCTAGAGAGACCAAAAAGCTACATCAGCCAAAACTGACTGTCACAGAAAGTTGCTTAAGTATTTAATTTCTGACACATTGATGACTTCTGTCCTGTCTTTTGGGATCTTGTTCGATGTCACAGATTAAGAATTCACAGGATATTTTGTTAAGAAAAGGTCATTTGTTTCATAGTGATTTATCATTTATATCCCTTCTAAGACATAGCTTTTTACCAGTTGCACAGTTACTTATTATTTCAGCCTCAGAAATAATGTAATAATAATAATGATGGCGATTAAAGTGCAATAAACATGCAGTATCTTCTGGATATTTTTCTGCTTCTGTTTTACAAATTGTCAGGAACAACTTTCTTTGTAAGTATTGCAGAAGGACTGGTTACATAACATTTTAAACGCCAATCACATTGCATGTTACACTTCGAAGAGTTGTTCATATGGCAGGTTAATGGTTCCTGTCCCCACACCCCTCTTGTGTTTTCTAACTGTACCAGAGCTCCCATTCCTGGCTCTGGGAGCCATAGGCACACACTCAGAAATAAAATTCCTGCCAAAGACATTAACCACCAAATGAGCAACTCCAGGAGCACGTCTGATATTATAGAAATAGATCTCACTAAAATTATCACCAGAGTCCTCACTGCCCTCTTCCTCTTCCAACCCCCTTTTGGCCTGGAAGAAGAGAGAATGATCAGAATAAGCTGCAACGTCCACTTGAAACTACTTAGGCTGTTACAAACCTACAGGAGAGAAGGGAGCACAGATAATGTATGTCCTCAGTGGAGTAAATCCTTCCAGCTCAGCCATTTTCCTTCTGTATATATGGAATTAGCTTAGGTTTTTAAAGCTGCCACGACTCTGATGGTGTCTCATGAGGAAAAAGTCAAGTGCCAGGATAAATATATCAAGTATTCTATACAGAGGAATTAAATCTGCTCCAAACAGAGCCTCAGAGTGATGAGTCAAGCAGTGCTGACTGTGTGGCAGCTCTGCTTTAAAAAAAAAAAAGACTAAGGGACTTGAGAAGAGATTACTATCAGCCAGTGAGCTGTGCCATCAAAAGTCAATCCCTAAAGAACCTGGGCTGGTAGAAATAAATGTCTACAATGCAGTCATGGGCTGGATTGATCTGTTGAATGGAGCTTATACTTTGTATCGCGAAGGTTACTGGTATCAAAGATTTGCCGTCCACCTTGATTATATGTAATTTTCAGAGATTCTCCCACCTTCTTGAGGATTTTTCTTACTGCTGCTGAAGGGTAGGGTTATAGTAGCTAATGTTAGTCTCCCTGTTGAGAAGGTGCCAGTTGTGTTCTCCATGTGAAAAATGTGAACAATGTCTCTCCAAATGAGAGAGACGACCTCTTGAAAATTGACTAGAGACCATTTAGAAAACAGAGAAAAAGCTGACTTTTGCAGTTAGCTAGCTTGGTAGGCAAAGGTCTGTCAGTAAGGTTTTGTTTTAGTTTAAATGGCAGGTGGATCAGAAAAGTAAATGGAGTATTCTTTGGATCAGTAAAGAAAAGAGCAGAGAGGTTTGGTGCAATGTCTTCTGGAATGAGACCAAACCTCTGGGGAAAATAGGAAAGATGGGCTCCCAGTGTAATGAGCAGATGAGAGTGAGGGGAGGTGTCAAGAGGAGGAAGGAGGAGCTTACTGATCTTACTCTGGATGAGGACTGAATTCTGTTACCATGATGTGATTTCAGCTTTTGTCAGTAATAGTTGCCAAATGAAGGACGGGCTGGTTTGCATTAGTGGCAGGCACGGTGTCTCCTTGGTGTTGGAGTTCAAAAGTAGGGGGAGCAACTATCATTTTCTCCTTGAATATCCTCCCACTACTGCTGTTTAAAAATGAGGATGCCTTCATCAGAAGAAGCCCAGTGTCACCCTCCTGAGTTTATACCTGGAGTCCATTTCTCACAGAGATTGCAGGTATCATTTGCAGCAGAGTGTTACGAGTTTTGGATATGGTGATGGTGGCTAAGGTACACTTTGTAATGATGTGTAAAATACACCACAGAGTAAAAAGCATCAGTAAAAATGGAATTTTGCTCTTATAATTGTTCCTACACGAGGGCTTCCTGCTGGCTGTGGCAATCAGTGAGTTCAGCTCTTTGAGCTCTTGCCCAGCACAGCTATTCTGGCAGAGATGCACCGCGCAGAGCTGACCCAAGGCTATTAATACTTCCCTGCAGGGAGCCGCGTGCCAGCCACACACACACGGGCACACAGACGTGCGTGGGTGCACATGTAAACACAGCAGTGAGAACTCGCTCAAGAGACAGACTCCTAACACTGACAGCCATGCCAATTACTAGTTAGCTTTAAAGCCACACCCATCTTCCTTGAAAGCCTTTGCTTTCCAAGTTTGCTCCCATGGCCATCTGTCATAGCCTGCGTTTGGCAGCTTCAGGTTCTGCTGTGAGGCTCTGCGGATTGACCACAGAGTTTTGTCTATTTTATTGTCCTCTGAGTGGGTGGAAAGTTTCTATCACATGAGCCTCTTTCTCTTAAGCTTTTTGTTTGATTAAAATGTGAACCTTAAATGCATATTTGAGCTGTTAACCTGTGCTATCTGCTCACAGACCAGGATGGAACAGGTGGACTTGTAAGTGCTGCATAGAGAGAAATGAGCTCAGAGACCCTCTTAGAGCAGATGCAGATTGTACCAGCAATAATTGCTTTTCTTGGGATAATTTGTCTTGTCTGGCTGAATACATTACTCCATACTACCAAATATGTGTTATTTGGTCTGTAAGAGACCTGTATGATAGTTGTACCAAAGACCTCATGCGCTTTACTGGCATTACTATGCTGGCACTGTGTGCATCTTAGAGCTCTACTTAATAGAGCTACCTAATAGTGTCTGTTATAAGGAGCTACATTTTCTGTGGGTTAGCTGTAAATTTTGTGTACTCATTGCAAATAATTTTTGAACTACCTCTAAACCGATACATATTACCACCAATGTTGAAAAGTTCATGGTAAATGTTCTCCATGGGGCTGCACCCTAAAATGAAATCCAATTCAATCTGGGTAGGGGTGGGAGGGAGAAAAATGAAGTTCTGTGTTACTTGCAGTATTTGCTTCTTCCATCTTTATTTTTCTTTCTCTTTAATTGATATATTTCCCATATTGAGCTAGTCAGGGATTACAGTAAACTCTTGTTTCCTGTCACTTAGAAAAGCAGTTGGCCCATTAGATGAATAAATACAGTGTTAAATGAAAATCCCAAACCAAGTGCAGAGAAATTAATGGAGTAATTTTGGGATTGTCCTCTTAATAACAATTCATCCTCCATTTTTATCCCCAACCACAGGGATGCACATTACTGCCATTACCTTTTCCTACCAGTCCTAAGTCCTCTTTTCTGCCACTAATAGCATCATTTTCCAAAGTACCACTTCTTGAATTTGTCTTTAGGAGTTTCTTGTAGTTAGGACCCAAAGTTTTGGATTTGAAATTGATGGAAATGCTACCAGTCTTTGATCAGTATTTCTCCAGGGGATGGAACCTGCTTTGCTCCGATTAGAGACTGCAAAGAGTGCTCAAGGGTCTCTTATTAGTGTTACATCAGCCAAAGTGCAAGTTGGTTTGGGTTGATTTCCCTGGTTCTGGTTCAGTGGTGCTACCACCCTCCCTCCTTTCTGCCTGTTTCAGTGCTGGTGCCTAGGATTCACATTTGTAAAGAGAAAATACAATTTCTGGAGTGCATCAAGTTGAAAAAGTGTATTTCTAAGCTTTTACTCAGATGCCTTCAGCCTCCTATGAAATGCCTGACTGCATGCACAGGATTCACTCCAAAGTAGTTCCAGGACAGTACACTGAAAGCTTAGATCAGCACTGGCAAATATCCTACAACAGAAATTAAATACCAAGGTGAAGGATAAAGTCTGGCCTTTAGGTAAAAACAATAACCCTGTATTTGATGACATACAGTGTATTGTGTAATTGATCAATGAATGACAGTTTTGTTCTCAGGTGTTTTTTGTTTAATTAATTTTATTGATTTATCAACATTTTCCAGCTTACAATACAGTTTCTTGTGTCATCTTATTTCTAGCATGTAAAAGATTTGTAATGTTGCTCCTATTTCCTGTTAGCTCTTCGTTTTTAGAGCCAGTCAGTGCAGTCCAAAACTGCTGATTTTTCTTCAGCTTCCCCTCCGATTTGGCTTGCCCTTTACTGTCCAAATTTCTTTCACTAGATCATAAGATTTCCTCTTCCCCCAAAATATGCTACTATTTAAGACAGCTTTGAAGGCATAGATTGGAGATTTAGGAGATAAGAGGCTGTTCTTAAGCCACCTATTGCTGCATTCTGCACAGTTTGATTCCGAGTGGAGTCAAGGCGTGGCCTCAAGATGAACGCATTGATCCAGTCTTCTGGTGGCAGGCTTTGGAAAAGCATCTGGAAATAGATTTCAAATCAGAAGAACCTGTGGCAAAATTATGTCTCAGGTCAGAGTTCATGTACGTTTTCAAGTTTCTTTCTGATGTCCTTACAAGAATGACTTCTTTTTCAAATGGAGTGGGCCCCAAAAAAAGTTTGTTTGAAGCCATGTCAATGTTTCCCAAATACAGCCTGAATACAGCCTTTTCAGTGTTTCCAAGGCTGAACTGGCTCTCCAGTTAGAAACCAGAAAAATGCAGTTTTCTCGGACACATAGCAGATAGTGCTTCTTCATTAATCAGCTCCATGGCAGACCTTCAAGTAGTCCCACAGGAGAGTGCCATGGAGGTAGTGGGACCATCCTTTGGGATCCTCTGTGCTGGTGAGTTCACTCTGGAGCTGTCCTGTTGATTTTTGCTCCAGCTGGCCCTTGGTGTTGAATGTGCCCTTGTCACCACCAGTATCAGTGGCATGTGATGGAGCTGATAACATTATTGTAAGGCAGATAATGATGATTAGTGTTGATCTTTGACTCAGAAGGGAATGGACAGAGGAACAGGCTGGAACTCTTATGAGCTTGCCTCAATTTCTGTCCTGCTGCTAATGTGGACCAAAGTACTCTTTACTGCTTCAGGATCATCATGTTTGTAAAGGATTTATGTTTATAAAGAGCAAGGAACATTTTTTAATCAAGTTACTTGTGGTCATGTTCAAAAATTAAAATGTTACAGTCAGATTGACTGTAATAAAATGATTGTGAATCTCCTATCCTGGATAGATTATCCCTTATTACCATTGTATTACAGCCAGAACTTCATTGTCAGAACAACAACAAAAGTAATCTTTGCACTGCACTAATGCTTTATTTTGATTGACAAAGGATGAGGCAATGCACATACTGTGACAGCAGTGTTGGCTTGTATTATATAATGATATATAGCAACTTCCATAGACTGCCATTAATTTCTGCATGAATCCTGTCTGTCTTTGATAAGCATGTGTAACTCCTAATAAATTATTTTGGAGCTGAGCATAAGCATCAAGGAAAAAGGACTTCTGTAGGTATGGGGTCTGGTGATAGCTGAAAATGAGAAGGCAAAACTGACAGATAATTGTAGATGAGAAGTCATTTTCAAGCAACAGACAGGGGTGATATTGTTTTCTGTTTAAAATTAGTTGCCACCTCTGCTGGCTGCAATGTGAGGTAAGTTCTGTTGTAAAATCTGAATCATTTGATCATTTGTTATGTATAGGCTGTTGATAATGACATAGGAACCAGCTTTGTGGAGCTCCCTCCACTTACTCTTAAAAGGCTTGCTTCTATTCTGGTGGGTGTTATCCACTCTTCATTTCCTGGGGAGGAAATGGTCCTCTGTGAAGTTGTTTATCTGAATAGTGCAGAAATAATTTTCTGCAAACATAACTATTACCATAAGAGACCCCTTAAAAAAAATTACAGTGACACTCTGAGTTTTCTGAGATTAGTGTCTTCCTCTAAGGCCTCTGTTTCCTCTGGTATTACTTCCAGTCTGTTCACTGAAACTACAGTGCATGTCTACCACAAATAGTATGAATAATGCATATATTTTTCTGCTAGTTTCAGTGTGTGCTAAATAGTTGCATATACAAAAAATAAAATCTAGAGCTGAAGAAAGCCACGTGGCAACTCATCTTCCTGCTAGTATGTGATTGACCCATATTCCACATTATCTCAGGGTTTAACCTTCCTGTTTTTATAATTGCAGCTCTTGGAGCTTTTACCCACATCCCGTAGAAGATCATGGGGTACCACTTGAGTATTTTTTGAGATTGAGATACGGGAAATATTACAACTGTTTATATCTCTTTATTTCCTATTCCTGTAAAGATCTTAAATGTTTCTACTTCTTATTTTCTTTTTTCTTCCAATCTATACAGACACTTGCAGTTTCACCTTTATCACCATGTTATCTCCCTTATTTTTCCTAAATCATCCATAGCAAGAGCCCACCTTTCCCTCACTTCTTGCTGCTCAGTTTCCTAGAACTCAGTATGGGATTGAGCTGTAATGGAGGAGAGGTTACATAATATGGTACCTCTGCTTCTAGATATTAAATTACCTTGGATTTATTTTTCCTATCACGTCTTGGATCTTCTTCCATGAGATGAATCACTTCATTGTTTTCCAAGATGATGCTCAGCATGTTACTTTCCTCATACTTGTGCACTCTTTCTGCCAATACCATTTATTTTCTCCCGAAGATTGGAAAGATAAGGCAGATTTAGCAAGGAAAAGATCACAAAGATGGTGTTGTATGAGGCAAATTTAAAAAGGTCTAGAACTAAAAGGGAAAGTGATTTTTTTGTTGTTATTGTTTGGTTTGTGGTTTGTTGGAGTTTTTCTTGTTCATTTGGTTCTGTCCATATCAGAAATCTTTTAGTGGTTTAAGTTATTCTTGAAAATAGGGTTTTTGGTCATAATTTTTTCCATTCCATCTGCAGTGGCATTCTTGCAGTTTAAATGCCTTGTTCATTAGAGGAACAGTTTTCATAATGGAATAACAGAATGGATCTGCTAAGAAATTAGAGCTTCATTTTATGTTTAGAACACTTGATTTGTATATACATTTGTATTTCTTGTACATTCAGATTAATTGTCCAATTATCTAGGAAGCTGTATTCTGAATTCCTGAAAATCTGTCTTTTTATCAGTTTTTAGTAAATGCAAGAATGCCTCTAGTAATTTCTCTTCACTCACTAAGCATGTCATTTTTCTTTGAAAAATCTAGTTTGTCTGGCAAGATCTTTATAAACATAAATATAATTTTAGCAACTACATATCACTAACAGGCATTTCTGTGTTAGATGTGAGTGAGTAGATATTGCATAATGCATCTTAAAATCTGTTTGAATTTTTAAATTTCTAGAGGATTCATGAATGTAGCTTTTTTGTTTCTTTCTAGTTTCTTTTCAATACTAGTATCTATTTCTCTCTATGCAATCATTAGTTATTTCTGGATGCAGTGAAGTGTTTATCTACCTAAGGATGTCCAAGATTTTTACTACTGTTTTTTATTTCAGGCAACATGATTTTTGGAAGTGTTCTATGCAGAGGTAGTGTCTGCTATTTAATGGTTATGATGATTTAGGAGGGCAAGTGTGTTTCTAGATTGCATGTTTAGGTTTGCTCCCGGTATCACTTTCAGTGAAACCTCAGGTTCTCATGCTTTTGTGGAGCCTCTGTGTGTGTCTGCAAGATTCCCTTCCTGTTAAACAGATCCAGTGTTTGGTTGGGTTCACAGCCCAAATTCTGTCTCCCTTTGCGGAGCACAGATCACAAATCCCTGCAGCAGTTCTAAGAGCAAAGGAGACTGAACGAGTCAAAGAAACATCTGGATATATTCAGCATATCAGTTTACTCAGCCCTGTGCTCAGTGGCATTTAAAACCCTCATGTTTTGCCCCTCCATAACAGAACAGTTTATGGTAATCAGTGGTATTTGTGGCTGTAATATATATTCTATTGTGAAAGGATGCCCGGTTTCATTTGGCAGCAGAAAATGGACTTGACATGAGCTTTGGTCCATAGGTAATAGGTTCTTGAAGGCTCAGAGTGTTACTTTCAGCAAAATGCTAATCTGGTAAATTGATACATTTAACAGTCATCTGGAAATGCACCCTTTTGTGTAATATGTACTTGATTGTAACAATTATGGATGCTATTTAATGGTGCCATCCTTAAACTTTCCAGTGTGATACTACCTAGAGAATTTGTTACTGATGAAATCATTATAGTGTTACAGAGCTGAAATAGGTTGCTGCTGAAATTACTCTCAAAATCTAATTGTAACTTCATTGGAATTTTTCCCATGATGGATGTTAAGTATATGTGTATTTCTTATTTTTATAGAAGCAACAATTTTATTTGTATGCTTAATTTTATTCCACCATCTACTACATATATATTATGTTTTGCTTCTCAGTGTCAGTTGTGGTCAAATACAACTTTAGTCCAATTTAGCTTTTTTCTGATATTCTTATATATTTATTTCCCCTGTCACATGAATGAATAAAGCTACGTATTTCCTTTCTTGAGACCTCCTTAGGATTTCTCAAGTTAACAGAATGAAGAGCTCTATTTTATCAGTACCTGAAATGAAGCAAGTCCTCTCAGTTTCCTTGTGAGGACTTCCTTGGAAAGAAGAACATGTTTTATGATTTCTTGCCTGCAAGTCAATTCAGATTCCTTTTTTTTCTTTTAAATCAAATCTCTTGTTGTACCCAAAGATTGCTTTAAAGGCTTGTGATTCACCCCATCTTTGTTTCAGACAGTGTCTGATTAAAAAAAAAAAAAAGGAGAAATCTTCTTCTTACTCATTTATAGTCCATGATGAATAGGTGAAAACCTTGCCAATAAAGGGAGATTTCAGTGACTGCCCAAATTCCCAAGCACAGTAACCTTTCTTCCACGACACTCTCTTAGGTTATCTCTGTATTGTTCTAGCTCTTATTAAAAGATGAGATATTTCACTGCCTTCAGAGCAACAGCCTTACGTTCATCAGGAGTTGTACCATTCTTCCTTTCTGCTCTTGATCTTACAATATAGATTGATGCTGTAAGAGATAAAAAAATCCCATGTCTGTTCATCAGGTTCTGTCCCTGTAGTCACAAAGCCAGGGCACAGAGTGGGTAGATGGCCCCCAGCCACCGCTTTTGTCACCAGTTGTGGAATCTTCTTGACTGCTCAAACTGGTGCAGAAGTAGCTTTTATTTCCCATGGTCATGTTTCTTGCACTAGCCCCCTCTTCCTAAAGCAGCAGACTGACTGAAAGATACCTAATTTGGTAATTGTTGCTGCAGATTTTCCATCAGAAAACTGGAAATTCATGAATCCATGTTTCTAAAAATGTACTAAATATGTTCTAAATGTTCTAAGTATGCTATAGCTGTGCAAACTGCATTAATGTGTGTTTGAACTCTGAGCTCTCATTGTTTTTAGAAGTATGCTGCCCTCTCTCCTAAAGAAAGCTTTGCAGTGTAAGGAATGTAATATCGTTGGCATGGTTTGGATAGCCCCGTGGATTTCTATTATTTTGCTTAACAATTGCTTCCAGAGATTCTCAGATACCCAAAGCTATTTGTTAGGAGCAAATATTTCTTAAGACCATGGTGCTTACGTCCTCCTGTTGTGAAAATTGCCATGGGATTGTTACCTTTCACCCAGGTGGTCCCCACTGATGGGCAGCAGTGACCTTGCTCTGGAGTCTCATCTGAATGCAGGCAGCTCGAGCTGTGCGGAGACATCCCCCAAACACTCTGCTGCAGTGTCAGCATTGGACACAAGCCCATGTCTCAGTCAGAGATGTGAATTCCTGACCTTCCAGTGGAGAGGCAATAGTGCTGCCAGCTGTGTTGTGCTGACAGGCAAAGGACTTGTTTTCGAGATCCAGAAGTGAAGAAATTGAGCTAAACACAGCACAGCCTTCTAAATGTTGAAAAAATGCAGCAAGAAACCCCAGACAATCTTACCTCCAGTTTCCAAATTATTTTGTTTTCCAGGTTGCTGGGAGTAATTTGCTTCATTAATGCAGTTCTGCAGCATGAGCTATTTAAATTTTATCCCAGAATGAATTCTTTTAGCTGAATAAAAACCTTTTCAAAAGCCTGATTTATGTCACAGTCACAGCTTTAAATAGAGCAGTTCTGGTTCAGTGGCAAAGTGTTGGGGTCAAGGTCCGTGGTCTGTGTTTTCTAAGTGCTGTGCATGGATTTGCATGCACGCAGCTTACATTAGCACTAACACAATTTGTGCATGTGGCCCCTGTGCAGCAGTTTAGGAATGTAGCCCTCAATAGAGAAGATATTTACAGCACTGAAGCTCATGTTGGGAAATATGAACAGCTGTGCTCCAAACGGAAAACACATCTGAAGTAAGACAAGCATACTGAAAATTATGTCCTGGCCATTAACATTTTTATTTATACACATTGCTAGGCAAAACTGAAAGGAAATATCATTCTTTCAGGATTCATATGTTTTGCAGAGCTAATAGGAGAAAACACCTGTCATCAGAAAAGATTTTTGCTGATTATAATTTCTTTTTCCGCAGTTCCTGTAGTGTTGGTACAAAGGCAATATAATTAATAAGTAAAAGCTATGTCGCTTGCTAATTATGTTTTACTAGCAGTGAGATGGCCTCTTTATACTTTTGAGTACTCAGTTGAAATCATTCCTCTAGAACATATATTTGCATAGATTTTTAGATTTAAATATTTTAAATTTTAAATTCTAATATCTCAGCACCTGCTGTGCACAGAAAGTGAGCACCTGAGGAAGGCATTATCCATCATGCTGTTAGAGGAACTTTGTATTTACTTGCATAATGTCTAGAGCTGACTGGTAGCTAAATCCACATCAAGTGAAGAGGACTTTGCAAAAAGAAATTTTAATTAAGTTGACTGATGGAGCACATGCCAATACCCCAGATTTCCCCTGCTGTGCTTCCCTGGCATTGATCTGCCTGTCTGTTCCCCAGTCCCTGCAGGGTGATCCTGGGGGGTTGGAGGCCTGGGGTCTGATCCCCATGTTCAGGGAGCAAATAGGGCTCTTGCAGGATGCACAATAATTCTCTAACTAAATGAACCATGCTACAACTTTGCCTTCACAAACAGCCTTACACATGGAGAGGTTTGAGGTGGGGAGGATTTTTCTCAATAACATCAACATAGCAATTCAGTTCTGTTTTGCAGATTGGCAGAGTGAGACCTTGAGGCTATCAGTTACCTGAGACATAAAGCAGGTCAGGAGCAGGCCAGACCACAGCTCAGGCTTTTGAGTACAAAACTACAGACCTTTATTTTGCCATGCTTCTAGGGTGGTGGGCTTGTATGTCCAGGGAATAATTTGTATTGCCAAAAGGAAAACTGGTGGGTGAAAGACACAAAAAGCAGTGTAGAATGTAGTTTTGATAAATACCACTTAATTAGTTTACATGATGAATTTTGGAACATGGCTATCCTGTTAGATGCAAAATTTTGGATGCTACTTTAATATGAATATTTTATTTCTTAATGGCATATTAGTTGGTCAGGGGGAAATATTTTCCCAGTAAAAATTATGACATAATTAAAAAGGAAAAATAGTGTGGCTACTGAAGTAGAGGTTGGTGTTCTGCTGCTGCCATTACTGCTGTGTTTGTTTAATGGACTGAAATCTCTATGGAGGATAGGCAAATTCTGGCCCTGTCATGGACAACACAGGAGTCACTCTCATGCTGTGGACAGATTTTTTGGCTTTTTTGCATGCTCGTGTGCCTTTGAAACTGACATAATACTAGTAAGGTTGCAAAGTCAGGCTTTGAGAACAGGGGAATGCCATAAATAAAATCACCTGTCCCGTTTTGGTTCAGACTTCTTTGATGTATTCATGACTGTGCAGAGTGGGACAACTTCAACCTCATTCATTGTCCAGATTTTACCATTTCTGGTGCTGGGTGGAAATGTTTAAAGAAGTTTCTAGGACTACTGCCTCGTTTGCTGAAGAAATGAAAAGGTGTGAAGGAGTCATGGCACTACAGGAATGGAAGGCAAGGCTATCACAGTCAAGCATTAATGCTAGCTGCTAGATTCTGTTCTTGCCTCTGTTACAGAATTTCCATGTGATTCCAATCTAATCAAGCCATGGTTTTGCTAATTGTGTGTGTTTACTTTCTGAATTCTTAGTTTGAGACCCTTGGGTCTGATTTCTGAAGCACTGATCTTTCACAGAGACAGCTAAAGTCAATGAAAATTATTTTAATGTATAAATTATCAAAGAATTCTAATTTCTTCAGGTTCTGTGTGCCAGTAAGTGTATTCTTCTTAAATTATAACTTCCACTTAAAATTCTCAGACCCCTACTGTTGAAGAGGGCTAAAACGATCTTCTCCTGTCTCTCTTCAGAATGGTATTTGAGCAGGGAGGAGCTACTGTAAGTACTGAATGGCAGGCCAGGCAGAAATTAATAAGTCTCAGAGCAGGGTGTGAATAGTGCTCAATAAATGAGGCATGGGGACACATTGACTAATAACAAGAAAACAAAACATTGAGTAGCTGCTCATTATGTCAGTCAGTGCAGGCAGGGGTCCAGTGGAAAAAATAGTAGGTGGTCGGGTAATTAAAGATAGTATCATAATGCATGCACACAGGGTTGCCCAATTAGGGCTGCACAGCAACTCTAATTCTGACACTTCCCTATATTTTCAGTGTTTGATTTTACACATTTAATGTTCCCTAGCATATTTTTGGTGTATTTACATATATACGCTCCCCCATTGCCTCCTTCATTGCCAAACTGTTAATTAGGTAGAACTACTGAGAAATGCAGTTGGATAAACAGGCTTTTGCAATGAACCTTGGATATCATGCTGCAGAGCAGGAAACCTCAGGCTGCCAGAATTTTGAAGGGTTTATGTCAGTGGCAATGAATTAGTTTGCTTAATATTTTTAAGGAGTTAGTTATGTTTTCAGTGCAGTCTCTTTCCTTACTCATTGTGACATTATTTCTAGGCCTTCATGGCTGATGATGATCTGGATGAAATGTCTTTTAATGCGACTTGTGTTCATAAGACTTTTCTCCCTTGGGTGTGAGTAGTCTTTAACTATGGCCCTCATTTAAAATAACAATTTTTATTTCACCCACTTCTCCTTTTGGAAAATTACAATCTGCAGCTGGATACCTTGGTTCTCAGATGTAGCTTTCTACTTGGCATTACCTGCCTGTGTGATGTGGAACTTTTCAGAATACCACAGAAGAACAATAAACATCGAAGGGGAAAATTTGACAGACGGGGAAAGGAGAACAAGGGACAGAAAAGTAAATAAACTTTATTGAGAATTTTTGTCTTTTTGTGCATGCACATAAATTATTTCTATGCTTCAGTGATGCTGCTCTCCTGAGCTGTTCCACCATAGTGGCCCTGTAAGTGCTCTACCTGAAGTAGGTCTCCAATATTCTGAAATACGGCCTCACCTGAGTATGAGCATAGCCAAAGGTTGTGCAGGAGCCGTGTTCCCTGTGCTTCCTGGCCGAGGGGAGGTGCCTGGATGTCCCAGCTGCTGATGTCAGACACCAGGTCCCCTTTAGCCACCTGGCAGAGCATGGGGTGAGAGGGGGGATAGGGAGTGAGTGAGAGCCACCTTTGCCAGCACCCACTCGTGAAGGCTCCTCCTTTGCACCAGGACACGTCCACCTGCACGGGCTGTCCCTGAGAACCTGCAGGGTTAAAGCAGTCTCATTTCCTTGTAAAACTACATTCTTAAATTTCTACTCATGCTAAATCTGTCTTCATGCCAAAGGGACAGCTGGGGTTGTTGGGTAATCTTCAGCATTAGTAAAAGCATCAAAATACAAAGCCAGGTGATAGATTCAGGATTAGAAGGCCTGAAAGGCTGAGCCTTTTTTTACCTTGCTCTGTCTAGATACTCATAACTCAATTAGTTTCTTTCCCTTTTCTAAGATTTTACCTGAAATAAAAAGGTGTCATTATGGTGACAAGAAATCACGAATGAAGGTGTCTGCATTATGTGTCAAATAATGCAGACATGATCTTTGAAGTACTGTTTGTATTTTTTTGCAGAACCAGTTCTTGGACTTAGAATCAAATGTGCTATAATTAAACATTGATTCACAGGAATGAAGGGATTTTTTTTCTCCTTTAAGGAAATGGATTTTAGACGAGTAATGGAACAAAACAAGCATAGTATAACTTTGGTTTTATGTCAGAAAATAAGATGCAAGTGACCTTTTACTTGCACCTAGAATTTAATATTTATTTTAGTTTTCCATTGGTATTGTCTTTAGTTGTATCTTTTTCTTTTGATTGTTTAGCATTTAGGAATTCTAGCCTTTCACAAAATACGTGAAGTTACTGTGAAAACAGATGGCTAACTCTGAAATTATATTTACTCTTTTATTGCAGTTTTCATATCAATTTTGCCACACTTTTGCCAAGCTTTCTATTCTTACAAACCTTTTTCTTTTAGAAACCGTATGAAAATATTTCAGCAATGAATTGCATTATAGCATAGCCTCATATTGTGAAGCCTTTTGGAATATTTTGTTGAGACTTCGGTTGGTACAGGCTCTGGCAGTCATGGCATTTATGTAAACTACAGAAGTTTTTCAGAACCTTTGTTACTTTGAGCTCCATGGCTGAATGTGTGACCCATTTTTTCTAGTTAAGGATTTGTAGAGTCACTTTTTCCTGTCACACCCTGTTCATGTGAATTAAAATCAGGAGCACAGAGAACACAGATAGTCAGATGATAACAAACGAGGATGACAGGTGAAGCCAAAGGACATGCAAAGCCCAGTACTTACCTGGAACTTAAAATGTCATCTGCTGCTACAGTAAGGGTTCTTCAAGAAGCTGTTCTCCTAGTGTCCAAATGCTTCCACCTTACATTGTTTAAAACTTGCTGTCTCAGATAGATTAGTAGCATTTAAGCGCCTTATACAGACAGAAATTACCTCTGGGAGATCTTTATTGCTCTTTGATACTTGTTCAGCAAAACACCTCAGTTCATGCTTAGCCCCAGATATATTTAACAGGGGCCTCATCCCAAACCAGATAAAAACATTGATTTTTCATGTGTTTTTGAATAGATCCCAAAGTATGTAAGCGTATGCTAAATTGTGTATTGGCTGAATTACCTGTAATTTGTAATAGATAAAATTTTAAAGGGAGATAGTCAATGCATGTACACTGAAGGCAGTGAAGCTAGAAAACATTTATACTACATGAGTATTCCCTGAATTCTCTTTCTTTCCTTTTTTCTTTCTTTTTTTTTTTTTTTAGCAATTTACTTTTATCACAGAAACCCATGATTTTGGTTGATTTCCTGCTGTATTTTTCATCCACAGTAAGCTTCCTTCTTGCAAATAGCAGCTCAGGATGCTCACTAAAGTATTTGTAACATGGTCCTGCTCTGTAGTGGTTTCAGAAAGTGACACCAATTGAAAATATAATGTACAGGTGGCTTTCGTGTATAATTTATTGTAACCTTCAAATCCTTTCCTTGTTCTGGGTATTGTACTGCTCATTCTTTCCTTTTATGATTTAGTCTGTGTGATTTTTACTACCATTCCCTCTCAGAAGTTTGCACTTCACCATACCATTCTTTCTGAATCCCTTTGGAAAATATTGGTTTAATCTTTCAAAATGAACTTGGATATATATATGATATTGACAAATTTTGATTCCTGGATTAGTTTCTCAGAACATGGGCTGATAACTATACATAATTAAAAAAAAAAAAAAAAGAAAAAACCAACAAAGCCAAATCAGAGCAACCAAACAAAATAGCGGAAGTCAATCTATATGAACCGCTGTCCCTCATTCTTCCTTGTGTCAGTGCAATTTGGTGTAATTTTCTACACTGTGGACAGGGAGATGTTTGAGTTTTGGCAGACCTTGCCAGTCTTGTGTAGTGATTGCGTGGAGCTTGCTGATATTTTGTCCCAAAACTATGATTTCAGCCCTGTGTAGTCTTGCATTTAAAAGCAGCCAATTGAGATCAGCTCCGGTGGACCTAAATCTTTCTCTTCAACTCTCTGTACAGATACAGCTTATTACTAGTTTTATAAAGACAATAAAAATCAATAAAATACATTTAGCAGAGACAAAAATATGAAGACTTCTAAAAAAATATCTATGTGCTATTTGTATATCTAAGATATATATTGTCTATCATTGATGGAAAATATGTGTTAGGCTGGAAATTACTCCATTAGGTGTAAGAAAGGTCCACTGGCTGGCCTGGGAGGATGCAAGTTCATTTCTTTCTCCTTAGCAGAGAATTTTTACTATCCATTTCTATTTTTATGTTTTACTTATGTTAGATGCCCTGATTTATTTTCTTTGTAATGGCAAAAAAATGGTATAAAAAAAGCTCGAGTGGTTCTAGTAGGTACACATATGGCACTACACATTCTCTACAGTAAAACCTTGAAATGTTCCTTTTATACACATCCTTGTTTCCTTGTCTATGGAAAGATTTATAACCAGTTCTGTTTTCTGTCTTTTTCAATGCCATGCTTTCCCACTTTAGAAATCAATCTGTTAGATGAAGCAGTATCAAGTCAGTTTTTGAGATCCGGAAAAAATATGTCTAGCCTTACACCTTTTTCTTTGCTGAACAGCAAGAGGGTTTTTTTACACGTCATCATCCTTTTTAAAAAAGAAAAAAGAACACAAAACCTCTCATTGCCGATCATTCTCATGAGCACAGCTCAGCAGGGGTTGATTGTTTTATTTGCTCCTGGGTTTGGAGGCTCTGGAGATCACCTGGTCCAACCTTCATCCCCGCAGCAGAGTCAGCTAGAGCAGGTTGCTCACGGTTCTATCCGCTTTTGCTTGAATGACTCCATGGATGGTGACTTCCCAGTGTCTTTGGGTAATCTGTTCCAGTGCTCAGCCACCCTCACAACAGAACAGTTTTTTGTATGTTTGGTTGGAATTTCCTTTATTTTTGTTCATGTGCATTGTATCTTGTCCTGTAGCTGGGTATCACCAGGAGGAGTTCGGTTTCACCTTAACTCTCGCCCACCCCAGTCAGGTATTTATTCCAGGTCTTTGAAAAGGACAAAGTCTTTCTCTTGGCATTTAAAGTTGTCAGTTCAGACTTGCTCCCCTGAGCCAGGATCCTCAAGGTAAATATTGCTATATATTGCTAACAGTCTTTTAGACTTTGGTCCCTTATGGGCTCTGCCATCCCTGCCTACCTTCTGCCATATTAAACTTCTATTCCCATTCCTTCCTCCCTGCATCTGTCTGTGGATCCTCCCCATAGGAGAGAGCAAATGTTACGCAGCACAAATAAAATTGCATAAAAATGAATGTTGCCTCAAACTGCAATGTTTTGGGACCTAGCGAACATAAGCAATAGCTCACTCCAGGGATAATGCTACTGATTGTGAGAAGCCTATTCAGAAGGAAGTGCTATTTAAGGTGACACTGTTAGGCTTTGAGTCCAAGGGAGCGTGAGTTACACGGCATTTGTTATGCATTTGCTCCAAGACTAGAAAAATTTCTGTTTCTTTGAGAAATAACTTGGTATCAGAAGTAACCCCGATGGCCACTCCACCAGTTCAGAAATGGATATGGTTGCCAAAGTGCAGACTTCTAAATTTGAAAATGCACCCACAGACAGATCTTTTCCACTCTGTGCTGTTTATTGCTTCTTCACGGGGGTTGTTTCATTACCCTCTTAAGTACCCCTCATCTGTATTTTTACCTAGCCCTTCAACAATATCACCTGTTTATGATAAAAGTGTTTTTAAAAAGTCCATCTTGGTTTGAAGGCTATCTGTGTTCATTATTTCTCGTGTATCATGCTTTTGGGGAACAGAATTGGTATTTTTGTGCTCAGCGAAAAGGACAAGAGTAAAAAGTACAGTTATATACCAGAAGCAATATCTCCTTTCAGCGCAGCAGTTTTTCAGCAGAAACTTGTGCAGTCTCTTACCTTCCTTTGTTCGGTTCTCTCTGTAGTGGTTTACAATTCACAGTGCAGGTTTCTTATTTCTGCCACTGGCATAAATGACTTACCCAGAACTTCACGTTTATATTAGTGTTAAAGGAAAACAAAGTCCTCTCTTCCTTTGTCTGCATTATCAGATTCATACAAACCCATGGGTGTGGGTTTTGGACTTTTTTTTTTTTTTTAAATTATCAGTGTTATAGGTTCTGGTTGTATGAACAATGCTGCTGAAGAAACAAGTAAATAAATAAAATAATGGTCTAAAGATTGCATCTTAGAGAAAATCTGAGCATCATTGTGCAGAATAGAGTGACCTTGTTGTGCTACTACATTTAATGTTTACAAGTGTAAAGCCAAAGATAGCACACACAAAAAAATTGAGAATCTGATTCTCACATCCCAGTGCCAATAACTGAAGCACATCAGCATTTACAGTCTGTCTTTCTGAAGTGTGCAGTTGTTATTTTGCCTTATAACCTTTTCTTTCCATTGTAGCTGAGCCCTTGCTGTGTAGCCGTGTGCGCGTGGTTCTGTTTCCAGTGAGCTCTGTGTGAGTGCAGTATTTGCTTCCCATACAGGAAGTGTTGTAAACAGACTGATCGCTGTCAGAGGGAATCAATCAGTACTTTAACTGATTTGCAGATGCTCAGGCCAGCCTGGAGTTCTCTGGACAAGCTCAGCTATAGTGAGGGATTTGGAAATCTGCTGTAGCAGGATCTCTACATACGCGTTTCCACAAGTGGAGGGTTTTGTGTGATGATACACTGAAAGTCATGATTCACATGACCTCTGTGATGCAGGGGGGGCATCAGAGATTCCACACAATACACTCGTGTTTTATCAGGGGTTGTTATTGCCTGTGGAACCCCATATCTGTTTTTCCAAGTGATATAGTTACTTGGTTTGCATGGAAACTTGCAAGGTCTTGGAACCAAGCAACACATGAAATGCAAATTTAACCTGTGAGTTTTTCCTAGGCCAGTAGGCTCATTCACCTAGCAATGGCTTTAAAATATTCATAAGTGCTTTTCTCTTGTCTGTGTTCTGAATGGTAGTAGTCGCAAAATGGCATTCCTTTACCATAGGACATGTAGGCTGCCTCTGCAGTAAAGAAACATATGTTTGCCTTCCCAGGAGAATTTCACCAAGGAACTTTACAGCACAGCAGGCTTAGGCTCTGTAGTCAGAAACTTCCTGCAGAAGGTTCCTTCAGGGCTTCATTGCCCTTGAGTAATTTGTGACATCTGATTCATTTTCCACTGGCAGCGATAGATGAAGATGATGCTAACTATATGGCAAACACTTCGGAAACGTGTCAGTGAAGAGATGATCAGAAACGTGAAAATGCACACCCTCACACTGACTTTAAAAACAACATTTTTTTTGCACAGATAGAAATTCTTATTTTTTAAATACACATTCAACACCGCAGTCAGTGTAGACATATCGCTATTCCAGACTGTGATATGTACATCAGGCGGCTTTTAAAAATGTAACTCATACAAAATATTATTTATTCAAGCAACCTTGAAAGCAGGGTCTAATTGCTTATCATTTGACAGAGCTTACAATAGAAAAGAATTTGACATCCTTACTCACGATGAGTGGTACTTTATTCCACAATTACTCCTATTCTTTCTACTGAAAAAAACAGGATGGCAAGTCTAGAGCTATCATAAACTAAGAAGCAATACAACTTTTACACAAAGACAGCTTCATATCTACTGTTGTCAAGAAACAGGGGTTTGCTAGGAATGTTGCAGGTAACAGTTGAATAGATTTACAGGAAAGAAAGGTTGATTTCAATTCTGTTTAATTTAAGCAGGATTTCAACATCAATCACAAAAGGCGTTGGGCAAGTGAGTATCTGTATTTCAGTTTAATTTTGCTGTAGCTTGATTTTGAAAATCAGAAGCACATGATGCTGTACTAAAAAAACCATTAATAATTACAAAAGTATTCTTGACTTTCTAAAACATTGGAAGCTGTTATTATTGCTGCTGCTGCATTATGGATAACCTGATTTGTTCTCATTTTACTGATTTCTCTGTCTGGGGATTATGGTTTGTCAAATTGCAGGTTGCTTTACTAGAACATGAGTTCCACCCATACACACACATCTGCCCTGGTACGTTTTTGCTAAAGGATACCTCGATGGCTGCTTTCCCATGTAGTGCAGAGCACAGTGCTGAGCTAGAGACTGCAGCACAGAGCATTATCTTCTTTCTTTAGGGTCACCCAAGAAGGCTAAGTTGCGAAGTGCTGTGTGCACATCAACTTACTAAAATTCACAGAATCACAGAAAATAGGATAAGAAAGGACTTCCGGAGTTAGCAAGTTTGTAATTGTGCCCCTGGCAAGATTGTTTATAACTATGTTTTCATATAGAAAGCTGCTTAAAGTCTAACCCAAATCTAGCTACCACCCTGCTAATGTAGAACAGACTTGGAGAATACATTGCAGCATATTTTACGTATTTGGAAACATTTATCACATCTCCTCCATTTTCTCTTCTCTTTTCTGCACTAACCCAGTTCTTCCATTGCTGGTTAATTTTTCTAGGGCATGGATTATTCTTTTTGCTTTTTCTGGCCTTTCAGAAAAAGATCCAAATCTGTGCTGAAGTCGAATGCCCAGACTGAATTTACTATCAGTGCTGCTGAATAGAGTGAAAAGATAATTTCAAAACCCTTTATGTATGTCTCAGGATTATGTTTGCTTTTTTAGTTACTAAAACCTGTATTGATGATTTTGCTGCCACTCAGCAGACATTTGTGACTTGTAGCTCTGGAGATGACTACCATTGTCACTGAAGGCTGCCCCACTTTAGAAAGTTAAAGCATCAATTAAATTAGCTGAACATTTCTATTGCTGACATCTGGCCAGGAGAATGGATGTATCTTTGTCCGAATAGAAATCCATAGAAATCAAAGGTCATGCTCAGAATAAGATTATAGCATCATAATCTCATTACTTGAATTGGGAGGGGGATGTTGAGATTAAAAAGAGAGAGAAATGGAATGCAGTATACACCAAAACTGGTATTTGTTACACTGCAAAGGCAAATGGAAGAAATTAGAGGAGACAGGCCTGATTTGAACTTCAAAACAGTGAAAATAGCATTTCATTTCTATTTTTATTTCAAAACACATCCGAGAAAAGGAATAATGTAGATGGAGACAAAAAGAGACTTCTAAGTGCTTTTCTTTTCAAAATTTTTCCTAGTGAGAGATGGATGGCAGGGGATTTTATGCCCCAAACAGCACTTATAAGTGCTTTTGCTTTTCTAGTACCATCCTTCGACTGAGAAAGGGAGAGGAAGAAGTAGAGAAGGTGCCCTGACACATCACTTCTTAGTGATTTCTCTCCCAAAAGTATTCAAAAGACTGATAGAAGATTTTTTTTTCTGTTGGATGTTTATTTTGTTCTGTGTCTTGGCAGAAATGAAGTGGGAAGATGAAGGGAGAGAGCTCTTGGTTGTGGAGCAGTATTAAATACCTGACTGTAGCTTTAGTTGAAGGGTGATTGGAAGGATAACCATCTCTATTTGGCATGGCATGCTACAGAATTTTATTGTTATGTCTTATGTATTTCTCATTGTGGGCCTCTTGTTCCAAAGTACATAGCTAAGCCTAGTCAGGGAGCAAATCCCAAATCAAATTGTCTCATGCATAAAGAAAGACAGTTTGGAAGGCAGGAGTCATTAGAGGGAAAGCACTTTTCATTTTCATTATGAAACTTAATTTCTTTTCCCTGTCTTTCCTCCTTTGCATCTCTAAAATATTGATAGAGGTTATAATTTCTGACAGTGATGTTGATTGTGGCATGTAAGTAGGATCCAACAGCTGAAACCGATGGGGTAATATCGTGAAGGGGCCTATCACATAGAGACAAGATTGGAAGGTGCAGCTGAAAGAGTGTATAATTGGGATAAATGAGAATCTTGAGTCTGAACAGGCCTGAAATTAGAGAAAGTTCAGCTCTGCATGCAAGTTTCACAGCTCTCATCCAAGTTCTGAGTTTTAGCAATGATCTTTCAAGTGGGAGGACTGAGCAGCACTGTGTGATCATAGGGATACAGATGAGAAGGAAATCCTTCCTCACCAATATAGCAGAGTACCAAGCGAGCACATGGATTTTAATCCTGCCAGAAGATGGTTTTGTCTCCTGTTGCTTCATGGCAGATCCTGCCTTTCCTATTTTGGAGTGCTTTCCATCTCTGGTATTAGTGATGACTCCCATCAGACACCTGTGGTCTCACTGCTGATGGCTGTTTGATCATACATGCAAGGCAGAGAAACATCGTTACAAACCTTTGATCAGTGTCCTTAACTAGAGTATGTTTTATGCATCAAATTTGACTCAAAGATTTTAGAACCATGGACTGCTTTCTCTTTAACGAAAGTTTCAGAGTATTTGAAAACTGAGGAATTTTTTGTATGCATGTCTACTTTATGAGTTTGGGTTTTTTTCATAAACCTTTTTTCAAAAACAGTTGTTCTGGCTTTTTCTTGAAGCTTTTCCAGCTGCTGATAGTGTTCAAAATAGCTCTGTGCTGTGTGGGATCAAAACAGTTTTGGCATGAAAATAAAGCACAGCATTAACTGTTTTGTTTCAACAACAAAATGGGAAATAAATGAATAATTTTGGGGAAATAATTATATTGTTGGATAGGCAGCACTCTGGAATTAATTTGTGAGGTGTATTGGTTATCTCCACAGTTAATTACATTTTGATTTGAAATGCGTGGATGTGGAAGTAAACAGCAATGTATTTAATAGTCACTGTATCTAGGTCACCCAAATAGCATTTAATCCCCAACATCAAATGGTTTGTGGGTAGAAGGGTCTCCTAGGAATATCAAGGCAAGACAACAGCCATGCTCTTCACATTTAAGGTGAGAAGAAGAAATGTCTTGTGTCTGGTTGGCTATCCATGAGCAGCAGCCAGATGCTTTGCCCTTTCCCAATGTACTCGGAAGAAGAATGAAGCTGTGCTCCTTGTTTTGCCCATCAGATAGCGTTATCTCTGTGGAATGCCAATTCATATCTCCTTGTGCTGTGTGTGGTTCTCACATATGGGATTTTAATAACCTTCATGCTGTGCTATGAATTCATAAACAGGGCTTATAGAGGAAAAGCACCACAGGACTTTATTTTTTAATTATTGCTCTTTTGAAAAACAGGGTCTGCAGGATTTTTGCAAGGGTCTTGTGACACAGTCAGCAATTGTTTTGCTATTGCAGTGAAGTTATTCCAAGAGGAGGGGTTAAATACAGTATTTACTTATGATACACTTTTTCAGAATTGATTTTCAGTAGCCTACATTTCGTAGCCAGTATAATTCTGGTGTTTTATAGGTGGAATTTTGAAGGTCTGATTGTATGGGAGTTTTCTCCATTTTTCTGGAATGTAATGTGTATTTGATTTCTTAGAACATACCTCTCTGCCTTGTCTCTCCCCTCTGCCTCAGCCTGTGAAGCCACAGTTTACTGCTCAGTGGACACTAGCACGTAGCAGCAGTCTTGATTTCTGTTCCGAAAAAGACCTATTCATTCTGGATCAGTGGGTTTTTTTCTTTCTTTTTACCCCTGTTCTCCCCGGAGTCTATTAGAGCCACCATTTCTGCATCTCGGCCACGTTCCAGTACTGGTGAAGCAAGCACCACTGTTAGTTAGTAGAGCTAAAAGGAGTAACAAAAATTCCAGGTCTCTGGGTATGGCGTGGTATTTATCACGTTGTATTTACAGCTAACAGCCTTAGAAAAAAGACCTATGTGGAGGACTCAACTAAATTTCACTTTCTCTGCAAATATCCTACAAAGTAATGAACCTAAACTGTTGGAATCAGCCAATTTAGCTGTCCTGGAGTTTGTTCACACATGCCGGGAGGAAAATTGCAACGTGTTGCCTGCCCATACCCTGTACCACAACCAGCTGGAACAAACCTGTGCTTGTGATCTCAGGTCATTCTGGATTCCAGTCTTGTAACTGTGCCTAATAATACCTTATCTGGAATAAGATTTATTAAGTGTAGGTTCTGTGCGGGATTCTCATATGACATGCAGATCAAATCTTTAGTCCGTTTTCATTTTAGGGATGTTTCTCTCTCCTGCTGTGTTTTGTATGATTATGTGTGTGACAGACAGTAAAAAGAACCAAGAAGAGACAAGAAAAAAAGGAAATAATTTTTCACTAATTATTCAATTTTCAATATTTTGTTGTTGTTTTGAGTTCTTTATTTCTTTGGGGCTCCCCAGCACATTGAGTAGTATTCGCTATTATAAATGCGTGCTGTCTTTTTCATTAAAATTCATTGAGCTTCCCCTTGGTTCTTCAAAGTGATAGAACTATGGAATTACTGAAAAAAGTATGTTGGGTATAACCTCTGGAGACTATCTTGTCCAGTATCACCTATAAATAGGACTTACATCAAGGTTAGGTCAGGTCTGTGCCTCTTCAAGCTTTGAAAATCTGTAGGAACAGAGACTCTGGAATCCTTTGGGTACCCGTTCCAAGGCTTAATTGCCCTCTGTCACAGAAGTGCATTCCTTGAAAAAAGGGTTCTTTTTTAATGGGATATATATAGTCCATCAGTACTTTTTCCTCAGCTCATCTGCCTTGGTCTTTTTTAACCATAAGAACACTGCGAATGTCTGACACCATGTATGATGGGGTAGCTGAACGCAGGCACACACAAACCTCTTCATACTGCATCTATAATTCTTCAGTTGTATGACTCAGAGAGAGGGGATGCCAAAATTTGCACATTTGCTTCATAAATATTTTCTTAGAATTAAATTAATATGTAATCTAAACCCTACATCTCTCTCTCTTGCTCCTTTTAGTGTTGTTAATGCATATGTACATGTATGTGCTTTTTAAAAAGTCGCTAAGAAGACAAGAGAACATAGAAATAATGTGAGTATGGAAAAATTTTGCAATGAAGAAATGTTGTTTCTATGCTTTTCCTTAGCATAAGCTGCAACCTGGACACCTGGACATTTCCTTTGGATGATTATCTTACAATTATTTGACTTCAGTGTTTTGTTTTGTTTTGTTTTTACTCATTTGCATCCTTTAGTCCCTCAGACCTGCTTGGTGGCAACGAGGTGGAACTTACCCTCTGTGGTTCCCAGTGTGCAGCTGTGAGTTGTTGATAGCTAGAGGTGCAGCAGAGCCTGTGGCATGGAGCAGCATTACTCCAGAAGGAAGAGAGTCACAACTTGTTTGCTTACAAGGCAGTTATCAGTATTCCATTATCTCTTCCCTTTCTAGACCCTGACCTGAGATGTATTTTGCCATATTTGTAGTGCCAGCAAGCCACAGCAGGCAGATGCTATCAGAGGGCACTGATTTTCTCTTTCATATTGCTGTCCCCAAGAGCCTGTTTTGTCAGAGCTGTGGTCATCACTGCTATATCAGTGTGAGTTGCAGAGCCACTGATGAGCTTAGGTGTTGACCTTTAAGATTGCTTTTCAAGTTTCAAAGATCCTGCTGTCATTACCGTCCTTGGAAATATTAGGAATCACAAGGTACATTAAAGTCAGCAGTCTAAAAAAAACCAAACAAAACAAAAAAACCTACACAAACTCTGTGCGCTCACAAGCAGAGTGGAAACATAGAATCTGCTGCCAGCATGGAAGCTAACATTGCCTCCTTGGTTTCCACCCCACAGATTGACTTGGGGCAGGAAGTAGCTTCTTTAGTAACTAGGGAAGTCCGTCCAGCCCAGAACATCTGGATGTGTGCTTACATAACAAAGAAGGAGCCCCATATTCTGGCTTTGTGAGTAAATAACTTATATCAGGAAGATACTCTGAATCCTTTTCATGGGTTGAAGCAGAATCACAGCTGAAAGTCCTCTTCTGCTGCCCAGGCAAAGGAGCAGCACCATGAACTTGTAATCTTGTCCATCTATGAACTGCAAATCTCAATTTCTCTTCCCAAAAGTCAAATGTTTGGAGAAGTCTGCATGATGTCGTCGGTCATGTCCGTGAGACTTTTGCTTTTAACTGTAATGTAGGCAATGAATGTGCCACAGATGTACCCAGAAAGTCAGTGTATAGGTATATTACAGTGGTATTTTTCTTTTGAAGATGTATGATGGACTAAAATGAATTTCTCTCTTAACAATTTAAATTATAGGTAGAAGAGCTGTATGATTATAAATACCCATTTTGTTGGCAGTATTGTTTATATCTTGCAACTATGTCACTGTCAGGCCAGACTATAGAGTGGAGAAAAGATTGATAGGGTTTATTATTTTCATCTTTTAATAAGATTTTGTTTTGCAATTGCTTCTAGCATGTTTCACCTCATAACTTACGACCTCATTTGTGTGTGTGTGTGTTATTCAGCACCTCAGGCCTTGGTCTCATTCTGAGCTCTGTGCTGAGGATGCACAAGGCCCTCTTGACTTCAATCCAGATTAAATTTTTGTCCTAGTGCTCATTGCCATAGTGTTTGAAATCACAGGCGTCTGACAAAATGATGATTTAACCTTGTATCTTTCTGCAACTGAAATGATTTTATGGTCTTAAAGTAAAAGATATTTAAAACAATTAAATTTTTGGGCTAGCACTTTCTAAGTGAAATTTTAACCTGAAATTACATTCTTAGAGAAAATTTTAAACATTTTTACAGATGACAATCATAGAGTGGTACTGCAAATATTCCCAATGTACCAATGAGGGGAGAGTAAATGAATGTGGCCAGAAGCAACTATGTATTCTCTTTCAGATAAGGCATCCTGCAATTAAAAACACTGGACATAGAAAGCTTCTTCAGGCATATTTTGTCAAATGAGAAATGCCACTGGTTTTAATGCTATTGTAATAAACCTTATTCTTATTCCTGGCGTGGAAATGATTTTTTTTTTTAATTTCAGTAAAATGTATAATTAGCATTTTAGCTTATCACTTTCCTTCCATGCATACAAATAATTTGACAGATAGACCACCAAGAGAGACAAAATTAAATAATAGGTCTAGACAGCATGGAACCAAAATAAATTAGGGGTTAGGCTTCCAGCCTGTTAGGTGGGTTTTCATGGAAAAGAAAAGGGGGGGGTAATACAAGGTAGTTTTTCTGACAGTTTTTGCTGCTTACCTTGATATTGTTTCCCCATATCAAATCCCAAATAAATTGGCCTGAAATAAGACATGAACTTCATATTAGAAGTCCCCTAGTTTATTTGTGAGTCTAATTTTTTCAAATGTATTTAGATTAGAGGCCTACCAGGCATTACTGCATCTGTGATTCTGCCAACTAAGTTCCTAGATAATGGTCCATGATTAGTGGTGAGTGCTGATAATAGGAGGTTATTAGAGAAAGCAAACTTGGAACAAATCTGCTGTAAACATTATATACTTTACCGTCATCTGTGGGTATTTATAATAAATACAAATTAAAGTCAGTGGTTAGAGGAACCCATCTTTTCCATAATGTGACAGAGAATTCCTTGGATGTACTCTTCTAGTAGGCGTCTTCATAGTAGGAATTCTCATTAATTTTTTTGCAGAGATACTTATTATTGCAAAGAAAAAGCAGTTTTTGTGAAAAGAGTTCTTTTGGCCTTGGTTTCTTTCAAGGATGTCATTCTAGAGTCCACTCTGTAAGGAAGGATTATGTGTTGCATGTTACCTCTGCTCCACTGCCACACATGTTATTGGGTGTGAAAAATTGTTTTTGTCCTTTCGTACTGAGATTCATTCGCTATTCAGCCCATGTGCTATCAGGACGTTCCTCCCTTTTATGTCTCCTTGAGTTGTGACATTTTACCTCCTTGTGGTTTGTATTGTTTGCTGAGCAAATACGTCTGCATAGAGAAGAAACAATTGTTATCTTCCTCATTACTAAATGTAAAAAACAGAAAAGAAATGTGATAGAGACAGAAAATCGCTGAAGATAAATTAGAGCTAAATATTATGATACCAATAACCTGCTGAAACAAGTGACATGTTTTGCTGATAGCAAATGTACTGTTGCAAATTCAGTTCTGCAGCAGAGTGACAAAAGGGGTGCCATTGTTAGGATCAGCTGGTTGTGTTGTGTGCTCTGAGTTGTTTACCCTGTTTGTTGGACAGTGTCTGGTTTACACTGTGTTTTTCCAGTAACTCCTGTGCACAAAATTCAGGAGTCATCACGTAGTACTGAGGGCAAGTGAGCAATATGGTGGATGTTAAGATAAATGACTTACTGGCTTCAGCATTCAGCAAGCAGTATTTGGTTGGAAGCATTCCCGGCTTTTGAACTATTACAAAGTCATGATATTTTAAAGTCTGCTTATTTGTAAATGGGTGATAGATGAAGTGTCACAAGCATTCTGGTTATTTATGGTCATCAGCTAACCTCTGGGATGAAGTTAGGAGTACTCTAGAACTAAAGTAGTTTGTTTGGTTTTCCATTTTGTACAGCTGTGAAGTTAATTTTTTTCATAGGCTCTTTTTCAGAGTGAGTGCTATTTTAGTGGCTATCTTGTGAACTTGCTGTGTAGGGTGTGCATGATGGAGTTTGCCTCCCTTCCACAACAATTGAACTCTGAACAGTTTTTGACAGGAGCATTTCCACATATGTTCTTGGGCATACTTGTATTTTTATGCTGATTTTTTTAATATATATAGGCCAAAGAGTATTCTGCTTTTCATCCAGTTCAGAGGTGTTAATTATGTGGATCTGAAAGTGTAGACATCTGCATGCCTAGGGATATTGGGATTTCTGGTTACTCAAAAACTACAGAACTATATGCTGGAGTGAATGTATCTATTTCCATCTGCTTTCTGCTTGGGCAGCTGCAGTGTAAAGGACAAAAGCTTTTCTCTCTGCCTAACCCTGCGTTGTTTGATTGCCATGATGACGTTTTCTTCACAACAGTTAGTTTATAACTTAACAAATATCTTTAGGAGTTTTGGTTCTTCTCCTTTGCTAGATTGCATTCCCAAACATCATGGTTTATCTTTCTGGCTATAGATCAATATTAGTTTTTCTCAAATTCTTTTTTCCCTTACATGTTTCTCTTTTAAACACTAAACTGCAATCTACCTCTTCATATTTTGTCTGAAATTTGTTCTGTTCTCTCTTCTTCTTCTTTCCATTTACTTCCTCCCCCTTTTGTGACATTTCCATTCACGTTAATAACAGCATGTCCCTTCTGCCATCCTGCCTAGGGATAGGACAGCTTGCCAGACACCTGAGACACAAACAAAAAGAAAATGTGTCTTTTACGGACTGACAAAGAATGCACACACAGGACAGGTCTTCGCATCCTTCAGGAAATGCCTTAGGGCAAAACTTTCTTCACCTGCCACTCTCTCAATGCCTAAAGTCGTTGAGGGCTGTTGACCATCAGTGCTCCAGTCTCTGCCTGGCTTGGGTCTCTCTGTTGTGCTTGAAGCAGTGAATCTGGCAGATTCCTTCCTTCATTAACCCTTCATGAAGAGACAGAGCAATTTCTCCTGTTCTTATTTACTCCCTGCCACCTTTCTATTTTTAAGTCTTTTTTACCGATAGAGCTATCAAGAATCTTCAAGTAGTTTATTATTCCAGAAGAAAATACTAGTGTAGGCTTATTTAAAAGGTGTCAGTTTCCATAAATTTTCAGCTGGAAATCAGGAAAAATGAAAAAAAAAAAATTGACTGTTTTGTTAATGTGAACTACCATTCTTTCACACCTTTTCATAATAAAGAAAAATGTTCAGTTGGAGGAGCATTTTAACTCCATTTTAGAAAACTATTTGAATACAATTTTTGAAAAATAGAAAGTAAAAATATTTGGATCAAGCTGGACCTGGCTTTTATTCAGTTTTACTAAATTTTATTTTATGAGGTTATCATGAGGGGTATTATGTTTGACTTATCAATTTTTGCCTTATAATAAACTCGTGAAAAATACCTAAAATACATAAAAAGACCTGTTTTTATTCTTTATAGGTCATATACTTGACTCTTTCTACTCAGAGTTTTCTCACATATATTGAGGCATTTGGTTTTCAGCTCTTGGTGTCATGAGATGTGCTTGATTCTTGCTTTGTTTCAAAGCTGCCTATATTGTTCCCAATAGCAGCAGCAAAATCAACAACATTCTGCTGAACATTTGCTCTGCTATGTCTTGAAAGAGGTAGGAGCTGGCATGGAGTTGTCTGGAGCTGTCTCAAAAGTGAGAAAGATGACACTGCATCACTTTGCACAGTGGTTCGTGTTTGGAAGGTTTGAGTTTGTGGTTTGTGGGTTTGGGTTTTTTTTTTCCCCTTTCCATGAGAAAGAAAACGAAAATGTTTCAAAAATACACTTGTTGGTTGAAAGTTTAGATGGGGTGGGTGACTTTGGAACACAAGTTTCAACCTCTGCCCAAAGTCTGAGCTTCTTTTGTTTTTCTGTCTTGTTACGACTGACACCAGGAATTCACAAGATGCTGGTTCAAGCAAAGGGCTGGTACAGCCCCTTTAAGGCGCTGGAACAAGAGCTGCAAATCAAACAGTTCTGTAACAACTGGGTCAGTGCATATAGCAAGACTTTCATCGATGATTATTTATTCAGTCTCTTGCTGTAAGATTAGTGCCATTATGTGCCTCCTATGCATTCCCTTCCAATTCATTCAATTTAAATAAAAACTTTCTGCTAGAACTCATGTACATATCAGTGACATTCATCTAAGTAAAATATCCCAGGCACTTGAGTCTTAGGAACAGTCTTATGAAGTAGCAGATCATATTCTATTTATTTGGAAATGGGATGCATGTTGACATTGGGCTTATTTCAAAATAATGTCAAAATGTTAAAATCTTTATGAAATCTTAACATTAAATTTTATGAAGGGAGAGATGTTTGCTGGGATGTGATGCTGAGGACTAGGACCAAAATCAACTGCTGAAGATGAAAAAAACACAACAGTGCTATAGGGAGGAAGAGGGAACAATCACAAAGTCAGGGTAATCAGACCTGTCTTTTAAATAATTTTTATTTTTAATGCTTGATGTTAGTAATATAATGTAATTTTTATACAGTGCTGTACTAAACTGGTAGCTCTTGCTGGGTGAACACACAAATACTATCTTTCTTTTCATTAAGTGTGCTGAATTTTTTCCTAGAGAAGCCTGGCAAGTTTTTTCTCCCAGTCAGAGGTCAGAAGAAAGTGAGTAAGTGTAGATAAAACCAGCTTGTTTAATCACAGAAACACAGGAAAAATTAAAATACATTTTTTGCTTGTAAAATAGAGAAAAGCAATAAAAACAATGCCAGACAGTTAGTGCCTCTTTTGTACCTTTCATTTCAAAGACCTCAAAAGAACATCAAGAAGAATAAAGGCGAAACCTATTCCCTATTGGCATCATTATAAATGTTGTATCCTCTAAAACTCTAAAGACATCCAAGAAGAGTAGAAGAATAAATGGCATTGAAATAAAGAAAGTCTCTCTGGAGCTTTGTTCAATCGGCTTTGTTAGAATTCACTCAAATAGGATGATTATAAGAAAAGATCTCATTTGTTTCAACATTAAAGGAGCAAATTAATATGTGGCAAGCTGCTAATAATTGCCTCATTATGTACTGAATAGGCACTGCGTCCAATTTACAAAATTACAATCATATTGTTAAAGTAACAATTGAGAAAGTTTAGTCTGAGTTTCCTAACTATCTGCATGATTAGTTGTGGGATTCGGAGTGGAACAGAGTTGGTGGCTGGAGAGAGCTCTCCAGTGCACCACCCGTCTATAGTGCTAAGAAGCCACAAGAGAAATTCAGCTTTTCATTAGTGGCAATTGCATCTGCAGAGGTCCTGAGCTGGACTGGGTCCAGCTGAGAAGTGAAGCTGGCAGGCTCTGCTGAGGGCAGGGCTTGGGTTCTGAGAGCAGGGCTCTCTCTGAGAGCAGGGCTCTCTCTGAGAGCAGGGCTTGGCGTGTGTCTGCTCTGTCAAGACATTGTTTTGTGCTTCAGAGACCCAGCCTGAGATCATCCCCGCACGGACCTCAGCTGATCTACAGGGCTGTGGCTGGAAAACTGAGGGATCCAGGATCTATGCCATTGGGAAATCCACCCACAGAAATGGTCCTGTAGCTGGAATTTCAGTGTCTTGGTGGAGACCCTCGAAATGGTGTGTGGGGATCAAATTCAGAAAGTAAGCAATTTTCCAAATAATGAAATCTTATGTGGAAGAGAATCATGTTTTGTGACCTACTTTACTTAGATTTCCTTGTGACCTTTTCTAATTCTGGCTGATTTTGTTATTTAATGATCTGACCTTTGATTCTGTGAAGCCGCTTCAGTGCTAAATACAAAGATTTAATAACTAGAACTGTTTGATAAGTGACCTTTATTGCACATCTATTTCTCTTTGCTAGAGAAACGGCAGTGTTTTGCAAGTTCTAATTCACAGTTTTAATTATCTTTTCTATTGTCTGTAAGCTTGCACAGGAAATGGAAAGGTCAGACATTTCATTTTCTTTACTGATTAAAATATAAGTGTTCCTCAACAATTACAATGTATCATTCAGGAAAAAGATGGGACAATTTGTCAGAACCATGCCCAGCTGCTCTGCTGAGGACTTCTACATCCTTCTGGTCAGCAACAAAATGAATGATTTTCTAGCAGCAATAATAGCTCAGCCCTCATGGTGGTTAGAGGTGAAATAAATGTCTAAGTACATGAAAAGAGAAGAAAAGGTAAATGGTTCTTAATGTTTTTGTCTTTAACCCATATATGATGCAAATGAAGAAGATCTTGTGAGAGGTAAAGCTTCACCTGATATTCTGGGTCCAGAGAGGATAAGCAGTTACAGCACAGGTTTCTGTGTGGTTTTGGCAATCTGTAGCAATCCCACTGCTGCTGGACCATCTCTGCAGATGAGAGGGCAGCCTGGACTGCCTGGCAGACCCATTTGTATTGCATGTGGATTCATGTGTATTACTGAAACCACCCCTCTTGTGTGTGACACTTATAAACCAACACCACAAACTGGTGGCCTGTCTCCATAAGTGGTTCAGTGAATGAATATTGATGTGTATTTCCTGATATGTTGAGGGAGATAGGATGGAAAAAGATGATGAAGACTGTGGATGATTCTGGCGTCAGTGGAATATCTGTCATGGATGTCAGTCAGCCTTCTAACTCTGTCTGGGATCTCTGTTGGGAAATACGCACATTGGGACATGTAAAATCTCTCTGCCTTGTAAATAATATTTATTCTGAGATAGAGCTGGGAGGGGGTTAGCCTCTGACTCTGTTCAAGAAGAGCAGATTATACGTTGACCTAGTGCAGGCATTCAGTGTTATGAAAGCACTTTATAAATTGGAACAAGATAAATGAATCACAACAAAAGAGCTGGAAAACCAGGGGACACAGTTGCAGGAGTGAGTGTACTCAGTTTATTCAAGCAGAACAGTTGCACTCAGTGAATAGAAAATGTGCAATGCATTTGTAACTAAGGTCAGAAAATCAAACAATTCCAAATTTAAGAGAGCAGCTCCATTTTAATGGAGAAGGAAAAATTTAGTGAAGAAAAGCAGCACTGAGCATGAGACAAATTTAATTGGAACCAGATTCTTGACCAAATTGGCTTTTCCTATCTAGCAGTTTCATATTCAGCATTTGTTAGTTTGAAAGTTCACCCTGAAAGCTATAAATTAATCTACTGGGACTGTAACAATTCAGTTCGTGCTAGGATATGAGTTATGCCCGTGGATATGTTTAGGTCACCCAGCCATGTCCTCATAATGTATCTTAGAGAGAATTTCTGTAAGTAAGCAGTAAACAGAGAGACTGTTGTGTTCAGCTGCATCTCCTGGGATTTCATCCCTGCTGTCAGAGAGCCATGCAGGACAGCTCTCTAAAACTACAACAGCTATAAAAAATGCATGGTGTTCTGTAAAGGGAACATTGACAATGCTTTTGCATTCAATCAGGAATCTTTAGCTACTGATGGAATGAGGAAAGAATGTTTTCCTGAACAAGCCACACAGAGAAATCAAATCAATCACAACAGAGAAATCAAAGCTTTGAAATTGTGAGATTTATTGCAGAAGTCTTGCAGGATGCACCTTAATTCAGTACAATATTTGTCACCTAGAGATGAGATATTTTAGCTCTTACAGTTTGGCTCTCTTCAGATGTTTGTCTCTTGTCCTTGCATTATTCCCCCTTATCAAAGAATTTGATATTTTGTCAGCAACCACATCCTAGGGTTATAGTGGTCAAATGTAGGCAGGCTATTCATCTACATCAGCTAAATGAGGTGTGATTTTGAAGAGAAATAACCACCAGCCTGATCAGAAAAGCACCTAGCATCCTGTCAGAGTAAATGTCCAAAGAACATGAAGGGAATTATTCCTAAAAAATATTAAACTGATGTCACTGGCTCCCAGTTGTGAGTATGACAGAAGATCAAGTCTGTGACCATACAAAAAATTGTAGGTTGTCTCTGACCTGGATGATCCTCTGTAGGTTTTTTTGATGGATCTAGTTTTCATTTGATTTCAATTTCTAACTGAACTCTTTATACAGTCCAATTTAAATACAGGGCATTTTCTTTTAGTCAGTGGGTACAAAAGGACCAAAAGACATTTACTCTTTGTACTCTGACAAATGGAACATCAGATAGGTCCCTATATCTCTGTTAGATAATTTTTCCTATTTTCAATTCATACTGGAGTAATAGCATCCTAGAATGTGATCAGGAAATACTGTCTTTGACTTCAGTTTTCTCAGGGATTAAATTCCGAATTCAGGTGTCACCAGTCCATCTGCCTCTCATTTTTCATGGGTCATAACCATTCTCTGGAGAGAACAACATATTCCTCTGTCTACATCGCCTTTCCAACTGCAGGATTTTCATCCTATTAGATTGCTTTTTAGAGTTGCAGCTCCCATTTGACTTCTGTCACAAATTTCGGAACTATTCATTCAGACGCATGAACACAGTTAGTGCACAGTCAAATTTCCAGCATTACTTTCTCAGTAGGTTTTTTTCCTGTTGCTGGCAACACCTTGTTAAAAGAGAAGCCATTGATCTAAATACTGTTTTCTGCTGCTCCTTTATTTCCTTGTTTTTTAGTGGAAAAAGTAACATTGAGAGGGGGAAAAAAGGAATGATTATTTGTGTAGTTAACTTTGCAAGGTGGGAGCAAAGGCAAAGATGGAAATGCCTATTTCACTGAAAAGGTTTACATTCAGAGCTTTGTAGTGGTAGAGTTTTCGAGCAGCTCTGCCACATGGGGATTGTGGTTTTGTTTTTTTAAAGACAAGCATTGCTATCAATTTGTTGTACTGTAGCCGTCTTTCTTTTAACTGAGTTTTCAGTCTTCATGCTTTACGTGTTTTGCAATATATATTATTGTTTCCTGTCTTGCAGCCTCTACAACTTGACTGTGACCTCTGTGCCATTGTTTCAAACTCGGGACAGATGGCTGGCCAGAAGGTGGGAACCGAGATAGACAAGTCCTCCTGCATATGGAGGATGAACAACGCTCCCACAAAGGGCTACGAGGAAGATGTTGGGAAGAGGACAACCATCAGAGTGGTCTCTCACACAAGCGTGCCTCTCCTACTCAAGAATCCTGAGTACTTTTTCAAAGAAACCAACAACACCGTTTACGTCATCTGGGGTCCTTTTCGAAACATGAGGAGGGATGGAAACGGCATTGTGTACAACATGCTGAAGAAAACTGTTGACAGCTACCCAACTGCCAAAATCTACGTGACCACAGAGAAGCGCATGAGCTACTGTGATGCAGTGTTCAAGAAGGAGACAGGGAAAGACCGGTAAGTCTTAAATGTGAAGAACAATTATAATGTTTGACAAAAGATACATGACAAAAGTCCATGTGGGATGCCAGCTACTAAATGAGTCCCCAGATATGTTTTTAATGGATTGTTATATGGGTTTGACTGTTATAAGCACTTGATGAGGCAGCAGCTAGGCCCCATTTACCCCACCTACGCTACCTTCTGTTCGTTCCATTTCTGTTGGCTTGAATCCCAAAAATATTGGATGTCTTCCTGAAATGTTTTCAAAGCTGTGTGTTGTTTTCAGCTCAATTTACTATTGATTAAGTTGACATTTTATTTGAAGAGAATAATCCTACACAAACAACATTTCCAAATGCACAACCTCAGGATAATTCTGGATATTGTATTTTCTTCTCTGTTGAGATTCACTGTAGCTTTTCTTCAAACACAGACCTCAGGGTTATGCATTATTTCTGTTTCTTGGTGAAAATGTGTTATCAGTGATAGTGGAATAGATTTAGGTTTTTACCAGTAGTATGCTGAAATTCTATTTTCCATGCCTGAGAGTGTGTGTTTATGTTGCTCAAGTGGAGGCTGTAAGAGGTGAAAGTGTGAGGGCCACTGTTCTGGCTAGTGCATTCAAAGCAGAAATTTGATTTGTGGAATTAAGACCACAAATCTCAGGAATTTACAACCAAGCTGCAAAAATTCAGTTCATCTGTGTTTTGGCATGGAAGAGCACCTGTCACATGTACTCGCTTGAGCTAACTGGGAAGGCGTTTCCAGATCACTGCTGTGCCTTAATATTAATCTTTGAATTTGCACATCGTGAATTTGAGGTTGGAACGGACTATTCCTATTCTGACCAAATTAAAGACACAGATATTCACAAACATCTTAATGTAGTCTGAAATTTTGGCTTCGCTTTTGAGGTAGAAGAGCTTGTTATCACCAACGTATTTGTTTCACTATGTTCTTAAACTGTTGGAATTTGGTGACAGTTGATTTTTCCTATTTTTCAAACTATTGAAACATAAGGAAGAGCTTGCCCCTCAGCTTGTTCACCATGTACACGTTGCTGCTGTGGTTCTGGAGTTGGAGGGAGCTATGTCATAAAGGTGTCAAGGTTATCATGACTTCTTTAGTTTAACTGAACAAACTGATGAACAGAGGCTAATAAATACACAAGAACCATTCTTCAAAAATGACCTTAAATAATCCAAGTCAACCTGTTTACATATTAATCAAGCTAAATATGATCACGGGTACATTATTGCATTGCTATACATAAATTTGTTTATGAGTCAGTCAGGTCGCAGAGACTTTACAATACTTCAGCAAAATCCTTATTGTGAGATCAGACCTTGAAAAAATCTCCTATTTTTTCTATGAAAAAAGATCTCATCATTCAATGTCAAAGTATCCTTCTCTCCAGCCTAATCCATTCCTCTTCAACAAATTAACACATCTCAAGTTTTTATAGTTTCGCAATTAACACAATACAAATGCTTCTTTTCATGTCAAAAGCAGACTGAACTTCTCTCAGTGGTTATAAGAAAGTTCTTAAGCAGCCTAATGTCAAAGGGGCCCGTGTTCTTTCTCCTTAAGTTTCACATTGCAAACAGCAATAAATTTTTACGAGCCTGTCTCATGACCCATCACATTGTTTATGCGTGTGTGTCCCTTCGACCCCGAGAAGAAAATCCACCAAGTCTTACAGGCAACCAGGTAACATCCTTGTATCTACCGCAACTTGCAATTTTAGTCGTAATTTTCTACATCAAATACTTAGTCATGTTTTTAACATCATTTAGTGCTCTTGTCAGCCAGAAACAAGGGAGATGATTGATGCGTCAGCAGCCAACACCTTCTGTATCTCAAGAAAACATCCTGCAGTTCCCTACTAATCAGGGACTTCAGTTTGGGAACTGTTTCATTTTCTGTAACATCTTCAATTTGCAGGACCTGTCTTCTGTTTCTAGGGAGGGTCATGAGGCTGTTAGAGGTGTGTGGCATTTGTGGAAGCAGTAAATGGAGAGCACAAGAGATTTGTGGGTGATGAAAATACTTTCGCACATTGTGCCAGGCTGTTATGATGCTGAGACAGATTCAGGTTCCTCAGCCAAATATTCCTTCAGTTCCTCAGAGAAACATCAGCCCTTGCTTGGAATATTAGATTGAATGGAGGTCTGTTTCGACATGTTTCCAGCAGAAATTCTGGAAGGAAACCAATTTCAACTCATATTTTAAAATGTATTGAGTGGATTGCAACTACATCTATTTTAGTTTAATCCTAAAATACTGTCTTTCTGTACAGTGTATGCTACTAATGCATAGTAAGATTGCAACAGATTTCTAGTCTGTCAAGCCTTTAATGAGTTTTCTGTTTCTACTCTTTGATGTACAGTCTTTCTAGGTAATTAGTGGGACTTTTCAGCAGATTCATCCTTGTGGTGCTCAAGGTTTTAAAGGATGTTGTGAGAAGCAGCTAACAGGTATTTGCTGCAGTCACTTCTCTACTGCAGAAAAGCTCTGGTCCTGCACTGCTGACATGGGAACTTTATTCCTGACTTCCCTGGGTGCAGGCTCAAAACCCACAGTTTTGGTATTGACAAATGATTTATTACTGATGCATGGAAGAAACAAGAATTGCCTCTGAATGACTTCCAACAAACAGTGTTGTTTATTTTGTAAAAAAGCATTTTTTAACTCTACAGCAGTACAAAATACCCTCTGATACAGGCTATCCACACTGTGTTATTAACCTTGCATGAGTGTTAGGAATCTGGGGAACATATGTTCTTTCTGAGAGTCTTCCTTAGTGAAGCATTTGAGTTCAAGGTGGTGAATGCTCATCCACTTTGAATAATTGTTGTACATAAATAATATTCATTACCAGACATTCACAATTTTTCATTAATGCATTTTACTTGGTACTTCCCTACAGGGAGCATGAAGCTGGCAGCTTCTTCCAGTACTTCACTAATGTGCTGGTGTATTATATATATTGACTCAAGTGAAAGGATTTAAAGAAATATTAGATAATTACTAAATGTGGCATCTTTGTATGTACCTCAATCCAGATAAGTGGTTCTAAAGCCATCTATATCTTTGCCATGCAATACAAATATAATGCAATATGATATAATAACATTTAATTGGTAATAACAGAGAAAACTGTAGGCTTCATTAAAGCAGCAAAGCTAATTCTGGTCTGATAAAGTGCACTGAGCATCCCTAAATAGGTTTTAATTAGCTGGCACCAAAGCTGCACCACCCTTAGGGAGGGTAAAATTAATGAAAACTAGCAGCAAATAGATCAATGCTACTGGATGTTCTTGCCTTAGGTGAAGGTGATGAGAAAGAAAGGAGTGTCTTTTAAGGATCATTTAGAAAACAGTCTGCGTTAAAAGTCACTTTCAACAAGCAATACTAAAATAAATCTGTGCTAATGTCAGTGGAGCAGTCCAATGTGACTGCAGGCTCCATTTGTGTTTATCCTACAAACACCTCAGGCTAACCGCTGAGCACTGCACCTTGGAGCAGTGCCTGTGATAGCCCAGCTCACATCCCCTCTCAGGGCTGGTGGTGGGCTCAGACCACTCCTGTCCCCCTGCCCGTGCAGGCACTGAGCCCCAGCCAGCAGCCAGTGCTGTGTGTGCTGTTCTGCTCGAAGCACAGCTGAACTGGGGAGTTCTAGTCACTCTTTCTGTGAGGAACTACTGAGCTCTGCTGAAGAAATGTGTCCTGAGCTCCTAAAATTCCCAGTAAGAGATGTGAGATGGTGTTCGGAAACCCAGCCAGTTTGGTAGGCAGTTGATTTTCCACATACACTGTCTGAACTCTGACAGCACCCATCCCATACCAAATCAGTTCAGTTTAACATTTTATTATTATTATTAGCCACACACGCACGTCTTCAGGAGGCAGCTTCACTGAGCCAAGTTTGCAGTCAAATGGCTGTTTCTGCAAGACTTCTGTCAATATCTTGGGCAATTCTGAAGAAACTAAATTGCTTTTGTACTTCTCTTCCAGAAGTTCTTCGTTTCCTCTGTTCATGCCAGATGGTGCTATGTGTTAGGTTGTGAGAAAGCTGTTTTATCATTCAAGGCAGAAAGATGTATCATTCTGATCGCTGGCTTCTGCATCAAGATTCAAAATTTGGGGTTATGTTCAACCTGCCATTTTGCTCAGTTCTTCTCACTAATTATTTATTACTTTGGTGATATACGAGATCTATATTATATCTCTGTCATTTAGAGCTAGCAAATTACATTCATCTCAAGTTTGGATTGACACTGTTAAGACAACTGCAGTCATCACAGCTTCACCTCAGCTAATATGTGGGTTTTCATGTGTCTGACTAATCTACATGAAGCTATAGTCTAGTAAAAATGTCACTGAAATGAATAAATGAAATTACATTCTCTGAGGTTCAAGTAGCTGCAACTTCTATTGTTTGGTGATACTCTCTGTGAATTAAGGTAGTAAAACTGTCAGTGTCCAGAACATAGGAGTTTTATGCTGTGTTTCTGGTTGTTGGCTTGAATGAAATATTGTAGTAATGATAGTTTCATTTTTGCACTTGCTTGCATGTATGTATTGGTTTCTCTGTCAAAGTTATTCAGAGGAAATATAAAATCTGAGCTAGTGTTGGTTAAAATTTGCAGAAAGCAGTTTTTCATTGGGAAACTGTGAACATTGACACTGAGCCTAGCGCAGAGAGTTAAATTTTGGCACTTGGGAAGTACATCCCATCAGTGCTTTGTATTAATGCAATTTTTATAAAAAAAAAATAAAATTCTGGAAGATGAGTTAAAGTTCATTTCATTTTGAATAGAAAATAAGCAGAATTATGGAATATCAATGTCTTTAAATTACAGAACTTTGGGAAGAAAGTGATGAAAAAACAAATTCAGACTGCTGGAGGAAATGTATAATGCCTGTTGGAACATTTTTAAGGACAAAGATTAATTGTAGTTTACATTTTGCTATAGTCTTTATCATGATGATGTAATATCTGCTGCTGCACCAGTAAAGTCAGCAAAAAGTTCTCAACTGCCTATGAGCATCTCAGCAGCACCAAAAATATGTGTTTGATATAGGGATCATTTTTCAAGTACTTGACAGTGGATCTTTCTTGGACCATTGCTTGACACTTCCATTCTTTCTTTTTATAAAGTAATTCCTTCAAAAAATGCTAATGGATTTGTCCGTGTTAATTCATAAAGGGTTTAAATAGTTTCATTGTCAGTCAAGACTGCTTTATTACCTGCAAAAACAAGAGTCTAAGGCATGGAACCGTAATGAAATAAATAGATTTTTCATTATAAAACACTTAAAACCTCAGCATCTATTGCTATTTGTGGTCAATCACCAGATGGTTAACAACTGTTTGGGGGTTTATATCCACTCTTCCGTTTCCTGGTAAAACACCAGTTGTTCCTGAGTGTCCTACATTTATTCCCTGCAGCCCATTAGTAGCTGCATTTATATTCTTTATGAAGATTTTCCTAATTAAGATGAACATTTTTCTCTATTAGGCAGATGGAACTCAATAGAAGAAGTCCGTTCTTTATTAACAGGCCAGTAAATGCTGCTCAAAGCACCAGCACTTCTGTTAAGAAACATGGCTCCTACTACATTACACTAATTACATAGTAAAGTGAAACTTTATTAAAAAATATCAATATTAGCTATTATTTTGTGATAAAGCTGTGGTGCATATAGATTGGTGTGAGCTTAGAGACCTATTGATTCTGTAGTGGTTGCTGACTATAGCCATGGAGTTATTTCTTTTTAATTAATGATTAAGGACAAGAAATACATAGTCAAGATCTACTTTATCATTCTGCATTTTCACATGTTCTTTGAATTTATCCATCTATTTATTTTAATTTATCACATCTTCTTTAGTGCCACTTGATCTGTTTTCTGCTCCTGATGAACTATATGTTAAATCTTTATACAGTGTTTGGTATAATCCTAATTACATGCATATCTTTTTCATCCTGTGCTTTAACTACTTTGCAGCTTTTATTGTTATGAGAGAATTGGTGATACCTCTCAGAAGGAACTGTACATATGGATGGGGTTCTGGACTCAATCCTTGAGGGTCCCTTCCTACTCAGCATACCTTGTGATTCTGTGATTCTCACATCCCTTGAACATAGACCTTTGGAAAGGATGATGTAAGTCAGTGACTCATGCTGGCAATCCTGGCAGCACTCTGGATTGCAGTGCTTCTGGTTATGCTGCTGATGGGGAGGATATTTTATGGTTGCAAAAGTCTTGGAGAGAAAAATTAGCAGAAGCATAGATTTTGAATGAAGCCTTCAGTGTTCATCTTCTAGAGTTCAATGTTTTTGACTTTTCAGATCACAGTGTGTTAAATAAATCTTGATTTTTCTAGAGGAGCTTAACATTTTGAAGGAATATAATTTTTTTTTAATTAAAAAAAAAAAAAAATTATCTATTTTTTAGATTCAGTGTTGCTGCCAGAGGAAGTAGTTGTTGTGAAGAGCACAGAGTGATTACCACTGAAGTCTATACTTACTACCGTTTTTCACGCAACAGTTCTTTTCTGAGATACATTGAATAGATTAGAAGAAAAATGTAATGTTGCTATTGCTGAAGTGGTACCTGTTGGTTCCTGGTAACTCTGGGGTTTCTAATGGAAGCTCCCTGAAGAGCACTGTGCCGTATTTACAGTGCTGAGTAAAACACAATACTGCAATCAAACTGCATGGGATGCACTGGGAGGTTTGTGCTACAGAGCCTCTGCTCGAGTGAGGATCACAGCTTGAGGAGACAGGGAATAAAACACTACATTAATTTCTTGCTTTGGATAGAGGAGAGTTTCTGTACATCTGTCCACCCACTAGCTAGTCAAATTTATTAGAAATTACTTTTAAAAGAAAAGGTGTATGAGAACTAATTTTGAATATCTCACTGGATGATATTTAGAAAAGATTGTCTTCTCAAAGCTTTGTACAAGTAGACAACACAGCAAAAGAAAAACTGTTAGAAAGTAGAAAAAGTTTAGCCTGAACTTATGTTCAAGTATTTTATCTTCAAGTAGAAAGTTTAGAAAACAAATTCTGCATGGAAAATTTAATTAGTAAGAAATCAAGCTTGTGTGAGACCTCATAGACATAGGTGGGAGGAAAACTAAGGGAAAATGGTGAATTTTTGTGAGTCATTATGTTAATTTAGAAGTCATTGTTAACTAGGTGCTTGCTTGTGCACAAATTCAATATGTATTTTTACTCCAGTGAAAACAAAGCAGATGTTCTATATTGTTTTATTTCTGTGTCTGTTACCCCACATGAAGAATTTAGGCTGCAATTTCAGAACAGTGAAACAGTACAAATATATGAATCTATAGCACATGCCTTTGAAGGTAACTCAGGATTCAAAACCATGCTTCTCAGGGAACCTGATGTGCTATTGGGATATGCTACAGCCTGTGTTTAGAAAACAATCACTCCTGTACAGTTCTGTGATACTCAACTTCTCTGAGCTTTTAACTGTGAGGCAGCTCTGCATTTAAAGAGTAACATGCACAAGAGCAGCATGTACAATTTTTCCCAGAGATTCACATCTTCAGCAGGTTTTGGTACTTACAGCAGTCTGGAAAAACATAACTGTAACAGTGGGGATTTATTATGAATCTTGAATCTTATGTCTTCAAACAGTTTGTGTGATGTCTCAGGTATTGACCAGCATGGGACTTAGTCTGGATGTGAAGGGAAATACATTTTTATACAGATGTTCAAAGATTCTGCCATTCTCTTTTCAAGACTTGGTAAGCAATTCCTAATTGTGGGAGCATTCAGTACAGTTGGGAGCACTTACCAGAGTCACCACTCATCTCAGAACCTGAGCAGCCCTATCTGGTGCATGAGAATTCAGTAAACATGCAATTGCAATAGGAGAAAAGGTGTCTAACTGCTCATATTTGTTCTTTACAAGTTTCTTTTTGGTGTCCCATGCTTATCTTTGGAGACTTCTTTTTCTGTGTTTTTATTTTTAAATTTAAGTCATCCCAGCACGCATCTCCTCTCTGCCCTAGTCCTTCTGGTTACAGAAAGGAGGCATAAAATCCCTACTAACATTCTCTATATGACTCTTTAAAACTTTCAAAGCACAGGATTTTCCGCAAAGCTTTAAAAATTGCTGCGGATGATGTCACTAGTGTAGATTAAGTCAGAGAAAGGAAAGAAAGAGTTAGCAGATGAAATTCTGAAAAACAAACAGCATGCTTTTATCTTGACAATAAAAACAAGGATAAATGTCAGAAATATGTGCTCTGTGTTCAGTTTGCTCTCCATATGTTGTTTCAGAATTTTTCTTTAATAAAATTCGTTAGATTTTCTAGTACTCCACTCTGCAAAAAATGTCCCAAACATTTTCCATGGGAGCATTTCTGAAAAATATTGCAGGTATCACTGAAGCCTCAAAATGCCTTTGTGAGGCAAAGAATATTTGTCCCCTTTTTACAATGTGACTTCCCTGAAAAAAGGACACAGGAGGAAAGCACAAGCTATTGCTGTGCAGAAATTCATGCCCATAGGGCTTTTTGAATATTGTATGCTTACTATGAAGGCATTTCGATTTCATACAATCCTAATTTTAGGTTGGACTGGTCTGGAAGTGCAGTATGGAACCAATTTCTGCTGCTCTGTAACCTGTTTTCAGCCAAACATGGTAATATTCCAGCATTTCCTTCTACATGAAATTAGCTGTAGTCTCTTGACATTTTACAATCAATCAAAATATTAGGAAAAGAAAATAATCTGAAGAGTATCTGCAAAGCAGCATTCCTCTAAAAGATTTTTAGTTAAAATTTTTCCAAGTGTTATTTTATATATTATCAATATTCTGTGTCCATACATTTTGGCATTCTTTACCCACCTGTCTCTAGTCCTTAAGGAAATGTGACTAGTGTTTGTCATGTGTAGCTTTTTCTTCTGTCGAGGGAGAATTGTGTCTTTGCCAGAACTCAGTGGTTGTGGATTTTTGCTTGCTCTGTTTGTGCTGCTCTGATTTTATATGAGTGATGACACTGTTGAAATATGTTTCATGTTCGGAGTAGAAGAAAGCAGTGGTTCTTAACTCCTTGGGGCTAATCTCATAGTGTTAAATTGCCTTTACCTCCCCTTTCAAGAGTGCACAGTGTTGCAGAGAGTTGGATTTCAGCCTCCCTGTACAGAATGTGCCAAGGACTCTTGGCTGCAGCGACATCCGAGAGCCTTTGCACTCCTAAAGGTATTTTGAGTCTTGCTCATGGAGTGCCTCTTGGATATGAAACTTCATTTAACTTTATAGAGGACATCCCCAGGGTATCCTCAAGCTTTATGTACTGCTTACATCTGTCTAATCACTTCCTGCCGAGCTACACTGCTTTGCTTGGTTAGAAGGAAGGCAGTGAATGGCTGAGTAACTAAAGCCAGTTCAGTTGTTTATCAGTGGGAAATGTGAGTTTCAGGCACTATTTCTGGATGTGGTTTTGGATGGTACTTGGAAAAGATACATTGAGGAAAGGCTTATTCCAGTTTCCCTTCCAAGCTTCTGATTTTGAATCACTTGATAGTTTTCCTTTGTTTTTGAAATAATAACCACTGGTGTAATATAAATTTGACCAGTTTCAGGATAGCGGAAACAAGAGCAGCTCCACAGGTTTTCCTTAAACTTCTTCGGTCTGTGTTCCAGGCCTGAGATTGGCATATAATATAAACATTTTCTTCATTACTGCTTTCCATTTTGCCTTGAGGCTATCATACTGATTTCAAAACCATGGTCATCATTATGCTAAAATGGTGACATTAATACATTGGTCTTTGTGGGTAGATTATAATATGAAGTTTCAAAATAATTGCCCACTAATATGAGAGGTGGATGTATAGTATTCTATTGCTCGTAATGTAACCATTAAAATAACAATTACTTGATAATGAAAGGACTCATTATGCTTTGGTTTATCTTCGCATAAAGTTAATAGCTAATGAAAACAGGAAAGATTATATCTGATTACATTTTACAATACTTTTGCTCTTCCCATAAAAAGAACATTTTGCACAGAATTGTATATTGGCATGCTTCAGTAAAGTTTGTGTCCACTCTTTATGTGCTTCAAATGTTTCAAGACCAATGGTTGCATGTTCTTTTTTGTCAAATAGTACACACAGTCTTCTTCACAAAGAACATTTTTGAAATTATCAGAGGGAGTCAAATTTGCAGCATGGCTGCACTGAACGTAAATTTTAAAATAAATTTAGGTTCTTCAGGTTTGAAGTGTTGGAAAAATGAAGGCAGCTTGACACTGAGTCAGTTAGTAGAATACTGTATCTCTTTGGGTGAATGAGAAATGTTAAATGGATATATTGTCGACCATCTGTCTGTGGCAATTTTGTTTCAGTATTGTCTACAAGGCGTGGTCAGGCAGGTGAGCAAGTTCCTTTTCTGTTGTATCCAGAGGTGGAACATGCAAGAAGAAATAGCAAAACATGGCTTTGGCATGGATAGAGAAACCTCTCATTTTGCTTGTTGTTTAGTTCAGGAATGCATAGCTAGAGCTCCCAAATTATCTTAATGGCAAGAAGACTAATTAGAATTGAGAAATTTTGGTGTTTCTTGTATAAAGCTCATACTACACTGATTTTTAAAGATGCAGTAAGACTGTCCTCCACTTTTCAATATTTTGCATAGTTTTTAAACATAATAATTTAGTTGAAGGTTACCTTTAAATGCTGAACTCATGGAGGTGGGAATTATATAATCTAATCAATTTCACTCCAAAACAGAAGATACGAAGAGCAGAGATATGAATTAGGCAGTTACGAATGAACTAGGCATTAAAAATATAATTGCATTGATTTTACTAGGTATTATACCAAATTACATCAATACAAAATGTCTTTGGTCTAATAGTGTGATATTTAATTAATTTATGTTAATTGCCTACATTTCAGAAACAAATTACTTGATTTCTTCATTAGATGAATGAATGAATGACCTGGCCTTCTGCCATTCCTTCACTGCCCAGTGTTCTATCCCCGTACCCCAGGGAGTGCTCCGCGCTGGAGGTCAGGGTGGTGAGAAGAGCCACAGATAGAGGTGCCAGCAGTGCATGGCAGCCTGGCCTTGTCACCCTGAGGCAGCGCAGCCTTTCCTGCCAAGGGGAGGGGATGGAGGACTTCCACCTTCCTACTTCCCATCTTCTGCTCCTACGCATTCCCAGCTTGCCCGTAGCTGGTGGGAAGGCGAAGACATCTCGAGGCTCTGGGGTGGGAACGCTACAGAAGAGGGTGATGCCAGCTGAGTTGGTGCATCCAGTGACAGGGTTGTCACATTGGAGGTCTTTGCAAAGGTAGCATTTAATTCTCTGTCCCAGTGAGCTAAATGGTAGGTTGAGTTTGGGAGCCACAGTGCACATGGTTTTAGGGTGTTCAGAGCCTGGTTACTGAGTCACTGCTTGGATGCCAGGACAGCTCAGTAAGGCACGTATTGTCTGTGAGTCTTGAGGCCTGGTCACAGGGAGGCTCCATGACTTCCTTGGGTAGCTGTTCCAGTGTTCTGCCACCCCCAGTGTAAAGTGGTTTTTTTCATGTTGAGGTGGTACTTCTTGTATTGTATGTTGTGGCCATTGCTCCTTGTCCTGTTGCTGGGCACCACTGAAAAGAGTCTGGCACTGTCCTATTGGCGCCCACCCTTGAGGTATTTCTATGCATGAGAGATCCCCTCTCAGTCTTCTCCAGACTAAACAGGCCCAGCCCATGCTCCAGGCCCCTCATCATCTTTGTGGCCTCTACAGAACCCTCTCCAGTAGCTCCTTGTCTTTCTTATATTGAGGAGCCCAGAACTGGACGCAGCATTCCAGATGGGGCCTCACTAGGGCTAAGAGGGGGAAGATCTCAATCTCCCTCAACCTGCTGGCCACACTCTGCCTGATGGGATACTTGTTTCCTTTTTACATGTTTCCTGCCTTGCTTGAAATATCTTTTTCCTTCTCTGACATTTTTTACAGATATTTTTGACATTCTTTCCTCTTTTATTTCCTGCCTTATTGTTTGTAACTATGTCATCTATACAGCTTTCTTCTTTCAGCCTTTTGTCCTTTTATTGTGAAACACATTGCCTTGAACACACCTCCTGTTTTCAGCACAATCTCTTTTAAAACAGCTCACAGACCTGCAAGATAGCTGATGAAGAGCAGCTTTTCCCTTTGTGCCCTTGCCCTTGCCCTTGTGCTTCCTCATTCTCTTGAATCCTGGTGCAGAACACCTGAAAGTCTGCAGGTCCGGAACTGCAGATCTCAACTCAGTACATCCAGTTCTTAAAACAAAAACAAAATATCACAGTGGGGCGTATAAGCTGTTCATGATTATTTATTGATGATTGTTGGTTACAGGAATTAAAACAGCAGGGAGCTCAGATTTTGATCAGAAACCAAGTGATTTTTCTGTACACTTTTTATTGTAAAATGTGAACATAATATGAACCCATTGTGCTCCTGCTGTTAAATGCTAAGCCCTGGCCTGACCTGCTGTATGATCAGTGTGTGTTCCCTGTCACACAGGTATGTCGCTCCGGATATGTGAGCATTGATTAAGGCTTGAAGCTGCTATAAGGCAATTTATTTATATATATGTGAATATAGGAGCTTTTGTAATTGCTTCACGTCAGCTCTCAGGTGTGCCAACGATCCAGCACAGTGTGATCTCCAAGTGAAAAGCAAAGGGATCTGGGGAATACCTGCCTGCCTGGGGCGGGGCAGCCTTTCTGTGGGCTGCCAGCGCAGGGGTGTTCACACAGAGACTCACTTCACGTGCTAGCAGTGAGCAAAGGCCATGTGCTTTGCTTTTTGTAAGCACTTTTCTATTATAACAGTACAAGATAGCCAGTCTGGCAGTGATTTTAGGTCTACAGTTACAATTTATTAGCTTTTAGTTTTTGTAACATCACCAACTGCTAAGGGAATTGATGCTTAATATGTTTCTAAATAAGTAAAACTAAAGTATAAATAAATAATGCCTGGTTTATTAGTCCAGGTGTTTTCAGCATTGCTGAAAGTGGTTTGATGACAGCCACCAGCACCAGCAGTGGAAAAAAACTTGATTTCACAGTGATTATTATCATTATAATAAACCATAATTGAAAGATTACAAAATTGATTCTTTTAAAAATTAATGTTGCATGAGTGAGCAGGCTCCGTGGCATTCAGATTTTTTCAGTGTTACTTGGAAGGAAAGTGGCTTATTTTATTTCCTGGCGGAAAACTGCTGATTTTCAAACAATCACATTAGAGAAAACAGTCCCAGAGGGTTACAGGAGGCAACAGACCTATGTCATTATGCTTTACCCTTTCCTGATGGGTTCAGAGAAGAGCCAGAAACAAAAGAAAGTTACATTCATTATTGAGAGAGCCTTGGGAAAATCTGTTTGGCCAAGCAATTTTGCGTGAAACGAGTGAGGAAATATTTGACTGCAAAGAACATAAACTCCTTCCATCAATATGCAATTTTCTGGATCCATTTGTCCAAGTGATTATTAAGAACAGTTTCTAAATTTGCAGTGCTTTACAACTTCAAAGGACTGTGAAAGCATCAACTAGTTAAATGGATGGAAGTGTTTTTTAATAAATAAAAGAAATACCAAAGTCAGTTGTAAGACAGTTTAAAGTGCAAAGTATTGAAAGCAGCAGGAAACCTGAGGACCTGCAATAGCAATCATCTGCTCCAATCAGGAACATGGAAACCACAAATTTATCTTTGATGGTTTCCTGTAAATATGCCCTTTGAGGACAGATTGCCCTGCCCAGTCTTGTGGAAAATGCTCAGTTACAACTCTTCTCACTGCAACATATGGATCTCAGCAAGCTCTGTTTCTCCATTTCCGAAGTCATTCTTCAGATGGAAAAGTCTGAGCAAAAATATAGTGCTGCAAAAATTCTGGTTAGCATCCTTCAAGCCTGGTCAGTCTGACTGGAAAACATCTTTCTGAGTTATTTTTTTTCTTGGCCATTTTCTTCAGCGAGGTCTGCCCGGTTTTCCAGGCCTCTTATCCTAGTGGAAGTGGTTTTATTGATGTTTTCATTCGCTTCAGAATGTCTCATATTTCCCTAGGATGCTGCAGTATAAATACTACGCCTCACCAAGTGTTAGCCGTGTGTGCTGAGGGCTGGGGAATGGGGGTTTGGATGTGTCTGAGTGCCCCCAGGGACACTCTCTCCAGAGGACCCCACCTGCAGTGTCACAGTGCTGTCAGGGTGCCTGCTCAGCATGCTGGGGGTGGCTGTGCGGATACGGGGTCTGGTCTTTCTTTCTTGCCACCTCTCTGTGACACTTCACTCCTGATGTGGTACTGGGCGTGAATGCCTGGAGTCTGGGCTGCAGCCTGCAGTGTTGCATCCTGGTAGCGTGGGGTAGCTTCCAGTCAGTGCCACAACTCACGTTTATGGCACAGACATCAAAGAAGCCCAAGAAATTGAGGTTAGGTGTGGTTTATTGTTTCCCCATATATATCCTGAAGAGACAACATGCTATTCCATTTTAAAGCTGATGTTTATGCACCATTTCATGTTGTCCAGATAGTTTGCAGTCTCTGAAGAAGTTTATTATGCTTGAATTTACAATAGAGATATAATCTACCACATTTACTATGTATGCTCTTACTTGATGACAACCTTCTACTGGCCCTATGTAATGTTTTATTAAATAGAGGGACAGTAACCAAGCCCATCTTTCTTCCCAAGATTGAAGTCAGTGTTCTTTCACTAGTTAGGTTTCATTAATATTATTTAGCATTTCATAGTGCGTATCATCCACAGATCTTAAAGCACTGCAGGACGTTAAATCAGCTTTAATTTCCCCATTTTCCTGATTGTAAAACTCATGCAGGGGAGTCATTTGTCAAGTTGCATAGAGGTATCATCCTGCAAGTCTGTGGCAGAGCAATGAAGGTACCCTTCAGTCAGGGTTCCCAGTTGTCTCTGATGCTCTGCTCTGGTGTTCAGAAGGAAGAAGTGTGTATTCTTACCTGTGCAAGTTCATGCTTACCTGGGAGGGAGTCCTGGGTGACCAGGTGATGATCATATCTGTATCAAATGCATTTTTATAGGCAGAAAGAAGTGGGATTTCATAGAAGAATTCACTAGAAATTCTATGTTTCCTAAAATTTTGTATGACTAGACCCAAATCTTGTATCTTGGCCTCTGTGAAAAGATAGGGCTGTATTGCTTAGCAGAGCCTTGTTTACAGATAACTCTTTGCAGGAGGGAGGGGTGATGGTTAGATTTGGGAAGGAATATTACAAGACATGTTGGAGCACTCCATATTCAAGCAGTTGCTTTCCTTTCACTTCCCAGCAGTTAACATTGCCCATCAAAGAAAATTGCTAAATAGCTCTGCTACATCATTCTTCATTTGCATTAGAAATGGCTCTAAGCAATAACAGTATTACAGCCAAAAAGTGCCAGCACTTTATCATTCATTTATTTGATTTAATATATAGAGGTACCTATTTGAAACAGCATTTACTTTTCTTGAGCTCATCATAAAACCCACTTTGAATGGAAGTGTTCAAGGTAATGACGGCGCCGATTAATTCCCTTAGAACAGCATGACTGGAATCAGATACACTACTTCTCTTTTCATTAGACATTTCTGAGCTGTTATGAGTGATCTTACAGCACGAGAGGAAAGAAATTAGCTGAATAAATCCCCTTGCAAATAGTCCACAATGCGCTGCTATTCTTCTTAATCAACACGGTGAACTGTAAGCTCAGAAGCCTTTGTGATGGTGTCCAGATGGCATTAAAGAACCTGATGCAAACTTTTTGTATTAGGAAAGGCAGAAAAGCCATACTTGCTGTGTGCTGCAGATTTCCCTTCACCTGCACTGTGAATTGAGTGGTGTTACAGCTTTCTCAGCCACCCATTACCACCTTCTTCTCCTTGTCTCACTGCCACCAAATCCCTGTAAATCCAAGCCTGGCTTGAACAGCAGATCTCTAATCTGTTTTTCAACGTGCACATCCCCCACCAAAGTCAGGAGGTCAGACATTGTGTTGCACTTCTGTTCACAGACAAGACTGATACTTGGGATGCTGCATCAGGAACTCTCTTCTAAGCGAGCAAGATGTTTCAATTGATTCTAGAAAATTTGAGAGCTTGCAGCTTAATTTTGCCAGTGTTCTGTTTCTGTTTACATTTCTTGATTGTCAGTAACTACTATTTATTATCAATGGACACAGCAGAAATACAGACAAAAACATTTTCCAAAGCACCTCCTTGACCAAATTGTATTACATCTGAAAATTCGACAGTTCCCTGAGTAATTTAGGCATCTTGATTTTTTTTTCCCCTGACTGAAGTATCTGAAATTCCCATTTTCTTCTGAAAGCAGAACTGGAAACACTATGTAGGATGTTTTCATTAGTTGAAGAAGCAGAGATTTTCTGGTAACATATGTCTAAATTTCTTGTGCTGTTTTTCCTAAACATGAATATGAAGTTCTGCCTGATTGTTGCTGTTGCAGGTATTTTTGCATTATAAAATGGTAGTAGCAATAACTAAACAAAAGGAGTGGGTAGGAAGGCAATGAGATAGAGAATCTCAGTGAAAAAATTTTCTGAGGAAATACTGTTTAAAGTCAAAGTTACAAAGTGCATGCTTTTCTACTGAGGACCGAACCTATTGGCTTCAAATTAAAGGTTCACGCAAAAGTTATATCTGCTGTACCTAATCTGCAGTAATTGATTCTTCTAATTGCTAGAGGGGCCCTCTCCACTTAAAGTACAATTGAACTCCACATTACCTTAAAATGTTACAGTTTAAGAAGTTGTATCAGCCTGTGCAGTACCAAGTGGGCTGCAGAGGCAAGCAGAAACTTTAGACCCTTTTCACTTTGTTTTTTGCCTTTTGAATGCTAAACAGTTGGATCAGCAGCCATTCCCACCGTGTACCTCACAGATGCTTTCATTTCTTACATTCCCATGCATGGCAACAGAAGTGGAGAATTCAAATTGGTGTGGTGTGGTTTCATTCAGACTGGCTTATGGGCTAGGTTTTCTTTTCTGCTTTCTCATCTGATTCTAAAAAAAATCACCTGTAATCACATGTTAATATCAAGGCTAATATAACAGCTTGGTCTGTATTATTTTTTAATACATTTTCAGGAAGAAGTTAGAATTCTGCCGTACCATTACCTTATCTATCAAAGGAAAATGTCTTTATAAGCCATTGTGTGGAAGATTATATGAAGATAAGTTTTATCTCATCATGTGATCTGCACGATTATGGATTGTAGAAGTAGTGGCTTTCCAGAATCAGTTTTTAACATTCTTAGTGTTGATAAATTTAGTCATCAGTTCTACAAAAGTCTGGCTGTAACTAACAAACTGTGTGCATCTGTATTTGTAATGACTGTCTTGATAGTTTCACATATCAGTTCAATAAAACATCTTCCACTCTGGGGAGACATTTGGGCAGGAATATCTCATGACATCCTTGCCATTCCCATTACTATCACTACACACTCAGAGTAATATATGTTTTAAAAATTGATTGAGTGTGTATTTACAACATAGATCATAAGACATGTTTTTTTAATGGGGAGAAACTCCCAATGAAGCATTCTGTGATCTGTAGCATTGATTTGGGTTCTCTGATTTTAATGCTACAGAATGCAGTCATAAAACTTTCAGACTCTTAATGTCATAGGGTGCAGCTTCTTGACACAGAATGTTAATGTAACAGGCAATAGCTACTGCAGGCAAGAGCCAGTGAAAACCAAAGGCTTGCTTTAAACATAACTAACTGAATTTAAATTCTTAACATATTAAATATAAAATATGGAGAAGTTTATTGAAATGACATAAGGCTGAGATGAAAAATCCCTAATGTAGGTAGACTTCCAGTGGGTCACTTTGGCAGTGTGGAGGATACATGTTTGGTCTACAGAGTTCACTCATCTTCCTTCAGGCAGTTTTCAGTAAGAGTCTCTGGAAATTATTTTTCTGAAAGAGTCATCTAAAGATGGGTGAAGCTTATTTTCTGTCTCTTCTCAGTTGACTAAAGATGGTCTAGACGAGTGACCTAGACATTTAGCTCTTGATTAGAATCAGAAGGTGAGGTAAATAGTGGTTAAATGTCTTCTCGTTATGTGTTACGTCATCTAACAGATTTGTGCTGTTGTACTTAGTTCAAGGTTTTGCTTAAGACATGACAGAGGTGTTCTTATCACAGCAGAAAATTCGACTGCTGTATCATACTCTTTTCAGTCTGGTTGCCATCCTGGTTCTTAAGAATTACTTGTTTCTGACGACTTAAAACTGGGTCTGAAAATTCTACCCTGGGTCAGAGGTAAAAAGTGACATGGAAAAATGAGTGAGAGAGGTACAAAAAAAAATAGTTTGGCTGAATATCAAGTGTAGGAATAACTGTGAAGTATTTTTCAATAGATCCAGTTATAGTAAACAATATTGGGAAGCTTTGAATTGTTATACAGAAGTCCTACAAGCATCCAAGGTGTATTAGAGTTCACTTGGATATAGAAAAGTCTTGATATTTCTCACTGCTGTGAGAATACTGTCCGAAGTAATCTGGAATCCTTCCAGTGCAAAAACTGAGTTTAGAAAGGGCTGAAATTGCTTTGTTCTAGTTCTATATGACTAAACCCAGATGGGACAGTCGAGACAACAGTACTGTGGACTTAAGTGTGTGGGTGTGGTTGGTGGTTTTAGCTGACTGCCTTTTCTTATGAAATTCATTCCTCCCATTGGCACATTAACTCTTGGTCTTCTCAGTTCTTAGAGCATTGTTTGGACACAGACTATTTTTCCCTAAATCCTCATTTTCTTTTCTAAGAGAAGGGGGGAAAACTAACTGTGTTTGCAGGAATGCCTTTTCTTTGTCACAGGTAAACCAGAGTGTTGCGCTGAGAGGTGTTTGTTTAGGAACTCACACTGTAAGCCTTTAGTACACCAACAGGTTGGTGATTTGGCAGCATTGGTGAGGACAGAGCTTGCTTTCTGTGTGGCACATTCTCTCCTGACATTGTAATCTTCCCCTCTGGGAGATACAGAACCGGAGCTCGGTCAGACTTGCCCATGGGCTGTTGTGTGACTGCCAAACACTTAACGTTGTTGCCTGTTTCCCCATGGGATGAGGGATAGAGGGCAGAGCAGTGACCCCACTGGAGGGAATGATAAAAAAGAAACTTTTTGCAAAGGAATGATGCCTTAAGCTGATGCTGGATTGTATTTACAGTGCCTGTTCAGACCTGTGTCTCTGTGACTAACCTTTTGTGGCGTCTGCTGTCCAGGAGTAAATTAACTTTCCCATCGGTCGTGAGCCAATTTTAGTTCTGGATGTCACTATTCCAAATGTTTCCTGCTGCTGTTAACAAGAGTGCTCCCACTGGCCAGGCTGGGGCCTCAGGAAAGGCAGTAAATCTTTGTGCCATTGCTGCCCTGGGCCCCACATCCCCATCCCCATGTCACACAGAGCTGGGGTGCAGCAGCCAAGGGGACAGCAGCTGCCCCACACTGGCAGGGGCCACTTCAATCTCCATCACATTCCCATGCTTTGCAGAGTGTCAGGTGTTGCCACAGTGGTAGGATAGCTGAATGGAGAGGATCCAGCTCTGGCAGGCTGTTCTTCATTGTTCCAGCTGTTCACAGCTGCTCTATGGCTGATTGAAAAGGCATTTACTCCCCTCATGTGAATAACCTTGAGGGATCAGGAAGTCAATTGTGCAAAGCACCTACAGTCAGTGCCAGATGTGTGTCTGGGAGCCACTGCAAAGGCGACTGACATTTAGAAGAGCATTTTGGTGGTGTTTTAGGGACTGGCAGGTGGCGACAGCAACTCAGGAGAATTTATTGGTAGTGAGAAGGGTGCAGAGGTTACTTAGCACACAACTATTGGTATTTAAAAGCTCTCTTTGCACCTCCATTTCAGAGCAATCCTGAGCATACATCCCCCGTAGTTTTCAGTCTGTTAGTTCATCTGTGAATGAAGCAAATGTTACTTTAATTGTAGTTCATTAGTTCCATCTGCTGCCAGGGTGGGGAATGGAGACCCTTTCTTACATTACAAAGCATTCTATACCTTTCCTGCCAAGCTGCTCTACTGAATAATAGTTAGAGCCTGAGGCTAACTAAATGTAAAGATTTGGAATTGTTTCTCCACTGGTCTTCCCACAGATACACACTTGGCTCCCTAGATCTGGCTGCTGTCTAAAGAAATTAAGACCAACAGTATTTTACTTAAAGCAGTACTATGCCATATGCAAGGCCAGAGATGCTCTGTGTGATACCCACAAAATTGGGTACCTGTCTGCTTTTTTTCATTCCCTTTAATCGATAAAAATACGCTTTCCCTCTAGTTCAAAGGAAATTGAATTTTCACATAGCAAGGGAAAACAAATACCCTTCAGCATTGCTATCAGTGAATTGGGGCACCAGATGTCTTTCAAACGGGTCCAGCATATTGTCTCTCCATTTCCAAGTCACTCTTTTATGCTTCTATTTATTGTAGGCAATTATGCTTTGACCCAAAGACATAATCCTAGTGGAATTAAAAATCATGTGACCTCTTTGTGTAAAAAAGCTGAGTCTGATTTTATGAAAAAGGAATGTAGAGAATGAATCTAGTGGGAAATTAGGCAGTAGTATTTGATGACTGTAAATGTATTTATTTATAACAGCTAATCTTGGTGGAAATGAAGAAATAAGAAATAATTAACTTTACTATTTATAAAAGAGTCTCTTTTATCCACTGCGTAATGCAGTCACCTCCAGGATGAAATGCAATGCCTGCTAAAGAGCATATAGACATTTAAGAGTGAAAGAAAAGAGCAAATGTACGTTTGACACAGTGGGGAAATTGTAGCAGGAAAGGAAAACATTTGCATGAAAATGCTGCCCCTTTTAGTTGAAGACATATTTTTAACTGGTTCTTGTAATTATTCAAACTGGAACTTGGTCATAAAAGTAAAATGTTTCTGGCCTTGCAAAATGCACTCTGACATTTTTAAGAGCTTCAATACAGAAAAAGCACTTACTTTACAGTAAAAAAGAACACTTACTCTCAGAAAGATAAAGGGCTTCATTTTCGTATCACAAAGACCAGTTTTACTGATGATGTCACTGGAGTTATTGCAGACTCAGAACAAGTGCAGGAGGAATCAGGGCGATCACTTCAGCAGCACTGGGACAGAGGCAAGAGTGCTGCACACTGAATTAACAGCTCTTTTCATAAGCCTAGAGAATGAAGGAGGAACAAAGAGGCTGCCTGGCTGTTGATGGATTCCTGACTGTGTGCAGTGTATCCTGGAGCTCCAGTTAAACCTTAATGTACCTCAAGAGAGAAAGAGAGTGAATGATATGGTAAAGAGCACTTTGCGGAAACAAAATAGAAAGATTCATGGGATTGCTGCACTGTTACTAGTGTCAGCACACAATTAGGGGTCAGTTTATATATGCAAAATGTTTTACTTTGCTTGAGTGAAATTTACAGTTTTTAACAGGAGAGCTATTGAAATATAAGCTACTGCACCATCTGTGATACAAGTACTCAAAAATTCTCCTGCTCATCTTAGATCACTAAAGTTAAATACAATATATGCTATTTTACATATAAGTATTGCCCTCAAATCAATCCACATTCAGCCAGTAATATCTAACTTACATGCTATCTGAAAGTCAGAGGGAGATTCAGTCTTGATAAATTGAAAAACGGCAGAAAAGTGATTTTAGTATCTTAGTATTGTTGATTAAATGTGTGAAGCTAACTAAGAAAATAATCTGCAAGGAGAGATGTTGTGATAGTGGTCACATTGTGTCATTGATTTATATTAAATGCTAGGGAAGAGAGAGAATTTGAAGATTTGCTTTTCATTATGGCATGAATTGATGTTCAGCTACTAAAATGAAATAAGTTTGCATAAGAGTTATGACGGTCAAAAACCATTTGGAATTTCATTCTGTGCAGAGAAATTAAGATTTTGAGTGATTATGTGAAAGACTCTTCTGAGGCAAGATTATAAAACCACAGCTCTCCCTTGCTAGTGGAATTTTTAGAGTAGGTGAAATTCTTACTGTTTGTTTTATCTCAAATGCTTTTTTTAGTGACTTGCTGAATTAATATCATATTAAATTCAAGAAACTATGGTGATGGAACAGTATGCTTTGGAATTTAACTGCATACAAAGATATTCAAAGTTATAGGTCATGCAGCTAATGCAAGTTAACCATCTGGGTGTATACATACAAGAAATATTTATTTTCATTTCTAAAAACAGTGTAATTGAGTAGACTGGGCAGGTACACCATTAATTACATGCTACAATACAGTCTGATCTGATATCAGGAACAGAACACTAGAAATTCAAAATCTGTTGACATTTTTCATTCATTTCCATAACAATCAACCACTCAAACCACTCAGTTTTGAAGGAAATAATGACACTGGGAAAGCACTGAGTTCTACAGTATGCTTTCAACATCCTGGGTTCAATTAAAACAGAAGAATATATTCTGAAATCGTAAGACTTGTCCTTTGAACAAGAATCTGCAGATGAATGTGTATGATTCCCACTGGCATAAAGTTCCCAGATAAGCTTAACTAAATCTTGAAAAGCAGAACAATTTTGAGGGGTCTCAAAGTTATGACTGTTAGATTTCACGGTATTTTGTAGCACTTGAATATTGTGAAGTGCTTGCTGGAGTTCTGGGCCTATTATTATAATTGCATTCTAGAAATAGAGAATGTAGCCATGCCACTTTATCCTCTTAGTAATGTTAGAACAATCAGATAATAGAATTCACTGCAAGATCCTAATGGACATTGTAACTGTGCATCTGAATGACTCACCAGTGAAGAGCTGTCAGATAGTGATGCACCATAGAAAAAACATAGGTAAACTTCTGTGCATTTAAGGCTTTTAGCCTGGTTTTGCTCTGTTTGCAGCTATCATCTGTTTTAAAAGAAACAATAAAACAGCAAAATTGCTCACTTGATGACAGAATAAGGTTTTTTTGCATGTTTATAATCAGATGTTGAGTTAAAAGCACAAAATGAGTGCAGCCCTTTGAATGGATGCCCACTGAAATACATGCACCTGTATTTTCTTTTCAGAAAGGGTTTCTAGACATAGTAAAAAGCCTTGCGTTTTTCCGCTGGCATGCAAGGTCCCAGCTTCAGTCAGCTGCCTTGCCTCCAAATCCCAAACTGTGCTGGTTTTCTTGCTTTTTGAACTTCGGCTCTTTGGTGCAGTCAGTACTGTTGGGAAAAACCACCAGATGCTGTAAGAAAGTGTCTCTTTCTGATGAGGTGCCTGTGCTTCTCATCACATCTGCATCTGCTAGTGCTGGGAGCTTCTCCTCTCAGTCCCTGTGTAGATTCTGGGCCGGGAACAGAAGCTTGTTGGAGGTGTCAGTAAGGGTCTTAATGGCATCATTCGCAGGTGTTCAAGGCTGGAGCTGAAGTGATGAGATGCAAAAAGGATAAAAATGGAATTCTGATAATTTTTGTTCTTTTTCCTGGGCTTCTAGAGTTTGTTTTCCAACTGCTCTTTGAAATCATGATGGCTAGGAAATTTCTTTGGCTGCTGAAACAGTGGCACATGCCCTTGAGTCAATGGATTCCAAAAAGTGGGGCTCACACAATGATAGATCATGTAAAATTTACAATAATGTTGTGACAACTCACAACCCTAGAGTCTTGCCATTAAAACAAAAGATGTGTTTGGATGAAGTTTTCCTGTGTTTATATGAAGTGCTGTAGAGGATAAGACATACTGGGAAATGGTTTTGCTACAATTTTAGCATAACAGCCCAGATTTGATTCACTTTCCTTTTTTCCACTGTAGAGTCATTTAAGTTAAGGTTACTGCTGGCTTTTCCCCTGGACTCTCAGCAGAGGCAATGAGTGAGGCAGGCACAGTCCTGTTGAGAGATTCTTGAACTGTTCCGAAGGTTCAGCTCCCCATGCTCTTCAGGCATGACTATGCAAATAAATGTGCATTTCCTCCCCCAAGCTCACGTCCCCTTCATTTGAACTGCAGCCTCTTGTAGGAATTGCTTTATTGGCCTGCAGCCAGCGTTGTGTCCTGGAAGGCTGAGGAAGGTGTTACAAAGGCAATTCAGCAAAGGGGAACACTTCAATCCAAGTAGTGCAAACTTCCTCAGAGAAAAATGAACTTTAAGTAGCTCCTCAAGATGGTGCCCTCTCCACTCTGCCACACCAGTTACTACTGATAATACATTATAGAAGAGGCTGATAAATTTGTTGCAGCACTCAGCCATCAATACATTTCATCAGTGGTAGCTGCTTTCCTTTTATCAGCTCAGCTCTGTTTAATAGCTGTGTACTCAGATGACAGTTTAAGTGATGCTGGACCATTACTTTTGGATTATGGTCCAGGGACCTAATGAAAGAGAAGCTAAAATGTTAAACCTTAGGAAGGACAAATGCATACATGTATGCAGTTAAAAATACATTACTGCATCGCATCCTGAAAACAAAAATAACCATAAACAAACATAAAATAGACCATATTATTTTTCACAGTCTTTGCCAAGCAAAACATAGAAGCCTGTGTAAGAGGCTTTTAAAAATTCCTATTATTTCCTGGAAATCTTCAGATGCTCACTCTGGTTCTGTACTGCTGAGATACTGCATTGGTGGTGTTACTCTGGCATTGCTAGGGAACCTTGGGGTAATTTTCCTTTCATACCTACCTTTCAGGATGAATTGGTCTTTTCTGATAACACTGGAGACCAGCTGAAACTGAAAACCAACCTCACATACTTTGAAGGACTACATCTCAATGGCTCCTATTGTCATTATGACACTTACTTGAATTTCAGCTAAGGCAACCTACTGCAATTTTTATGTGTCTGTTTACAGCAAGATACCTCAAAAAGGCTGTCTGAAGTTAGCATCTAAAGTGTTCATATAGAAATGTAATATATACGCCAGTTTTTAAAAGTACACATACAGCAGTTCCTGTATTTTAAAAATGTGGTATTTTTTCCTTTTAGTCGCACTCAAAAATAAGATAAAAATTAGGTTAATAATTATACAGTAGAGTGCATTGATCGCCAGTGCCCTATGCTGGGTACTAGCAGAAATACACTTTTAAATATCCAAGCAATTAATTTGGAGATAGCATTTATTGATTGTGTAAGAAGTTCCTACAAGTCAATCTAAAATGTGTCATCCAAAGACGTATTGTTATAAATACAATAGTGAGCTTTGCACTGGATGTGCAATGAATGTAATGGGTTTTGAGTGATCCCAATTTTATTATTTATGCATCAAGTCACCTTAGATTTCACAAAGATATTTTCCCTGGAGGATTGAAACCATGGCAAATAAAAGCCTGGTAAACCTGGCCTTTGCTAAGGTGACACAATGGGGAGGTCAGGGGAGGTGTTTTTCCTGTGCAGTTCTTTCATCTGCAGCTACAGGTTATCTAGGCTGTCTCCCCACACAGGTTGGCACAGTCCTGCCCCAGCTGCCTCCTCTCTGGGGTAATCTTTGCTTTCAAGCCTGTCAGACCTGGTTTAGAGAAGGGTGACTGCAACTGTGGCACAAAGAGATGGTGTGCAAATACCAATTAAAGCCTTCAGGCTTTGATTTGCACTGCTGGAGCACTGCCACTCTGTGCATTCAGTGCACCTAAAACTTGAGATTTTCTGTTACCCCTGCTGAGATGTTCTGCAGCCAGTGTGGCCACAGTAGAATTGTGATTCTTGAGTTCGTCAGGAAAGTCAGGTTTAGATTTCAGCCCTTTCCTCCTTTCCTCCCAAAAGTATTCCGGAGGGTTTGACTGTGAATGTTTATTTCCCTTACTGCTATTATAGCTCACTGCATTCCTGTACTGAAGAGTCTCCATTTTGGGGGTTATCTGTGTTTAGTGCAGCCCTACTGGTTAGACCCTTGATGCACAGCTTAGAGCAAAGTAACAGCATTAATCTCCACAATAAAAATGTATTTTGGGACATTAGCACACATATGGTGAGAACTTTTTTAACGTACATTACTGTATGTAACTTTGCAGCTTAATTAATCAATTAGGATTAGCATTTGTAATCATGTCCAAGAGTGATTGATGCATGCCATATTAATTGCAACATTCACATGAAGCATGTCATATACGCAGTCATTTTACAGCTGGATTTCACATTGGGCTGCTCATAAGCACTCAACGGCAGGAATATTTTAGACTTGCAATCAGGGAAATTGTATTGCACAATATGCTTCATATGTTGTACACCCTGCTTAGATAATAACTCCTCCATCACTGATGTATCTTTGTGCTCCTCCCTCCTGGTTCAATCGTTTGCAAAGTAGTCCATTTTCAAAGGCTTTTCTTTGCTGTGGAACAAGAGGTATAATTAAATTGTATCCCAGTAGTGAAGGTTTCTAATGATGATGAGCCAAAACTAATTGTATTGATTTGTTTATTACTGGCTTAGGAAGCTCATCAAACAAATGGACTGAAACTATTTCCATATTCTTATCTGTTTGGTAAATGAGAAACAAATAACACTTCCATATGTCTGTTGTGCGGTGTCATGGCATTAATACTAATTCTGAAGATAGACTCAAGCACAGTAAGGGAGGTTATCCCTGGTGCTATGTTTCTACAGCTAAGAAATGCCACATTTTTTTCCTCATTTGTGTTCTGGGATGAGCAAAATGAGGATATTTTCTTTCTTTTTCAATATAGATATTCTGACTGCCAGAACTGGGGAGTAACAGGCTATTCCAAGAAAGTAGAAAGACTGGGTCAAAAGAAGGGAAACTGGTCTTGTGTTTGTGTCTCTCTTTGTTCTGCACATTTGTTCCTTGGCTTATGTATTAAACAAAGCTGGATGAATAACGTGAACTAAAAATGTCCATGAATATTCATTTTAATTTTTAAATTAATTTACTTCACACTCTCACATTAGCTCTGCAAACAGTCAAGCAATCACATCTAGTATAAACGTTTGCAGAAAGTAAATTTCACTATTTCATATAAAAGTTTTTGTAGGAGCAGCGTTTTAATTTTGAATGTGCAAAAATGTGTTACTGCTTACTCAGTTGTGGGCCAGACAAAAGTTTTTCTGTCCTCTGTGAAAAATCACTTTTGTTGTATAATGACTTTAAAATGCTGGGCTTTTTTATTACAAAATAGTTGTGATCAATTTTTAGAGCAAGAATCTGTCCAAGTTCATTTAAACAGTTGCTGATCTAAAAACATTGAAGCCACCAGTAGTCATTCATTGGCTTAAGTGTATTTTGGATCAGTCTCCCTATAGATGCAGTTGAGAAAATCCAGAGCTAGGAAGAAAAGACAAAGTTAATTGTGAAAATTGTTATTTTAATTGAATTTGGCGGACTGATTGTGTTGAGGCTGTGAGAATGTGGATTCCTTCACAGTGAGATGTTGACGTGGGCTGTGTTTTGCTCTTAGAGTAATACAAGAAAAGTGACCGCCCTAATCAGTTTAGAGCCTGAATCTGCTTCCTGTGGAAGCAAAAGCAAATGTTTTATTCTTAGGAGCTGCATAGCATTAGATAAAATTGCTATTTGTAGATGTGGAACCATCCCATTCCTTTTCTGAAATACAGCTTCCTCTTGCACTCAGCTGTGTGTTTTCAATTACAAACGTTTGCCGCATCTCACATCTCTTATATGCCGTAGCAGATGACACATTGTGGCAACTTCTATTCAACTAGCAGGTTTTGGCCCAAAGAGGATTCAGCAGAGCTGGAGGGTGAATTACCCTTACATCCCTTGAGAAGCTGATCCTGTCAGCTTGGCAGAGCATTGCTCGAACTGCTGCACTGCATATTATGTCTAGACTGTGGATAAGTTAATAACACTAGAAGCAGAGCTAAAGGTAAAGGGAATTATACACCACAGTTATTAAACTTTGACCTTTGTGATGCTTTAAAATCATAAAACACTTTAAAATAGGTACAAGATAGTGCTTCTGCTGGGCAGTCTGGCTCTCTGTACAACGCACAGCATTTATATCAGCACCTCTCTTCATATTCCAATTTCTGTACGTAGCAGTTGCAGACTGGCACTGCTGCCTTACTCGTGGTTATGTTTTCTGAGGAGATCTGCTGTTAGAGACATCCAGTGTGCTGTGACTTGAAGCATCACATCCTGCCTGTTCCGCCTCTTGTGCTCCCATTGCACAGCTGTGGTGCTTTACAGGCTTCAACATTAACCTCTAGCCCTGGAGCTGGTGGAAGGGGAACCAGCTGAGGCTTTTTTGTCAGGCACAGTTGTGTGTAATAAGCAAAAACAGAGCTGAGGAGATTCAAAATACTGCTCAGAAACTTATATTAGGACAACCTGACTTTCTTGCTTTCTCTGTCTTCATTGGAGCAAAAGCCTCTTTTCACAGCTATTGGAGTCCTCATAGCCATATCCGAGAGATGATTAGACAGAGGGTTACTTAGGGGCTCTGAGTCGCCTTGTGAAGCTAACTCTCCTTAGTGGCTATAGAAAACCTGGGGAAAAGTGTCTCAAACTGTGTGAATATCCTCTCTCCCCATGCTGTCCCTTGTGCTGTAATTATAAGGCAGCTTTTATTCCCTATTTGTTGCACTGATGTGCAAGGGAAGAAACACAGGTATCAGAGAACAAAAAAATTCAAAATAGATCCATGACTTAAGCTTATCTCCTAACAAATAGCTCAGAGGTAAATATTTTTCAGTCAGTACTTAGATTTGGCTCATTTTAAAGATCCAAGACCCTTTGCAAAATGCGAGTGTTTCCTCGTTCAGGTCTCGTAAGTTGCTATCTTTCCTTATCCACGCAGGGCTGAATAAGCAGCTGCTGGACCGGGATAACAGAATTCACCAACACCCTTGAAAGTTTACATTTACAGAGGTAAAAAAGGGGCTTTTTTCTGGCAACAAACACAGTACTTTTTTCCTCCAAGCTGTTTGAAAACCTGCCCATACATTTGTGTCCACACCATTATTTTGTTTAATGTTTACAAAACTTGTGGAAGTTTTTGCATTTAAAACGGAAGGTGAATCAGAGGTCTTAAGAGCACTAATGAGCCAGTCCTGCAGGAGCTATTTCCATATGTCATGTCATTTGACTGAAGTTTGAGTTCAAGAAAAACCATCTCTCAGCTACTTAGTATTCAGACATTTGCATGTGCCCTCCAGTTTCTAAGTTTTGCTCCAAAAGTCAGCTCCGTGGCCACTCCACACTTTAAAAATACAAACTGTAATAGTTCCATTTTCTCTTTCACCTTGCAATAGTAGAAATACGAGTGATGAGATTGGTCCCACAGGTAGAAAGAACATGCATTGAGCACCAGAGTTCTAAAGCAATAGGGGAAGCGCTCAGCAGCAGGACAGGAGCAGCCAGCACTTGCAAGGTCAGATTTTCTGCACACATTTAAAAAGACCCAGTGGCATTTCATTGCAGAGCTATTAGAAGAGCATAAAGCAAAAACTTCAAACCTGTGAATAACACATTTGTATTTTTTGCTTTCACTATTTTTGTGCCTTTGCATTGCTTTCATGTTGCGCAGATGTGAGCGTTGGAGTGCAAAGCATTCTCAGAAGTACGTGTGGCTATTCACTGTGCCCACTGTACCTCAGAACAGAAGAAAGCTACTGCCAGTGTCTCCTTATAATACAGAGGAGCAAAAGAAAGAGGAGTTTGTCACCTGTCAAGGCTGTGTAGTGGTAATGACCCTCTCTGTGGTTCACTGGAGAGCAGCAGATATTCCAGGGAGAAACAATCCTGTAGAGCAGACATCCCTGTGGCTAAGATATCAGCTTCTTATGGTGCTTATTCCATTCCACACACATTCTGGGAAGAAAAACCTTGGAGATAGGTTTTACTATCAGCAAAGGCTTTCAGGGCTCCCATTAGGTAAGGGACGCTTTTACCTCCTGTTGCACTAACAGCAAAGTAAACAATATCCTGAATGCTTTTGAAAATCCTTTCTTTCGGTGCTGGGACATTTGTAAATATGCAAACATAGAGGAATGAGAGAGGAGCAGAAGTGTCAAGGGATTTTATTTCTGAAGCTATTGACAAATACCTTTTACGCTGTTTACTCACCTCTTCCCTTAAGGAGAAAGTAGGTAATGCCAAGGATTTTTTTTAAACCAGTTGAAATTCTTATAGCACGAAAGCCCAGAATTTTGGTTTTTTTATTTTCGCTAAGATTGATATGCTGGGCATTGGGTAGTGGAGGAGACATGAAAACACAAGAGAGAAAAAAAAGCCCTGAAGGGGTTCCTGAAGGCCAATTAGAGATGGCAGACAGTGTTTTCAGATTTAGATAGGTCTGAAAATTAAAGCACTTCAAGTTCATGGAAACGTGTGAAATGAAGGAATCTAAAGCCATTATTTTTCCATTCTTTCTATCATAAAAATGAATCTTTGACGGGACATATTATAGCTACTGTCAGTGGGAACAATTCAAATTCCTATACCCTGCGGATAAAGAACCCCAAATTGCCTCTTCCTAAGTATATCCTCATGGACAGCTCAAAAGCTGGATGGCCTTTGTGAGGCTCTCAGGTGCAGTTTGCACAGTCACAGCCACTGTACCAAGACCAGCAATGTTTCAGCATGCTTGAGTGCACATTCCCAGGGGGAACACAGCGAGACTTGGTGCAGACTGAGTAGTGAGGTGCTTGAGGACAAGTCTGGTTTGGAGGTGACCTGTCCTTTTGCAAACCCAGGAGGATTTGCTTGCTTTCAAAGCTTCCTGTGCAAAACTGAAACCTCACTGTCCTAGTGAATCAGCCAGTGATAATTCTTTCCCCGTGTATCTTTCACTGACTTTTTCTGAGAAAGAGAGAACACTCATGCTTTATCTTCCTGTTGCAGAGGAGAAATCTTGGCCTCAAATCTCAGCTGCCTGGCTCTTTTCCTTTTCATTTTTCTTCTTGCCCAGCCTTCTCCCAACGACTATCCAGCTTTGCTGTTGTAGGTTGAATAATTCAGGTGGAATGAACTGTGAGTTGAAACAAGTGGACAGTGTTCCACCACTTGTCCACTTAAGTTATTCGCAAACTATTCTGAAATAGGACCTTTGCTCTGCATCCTGAATGGTTGCAGTGTTCCAGGTCGAGTTATGACTGTATAGTGTAGTAAGCAGCTGTGTTCAGTTTTAAATAATCAGGCATGAAATCCATTAACAATTTTTCCTCACTGTATAACCGAACATGTATTCTTTCATTTTAAGTTCTATTTTGGCCTGACACTAATGAGTCATGTCACTGCATTAGATCGCACTTGATTCTCTTAACCTTCTTTTTAATGCTTCTTCATTGCGCTTCATATTATTGGCTGCTCCTATTAATTCCACCTGCACTTCCAGTTACCAGGTTCGTGTTAAACCAAGGCAGATATTTGAGTGTCATAGAGTCAATGTCTTATTTTCTGAAAATCTTAACTTCCCCCAAACTTCGATCAATAACAACTTTGAAATCCATTTGCAATGTAAATGACTCAAAGTATCCTGCTGTGTTCCAGAGCGCTTCCTTCTTATTTAATTGCCGTAGACGCTTTAGTTACTAATTAAGCTTTATTGTTTATGATGTTGCATTTCATTAATAGTTGTGATAAAAATTGCATGTTCCAGCAGATTTTTTGCATGTTAATACCACTGGTGGGGTAGAATTCAGAATTGATGGGAAAGAGTTCATCCCAGGGATTTCAGGGTTGCAGTCTTATAACCACATAGTGAAACTGCCCCATAAATATGATCTTGAAAAGAGAGGGTTCATGTTTGGAGTCCAGAGTCTTTCACTTCTCAGATGATGGAAAAAGTTAAAGTTTCTTTAATTGTAATGAAGATACTGGAAATGTCATCACAGTAATTTAGAGACGAAATACTTCAGATTACGTACACATAAATATGATTATATATATTTGAATGACAAAGTGAATGGTTAGGAAAATTTGGAACATATTTTGGACTAAGAATTTTTTAGGTTCAGGAGTTACTAAACCCAAACCCAAAGATATTAAGGACAACCTAAGGCTGAAATTTAAGATCTAGGTACAGGAAGTGTCTTAGATGGAGGGCAGCCAAGAAGTCACTGAGCAGATAATATATAACTCAGTTCTGTGATGAGGAAGGTACCTTAATTTCTGAATAGATGAGCTTTGGACCTCCCAGTCTCATGGATTCAGGGAAAGGATCATTTACATCCAGAAGCTCTAAAGTCACTCATGGGACCTCCCTGTCCGCACAGTTTCACTTCCCTCCACAATACCAGTATGGCCTATCAGCTTTAGTTCTACCACTGTAGTCCTGAAATAGCATCTGGCATGTGCTGGATCACCCAGAGAAAATGGTGCATTGCAGTGCTGCTGGTATTTGACACTACAGAAAGCCACATTGATCCAAGTTACTTTTTACAGCACAGCATGTTTATACCAGGATCTTGTCCCACTTAAGCTGTGCTTGCTTCCCTGCGCTGAGCAGAGGCCCTCTGCCTTCTCAGAGTCCTGCACAAAACCCCTCAGCAATGAGAGCAATGAGAATCTCACTGCTGCTTCCCTGGAAGGAGCACAGGCAGATGTTTCCCTGGACAACCCACCCTCCGTGTTGCATGCAATTCCAACACATTCTCTCATTTCCAAATCTCAGCCGCATCTGTATTTGGGTAAACAAGCTTGCCTATCTCAGACATTATTTCTTAATGGAAGCCAAGGCTTTCTTGCAAATACAAAGGTAGAGTCCTCCTATTACCTGCCTAGGCCAAGTAAAGACAAAGAATACATTTAAGTGAGACGATTTTGTAGCCTCATCCACACACTGTTGCTCCACACCGCAAGCACTTGCTCACTAGTGGCACATTCAGCACCATTAGCAAGAGGCTGCACAATCACCACAGTCTTTACAGAGTTCCTTTTTCTGGATCCAGAGTAATCCTTGCAGGCTGAAGCTGTACTGAGCTGACCTGGTGAGCAGAGCTGGATGCTGCCAATCTACAGGGTGTGGAGTACACGGTTTGTCCTGCAGCTGAACAATAGCTGTCTCTCACCTCCCCATCTCTCCTGATGCAGCCCTTTCAGCTCATAAGGGAACTTTGGTCTCCTAATGACTTGCCAGACTGCGTGATTAAGAATGATTTCTTTTGTGCTGTAGCAGAAAAAGATTTCAAATAGATGTGATAATGGTATTGCATTCAGCATGTAAAGATCATTGAATATAAACGTGGAACAGAATGTACTTCTCTCTCACAGAAAATTGCATTTAGAACTTGTTGCCTACTTTGCTGCTTTTGTAATAATGCTTCAACCTCAGACCCTGGATCTCAATATAAATATGTTGGCGTTTCACACAAAGGAATCAGAGAACAGCTATTATCTCCCAAAAGCTGAGAAATTTTGGAAGTTGCATTAAGACATGATGGGATCCTTCCACTTGTGCCTCCCAGAAAGTCACAAAAGGTATTGTTTTGGAAAAACTAATTTTTAAGGGACACTTTTCATAATAGGATTATGTCATGCTGGTTTTTTGCACATACTGGCAAGGCCACAGATTTGCTGCAAGAGGAAAAGACAGAGAACTGGGAAGACAATAAATGGTGCATTAGGAATTCTGACTTTAGCATAGCCCAGAAGAAGTAAGTGTCACCACAAATTCATAATTACTTTTCATTTGTCAGCCATTGTGTGTAAAACACAGTGAAAATAAAACTAAGATTTACACACTTAGGTACCAAAAATTAGTTGTTCACTCCAGAGTTTGACAGTGATGAGATTTCCCAAGGTGCACCTGGCATTTCTGTTCCCATGACTGCGTGTTTTCCTTGTGAAAATGTTCCACTTAATAAATAGCTTTAGTTTAAATTAATTCTGAGGTACAGCAACTTCACTGGTAGCTGCTGGGTAGTTATTACTTTAGAAGGTCAGGCCATTTGGATAGACATTTCTTGAATTGTTTTATTACTGTGTAGACAGGAGACATGGAACTTGTTTGCACTTCACTCCTCTAGCTAAAGTTAAATATATTTTGTATTGCACTGCTTTGTTCTACACAGGTGTATCCTTAATTCAGAAAAGCAGGAGAACACTGAGTATTAATCAGCCTTGTCAGTTTTCTGAATATAGCATGATTCTTATAGGTCATATTTGCATTCAGCTCAAAATAGTGCATAACAGAGATTACTGCTGTTTTACTGGAAAAAAAATAAATCAAAATTCAAACCTCATTTTAAAATCAAAATGTAAGGATTAAAGAATGGCCAATGACACAGCTTGTAGAGTTCTGCTTTGGAAATTATATGTATTACTTTGTAGTGAGATTGAATTTTGGACCCCCAATAATTGTCATAAAATGGAAACCACATTCTTGCCCTTTTTTTTTTTTTTTTTGTTCCAGTTCATCCTCATCATTACCAGAAAGACAGACATCCTGTGGGATATGAGCTGGCCTGACCATAGCTCTTCTCTTTCTGCTGGGAACTAAGTATTCTACATCACTCTTGATATTCCACGAAATTAGGGTGCTGGGCAGTTTGTCTTGTGAAGACTGGAATGTCACTCTGAAGTAATTTTCTTTGCTTGGCTTTGTAGATTTCATCAGATTCCTAATGAACATTTAAGGGGTGGGGGGAGGAAACCCAAAGCCTTTTTTCTATCTTAATCCAGCCACCCTGCTAGCTAGCATAAGATGTGTTTTAAAGACACTGGGACCATATGTTATGCACAGATTTTATAAAGTTATTTTTTAGTATGAAAAGATCCAACAACATGGAGAGCTGAAACAGAAGTTTAAGCTGGGATATCTTCAAGTGGATGTCGTTATCCATGCATGTACCAAATACATCCTTGAATATATATTCTGTACCACCTTGAACTAAGGCAGCTTCCCAGTCTAAAAGCTTGTTTTCATCCATTCAAATACCTTTCCAATGGCCAAACTGGTTCCAGCTTCCCACACCAGCCATCCTCTGCCACATCCCCTTGCTTGTAGTCACACTTCCAGCCTATTCCAAAAATTCCCAGAAGATCCTGTGGGATATGGGTTGTCCTGACTGTAGTTTCTCACTTTAGGAAACAAAGTGCCTCATCTCTTTCATGGCCTCAAGCTACCAGTGCCCAGGGTCCCCTGATGTCCCCAAAGGCAGTTCCGTGGGGTCACAGCCGAGCCATTGGACTGACAGCAGAAAACAGACTTGTGTTTAGACAGCATGAGAAGTGTGCAGTGATACACAGTAACCTCCTGAATGCAAATATGTGTGACATTTCCATTTTTGCAGTTTTCGGAGGAAGCAGCAAGCCAGGTCATTGTAATGAATTGGTAAACATCACACTGTATTACATATGAAATTCATTTCCCAGAGCTCTGGAGCGGGGTGTTAATGCAATGCTCCCCACTATGGTGTTTGCTTTGTGCTACTAGTTCGATGCTGTGTTCTAAAATATTCGTATCCCAGTCATACCATGACACTGTGTTATTAGCCTAAATCTATGAAGACAGAAAAGACAAGGAAGAAAGCTAATTTCACTTTTGGTTTTCAATTCTTATGCACTGTAACAGAATGTGAATAACCTCATTACTATACAAATTTTGTGTGTCACATAATGACCTCTATACTGAAGACCAAAGTTTGCATAATTGAGGAGAGACTCACCTACAGCAGTGTTGGAATTTATTAGCATAAGGCTGAAATAATGCTAAAAAAATAGCATTTGATGTCACCTATTTAAGCTGAAGCACTAAGTGTTTTCTTTCCTTTGGACTTCTGAAAGGTGTATGCTTATGATGGGGAACAAAGCTTGTCCTACTGAATCTGGCAAACAGTGAGAGATGGTTCTGTAACTCACTGGTCCTTTACATAACAAACGGAAAAGGGCTATTCTTATATAGTTTGGCAGTTTCGTGCAAATATCAGTGAAGTACATGTTACCTAATAGGTTTATTTTTATAGGCGATGTATTAGTATATTTATCTTGACTTTTAAGTGTTCGTCCTTCATGCTAGGTTCTCTGTGGTAATTAAAATACACCATAAATCATATCCACTGTAATTAACAAAATACACTGTAATTATCTGTTGATCTTTTGCGCCTATTAAATAACTACTGGGATGTTTCAAAGCTGAGTTATTTTTGTATTCCTTGAGATAAACCTCCGCCAAAATGTCGGTAATTCACTTAATATTGCAACATAGATCAACTCTGGAGTGTTTCATGTCTCCTCCCTCTTCTCACTGTAATGTTATGGCGATTCTATTGGCTATCATTCTGTTAAAAATCACATTCATGAATGACACCTGAATCCTGAATGCTATTACAGTATCCTGGGGTGTGCAGTTATCGAGGATCACTCTGCAGGCAGCTATTCCTTTCATCCTGCTCTTTGTCTTTACCATGACTGCAGACAGAAATTTTACATGGATTGAAGGAATTCAAAACCTGAGTTGGAAAAAGGAACAACTCTTATCTGAAACCTGCAGGTAGTTAAACCTACTTCAGTGCATCTGCTCAGAATGAGAGAGTTGTGAGTCCAATGGTAATAAGCACAAGCATACAAAAACAATCGGAAAAATGACAAAATAGTTCTGCTTACCTTCACTGAAGGTATAAGTATCCGTGTATAAATGTTTATAATGTAGCCTTGGAACAAATGCACCAGCCATTGCTTACTGCAAGGTTTCCCAAACGTTTCCCTTTTCACAAGTATTAATTCTAGCTAAAACACAGGCACCTTGCCAGATTTTTTAATATTACCAACTCGTGGTTGTATAAAAAGTATGAGGATGCAATTTGTTGTAGTGTTTTATCGGAAATCGAGGTGAGCCCAAGTGGAATTATATAGGTGTCAGGGTTAATTTTTTTACTCTTCATGAAAAAAAACATTACATCAGTTTCCTGCGAACTTGAATTTCCAGTGATAGTAATATCTTGCAGCCATGGTTGTGTGTAATGTAGCAGTGTTAAATTCTTGTCTTCAGAGATTTATGCAAGTTGTTATTTAAAAATAGAGATCTGGGAGTCACAGCTAGCTAATTAATCTGTAGCAAGGAAAGCTAAGTGCCTGGCCTTTCAGGCATCCTGTGATGGCTGAGTAAGCTTGCAATCCCATAAAATTCTCACTTCTGTGTTGCTTGGCTTTTTCTTTTTTTCACTCTCTTTCTTTTTTTTGTTATATAAAATTTAGATGCTGAACCAATCAGCTTATTGCAGACACAGTTTTCAAATATTTGCGTGGCTCTAGTCCAGAGTTTGACATGAATTGGAAATAATCAGTGTACTGCTCTCCACCATGGACTGAAGGTTTGTCAAGCGTAAGTCTGTCAGGAATGTAACCAGCCAAGTATTGCTTTCAGATTGTATATGATATTAATTTACCACTGCAATAATTCAGCCTTCTTACCTGATATTATTGTATTTTTCTTTTGGTCTTGTCAGGACATTTCTTGACACCTATTGTCATATTGCAGTTAATTTTAGCAGCTCTATGGCCAAGCCTGAAAGCTGACCAATTGTTAAAATAAGACAAAATATATTTATCTGTCAACATTGTAGTAATTCATACTATCAGTAAATAGAAAAGGTAAAACCACGTAACTTTAATAGCTTGATTGGAAAAAGTTATTTCCTCATAACGACTGATAGAATGGGTAGCAGTATTCCCCAATTCCCTGTAAACAGAAGCAGTAAGTAATCAAATGGCTCCAGTCCAACTAGCAGAATTGTATTGGTTCAAGATAATCCTTTGTAGGTTAATAAGCAACTAATTATTTTTACAGTCATAACAGCATGCACGGGAATACTGCAATCTTCATTTGACTCTAGCCTGAATGACATGTGCTTTCTGCCACACCAAATTGGAGAAATGCAGTTCACAGGAGTGGCTGGATGTCATGATATCCCTCACAGCCTCTATTCTGACAAACACATTATTATCTGTTATTTGCTTAGTTATTAGTAACTCCAATGAAGAATTAAACCGATTATGTTCTTTAAGATGTATGTATCTGTAAATTGATGTTTTCCATCTCTGTGGAGGCAGGAATTACAGACTTTAGCAAAAGATTGTGTATAAAATTTTGAATATCTATGCTAAGGTTTTAATTTTTGCAATAGCTGTAGGAAGGTTTAGCTCTAATTGTAATCACATAAAGAAAGTAGGTAGGAAAAGGAGGTTCATGTCAGACCACAATTCCTTTCAGTGAAAACTGGTGCCAGTCCCACACAGGGCAGTGGAGCCTGTGATAAGGAGCTGAAATGAAACTTAGGTAGCAAAGCACATGGGGCTTGTGTTCTAGGGTAAATCTGTGTCTAAACATCACTGATATTTTTTTACTTTTTGAGCCTCTTTCTTCTATATATTTGCACAAATAAAGTCTCCTATTTAACCTCTTTCTTTGCCCTGCAGAACTGGTGTAACCACTGTAATATCCTGACATATTTTACATACTCCAGTACATTCATCTTCCAGGTGAAGGCAGAGGTATTTGCCTTGGGTCTCCATTCCCACAAGCGCTTGGAAACACAATATTCCTAGATCAGTAGGCAAGAAAAAACAAACATCTCACACCAATCAGCCTCTACAATGCAGAAAAGATAGATGGTGATGCCCTTAATCAGTTTTCTGTCTAGCAAACTCAAGTGGTAACCCCTCAATAACTGCTAGTTTTTATTCTTTTATCTGCGCAGCGTGTCTTGTTTATCTCACACATTGCCAATCTTCCAGTGTAAAACTGAGATGCTGTTATCTTAGTCAATTCAAATGATTCAGATTATACAAATGGTTTGTTCTGACACAGAACTGTGTGAAGAATTTTCTCTTCTACCTGTGCTGTATTGCTGAGCAGTACCAAGTGCAAATTATAGCCAACTTCCCCATTCAGAGATAAGTTTGGTCAAGTAATTAGATGAAAATTGTTCATATGTTTTTTTCTTAGTTAATGCTCAGTCTTAATAATTTTTTGTGAACTGTAGTCCACAGGACTTCTTTCCTATATTTGAAATAAAAATTATTGAGGTCTTTCTTTGTTTCTGTCAGCAAGAGTTGTAGTTTGATCCAGAGCAGGGTTTTTAACCTCCTATTTCTTAGTGTCAAATGAAAGAAAGGAAATTGGTAAACATATTTATGGTCCTGTAAGGTAGAAGTGAGAATAATTCTTGTTCTTGCAGAGTCCTTTTATGAGTATTCACAGATATTGTGCTAATTACAGTGTGACCGTAACTATCTGTAGGGAGGAATGAACTGATGAAGGTGTGACTAATGTCCTGTATCTGTTTGTGCTGGTTTTAGTTCTATGTGTCCAAGGTGATGGAAGAAGACTCCTTAACTCAGATGGGAATTCAATTTGACTGTCCCTGCAATCCAAGGAAAACAACTCAAACTGTACTTCTATAGTGTCCTATGTTAGTATTCTGTAAGATTTCATTCCCTCACCTATCCACATACCTTAATGACATCTTTACAATCTTCTTTTCACCTTGTCTCCTGGGGGAAATTCTGTGTGAATATGGGCTAATGCTGGTATCTAGGCTTATTTAATTAATTCAACTGTAATAACACATTTTCTAAAAAAAATAACCTGTGGAGGCAACTGGAATGCTTGTCTTTTCTGAAGTGCTAGAGGCGTACTGATATGCTGCTGGCTGCCCAACACAGGTAGCTATATTGCCTTCTTTAATAGTAAATCATTTTTCTACCTTTCTATGAAATTTAGGTTTTATCTATTATAGCTAGTCCTTCTGGGGAAAACCCTGTCCAGAGCGGCCTCGCAGGGAGAAATACTTAGCTCAGTAATTATGACTAAGGAGACTGACCTGCACTATGTACATTCCTTCCATTCTTCTTTTTTATTTTACTCTTTGCTCCCGATCATTTATGACAAATCTTATGCAGCCTAATGTAGGCAACTCTGAGCCCAAAAGAGCAAGAAATTACTAAATAAGTAACAAGAAAATCCTTTACCAGAAGTAAATATCTGCCTAAATATTATTTAAATTCATAAAATAAATCATGACGTCTTGGTTTTAAATTATCTTGTGAAATTACAACTTTTAATTTAATCTTGAGGGAGAGAGATGCTGCAATTCTTAGAACTTTTTCCTGCCAGTGAATTTAGCCTGAACTCTGGTTATATTTGTTTACTTTTTATTTGTGAAAAATACAGGGAGGGGTGATACAAAACTCTCAGGAGTTCACTCCGTGATTAACCGTGACGTAATTGACAGAGGAAAACAGCAACAATTCATGCAACCAGTAATTAATTTCTAGCTTTATGGCCTCATTTGCCAACTGTCTCCATATTTGACAGTGAAAGTGACTTGCAGAATGTTTAATTTCCACAGTGACAGTTAAGGTATGAAATCAGATTTGAAGATAAACATCTTCTGTGGCTTCTGCTTGCAAAAAGAATAGCCAATTAAGTGTGCTTGCTTAGTCCTTGCAAATATTTGCCATAGGATTGACACTGGAAATAGAATATTTTTCCCTGTCTGGGCAGGAGTCCCACTGCTCCCCTCTGCTGTGTGTGTTCAGGACATTCTTGGTTTCACGGATATGAACCATGCAGGTATTTTAGTTTTCTCCTTTCTCTTCTTTTGCCTCTGTGAGTAAAAGGGCCAAATCACGTGAGATGCTGACTATTCCTCATGGGGAGCTGTGTGCCCTGGCAGGACATGGGCAGGAGACATATCCCAGAAGACAATTTGCACCTCTTGGGATTGATAAAACAAGTAACTCAGAGATCAGGCAATGAGCAGTTGCAGTGAATGCTTTCCAGAAAGGTTTTCTCTGTGCTGCAAGAGGAAATGTTTTTATTTGCATGGTTTCTGTGAACAGGCAAACTTGCCTATCTGACCCACACCACTTACTGCTGATCTATAGGAGAAAATTTCTCCCCTCTGCTCTGCCTTGACAATTTGAGATTCTGTCCACGTGCTGCATCTTCTGGACAAGTCAAACAATCTGCAAACAGACAGCTGCAGCCCAGAAAGGAGAGAGAAATTTTACCATTAAAAAAAGAAATTAAACTAGTGTCCTGCTCACCTGCATTTGATTTTTAAGTAAATACATTTGATGTGTTTCTCATTTAGTATTATTGAAAGGGCAGTTTCCTGACACCACTCATATAAAACAATCAGGAATGTGGATCCTGGCATCTCTATATGTAACAGGACTGTGCTTGTCAGAATCTTCTTTTTTATTAAGTTGAAGTTGGTAAGAGAAAAATATTTTTTTTCCTCTAAGCTTTAATATGTTTTTGTTTTGAACTTGTAATTTTTATTGTCCTGTGAGCTTTGTTTTGGTTTTCCTTGAGGATTTCTAGTAACAATAATTGTTTGCAACAGGAAGATTCATATGAACTGACTTCCATTTTAAACATCACTTCCCATGAAATGAAAGGGGATTGCAATGTGAATGTGGGCAAAGAGGACTGATGCGTCCATACAATGCACTTCTGCTCCAATGGTAAATATATTTTCATGATTGATAAAGAAAGAGTAGAAGCCATTGTACTCTGTTACGGTTTTGTTGATGGCTGCTCCCCAGAATACTGAAAAGATGCCATCAATACTCTTGACACTCTGCTTAATCAAGATGTGACCCTCCAATGCAAGCAGACAGCATGCTTGTTTCAGAGCTGGAACTATGCAACAGTTAAGAGGTTGTTGTTTTTATTTTTGGTTGCATTTTTAAAAAAAAATTCATTAAAATTTAATCAGTGGCATTAAATAATATTTAATGCCACGAAAGTGCTGTTGGATACAAATAGGAAATCAATCAACTTGTGCTCCAAGTGGCCATGAGCTGTGAAACTGCATAGATACCTCAGGGGGAAGGGCTGCACCTTGCACAGCAGACAAAATCAGATCAATAATAGTATGTTTAGTTCAGTTTTAAAAATTGCTCTTGCTTGAAATGTGCCAACGGCCACCTTCAATGTCAGATATGTGGTCTTGGAACAAGAAGTTTTCAAGTGCGCCCTTAATGTTTGAAACTTGCTAAGTACTTTTGTTCCTTAGGTGCTGCACGTCAAAAGCCAAAATTCTAAGAATGGAGGGTTCCCCTGGGTAAGCTGGAAAGATATGTCAAATATACAGCATGATCTCAGCCTGATGGTGGAATTAGTCAGGCCTGCTCCTTGATTTGCTTTCTCGCTTGCACAGTTGCTCATCGCTGTTGGGTCAGTGCAGTCTGTACACACAGATATGCTGGTATGGGGTGTCCTCAGAAACTGTGTGGCAGTTGAGATAGGTTTGGAACTAAACCACACTCTGGCCACTGTTACAGCCAGTCCCCAGTGGGTTAATGGAGTAGGATAGTTTCCTCTGAAGGATTTATGATGATCCCATTAACTGCAGTGGATATTTGTTCACATTGCCTACCTGTGGAGGCAGGGGAAAAAGGGATTACAATCAGTAGCCACTAGCAGAGGAGAGCTCTGCTGACTGTCAGTAATGTCTTTATAGGACTGGGGAAAACTGAGAAATTCTGTAAAATTTCACAGAGTCCTGACCAGAGATTTATGTCCTTCAGAAAGTCCATGTGAGGTGAGTTTTCACATAAACTATTTCAAACACTCCCACTGGGTCTGGCCAGAATGCATTTGACGATTCCTTGCAGCTGTTTAATTCCAACATAATTGCCTTTGAGATTTCCTTCCTGATTTTTCTGTGTAAGCTGCACTAAGCTATGTAGATAAGAAGCAATCTATATATTCTGTGTATAGGAGTAAATCCAAGACTATAACACAGATGGACAGAAGCAAGCAAAAGACTCAGTTCTTGTAATTTAAAATACATTGCAATGTGAATCCCACTGAGTTGAAATATCTAATTTCCAAGAATTTCCTGGGGCAGGAAGCATGAGGTCACTTTATTCCACACTAGTCACATCAGTCTACAAATTAAAAACTAATGAAACGTGTTTAAAACAATTACACACACCTTTTCTGAGTTCTTTACACAATGAATTTATGTAAGCCATCCAAGGACTACCAAGCAATTCTTGCTGACAAATACAATAGTAGTTAAAATTGGTACTACATAATTGTGCTGAAAATGTGCTTTTCCCCTCTGATCACACAAAGATGGCTTGATCAACCTTCTGTCATCTATAGGTGGCAGATGGAAGGAATTATTAACTCTGTCCCTTTCAGATGTCATTCCCCTTGATATTGAAGTCTCCCTTACTCCATTTGCACTCTAACACCTTGCTATGCCAACAGTACCAATTCTGATTGGTTTTTTTCCAAATAGATCCTAAATCCTAAACAATACATCAAAACATTCTCGCCAGGGCCTTTGAGCACTCACCCTTTTGGAGCAGAGCCATGGACTATAGAAACCCTTGCATTAAACATTTGGCCCCTGACAGGTAGGTGTGGGAGCTGTTGAATATGATTTGAAAATGTCTAAGAGGGAAGGAGGGAAGGAAGGAAGGAAGGCAGGAGGGAAGGATTGTATCAGTGAGGGGGAAGAACTGAATACCCCACATCCCCAGCTCAGCCATATCTAATCTCCAGACTCCTCTAAGGAAAAGCAAGATGTTCACTGTGTGCAGTTGAAAGAGCTATTCAAACCCTGCAGTACGAGCACGTTGCTCTGTTTTGTGAATTTAGCTCCTCACACCATCTCCATCCCAGCATGAGAGAAGTCTGTAAGCTCAGTGTAATCGTATCATAATTTGGATCTCTACAGGAGACTGAACTCGCATCACCAGAATGCATCAAGCCGATGCATGTGTCAATGCACAGTTACATATACACACCACGGTTACAGGCCCATGGTGACATTTTTCAAACTAATATATTGACAGGAGTGCCAGGATATTTTTTAAGCATATCCAGAAGGAAAAAGAGCATGACAATGAGGAAGAAAACCCAGCAGAATGCTGACACCCGAGTACATTACTTAGTGTGCAGTTGCATTAATGAACCATTACTTCAAATCCCAGGTTTGCCAATAGTGTCACTGTTCGTTTATCAAGGCAGAATCATCCTGGATGTGAACAGAATGCCTGTATAATAGATAACTTCTCAATCCTCCCATACCATACATTTCCTTGAGCCCATTACAAAAGATTTATTTTTAAATTGGAAATTTTTTTTCAGCTGGGCAAAATGAGACTGTTTGTTGAACAAATGGTGTTAAAATCCCCAAGGCTCTGACTTACTTCAATAACGACCAAGACTACTGCTTGAGCCAGCTGATGCTCTTTTAATGAGCACTGCTTGTCAGAGGATCATATCTGCAAGTTGCTGTATAAAATAACCGTTTTCCATGAGTTCATAAAGCAGTCTCTCGTTTGAAATGGATGAAGTGTTGTACCAGTCTCTGCAGCACAAAACAGACACTTGTTTGAACTGAAAAGGGAAAAAAAATCCTAACCCAAAGTATTTGACAGGGGATTTTTTCTTCCTTTTTTTTCTTTTTTAATTGTTTTCCCTGTCTATGACAGACAGCTTTGTGTTCGTACACAGCAAGCTCAATTGGTTCAAGACAAAAACTGCGGAATATGAGCTTCAAGATGAATTTCAGCTTTGGCCTGATTGAATTAATACAAGCATGACAGGTTGCTTATTTAGCAAACTGGGTGGACAGTAAGATTAAGCCTTTTCCTGTGACAAGACATCCCAAAAAAGTCTCTTGCTGTCCGTTGTAAGGTTTTTCAAGGCAAATCAAGAAGACATTCCCAGATAAATCAAAATGACAAGTTCAAAACATGTGAGTCCTTTCTTAAAGAAAGATCATCTCCGTAACAAGCCCAAGCTTATTAATGTTGCATTCTGACAAGCACAACCACTTCATGATTTTGTTCAGTGCGTGGACCTGATTGTGCCATGTAACTACTGCACTGCTGCTGCTACCGATGGATTCAAAGCTAGGATCACAGAGTTAAAGAACAGCATTTAGTGGCTCTGCCATCAACCTGTTCTTTTTAATACATGTGTTATTTATGGCTGCAGGTTAGGTTATACCCTTGAATATCACATTTCTCACCAGAAACAGCAATGAGTAATTGAGTACTGCAGGGTTTAATGCTTAATACTGAGTCATTTTGATTAGACCCATATTTTATCACTCACACTATTAACATCAAAGATTTTTTAAACTATGATAGTCCATACATGTGGTATTAATGTGAATTAAGGAAATCACGTTCTAGCATGCTCAAGTACGTTAGGGTTTCTTTGTCTTGCACATATCAAACCCATCTAAGTCACTGGTAAAATTCAGCTTGCACTTGTGTACAAACTAGCTCTGTCCTATGAAAATGAACCACTACAGTTAATTTGGATTTGTTCAGAGCCTTGAACAATGTAAGTAATGAATCTTTCAGACAGTTAATTGGAGCTGAACAAAAATAGAATCCACTTAAATGTTACTACTGCTTGGATTGAATCTTACCAGCCTTGATAGGTCTGAAGATCCAAGCCCCAGTGGATGAGATCTGCAAATCCAGCTTTGATCTCAGCAAAGAGAGAGGTGATGACTTGGTCTTTGTTTATTCAGTGAAATTACTGCCCTAGCTTACTTTCTGACCAGAAACATAAATATGTGATTCTGTTTTGCTCTAAAAGGAATTTTTACATTTGTAAACCTTTCTCCATTTTGCAGATCTTACATCCAGGTTGATGAAATCATGAGGCAGGAATAATAATGATTTCCTGCACAGAAAAATATGTGTGTTAGAGATGTTGGTTGAATGTTTCACCTCTATTAACCTCTTCCAAACCAGCAGAGAAGTGGGAATATTTACTTATCTCACAAATTCAAGCTAAGATGCTTTTTCTGTGAGCAAAAATGCTCACAACTTTGTTTGCAAGGGTAAAGTCTTGTGTGGCTTGCTGCATATTTTACTCTCACTGTAGTTTGTCAAATTCTGTGATTTGGCATTGTTAATATTGGGAATAGTAAGAAATAGTCTCACTGGTATTTAATTTGTAACTTCAAACCTGGTTAAACTTCTATTCCTGTCCATCTGTCTCAAGTTGTCACAGATTTTCCAACAGTAGCTAAGCTGCTGTGTTATGATTCAGGATCTATATGTGATATTTAGCATGCTGTGTCTCTTTGCTGTTCCAGGCTACACAGAAAGCAGCCTCTAGCATATTAACTGCCTGTTTCACCTGAAGTAAAATGGGAGAACATTTTAAGAGATAAGTTTTCCTTTGTCACATTTCTTGCTTGTACTGTAGATTATCAGAGCCTTTCCACCCTCACATGTAAGCAAAGACAGATATAGAGAAAAATGTGTTCTTTGAACCACAGGAAGATTTTTCTTTCCTGTTCTATTAATATCTGACAGAAATAAAAAGGAGAAAATTCTGAATAAATGACTACAGGCATCTTAAAACCTGTAAAATTATTTTTTTAAACTGGGCTTTTTCTTAAAAAATGGGATCTGAACATGAGTGTAATGGAGCCAGACTCACAGAGGAAAATTACAATGTCTAGCACCTGTCAGGTTCCTTCAAGAGTCTAAAATGCATGTATTATCACTGATAACACTTACCTACTCCCAAATAGACCAATCAAAGCCTGATTTTCAGAGGTAAATCTTAGAATCCTTTCAAGTCCAAATTTAAAACATGATCATGTGTTATCCATCAGAGGCCGCTACCAACTAGATTTGCTTGCAACAAATGTGGTTTTGGAGCATGGTAGTGGTAAGAAACCTGAGGCAATCTATCCTCCACCGTTGAACAAGGAGTGATAACAGCAGGAGAGGTAGTACTAGTCCTAAAACTTGCCTCTGTGCTCCAGTGATCTCGCACCAAGTATTTGGAGATGAGACACACAGCCTCACAGCTGGGATTCTGCTGAACCTGTGCTGAGATACTGGGGATGGTGCTCAGAGCAGGTAGCAACCATATTGCCCCATATATCATGATTAATCCAGGACAAAGAACAGATGGCAGGAGAAGAAGATGGATTCCATGAATATGGAGTGGGTGGCAGTTGTAGCTGGTCCAGGCTTTAAGACCTGAGAGAGTAGTATTGGTAAATAGTGATAAATGTGAAGGGGTTGTTTCCTGCATATTACAAGTTACAGGAAGACGGAATGGAGTTGTCAGCTATCTGACAACTACTTTTTATACATGAGGGTTTTTTATGGCTGCTTTTATTCTGTGATGTGTTGTTTCATTTGTTTGTTTGCTGCCAGGCATTCACTGTGAGATTTCAGGATTCCCAGCTTATGAAGAGATGGCTTTTTGTGGGAAAAACCTGGGAGACCAACCAGGGAGGCTGTGGTTTCACAGTTAGGGAAGATGACTTCTCCACTAGTAGTGAATGTTTAAGCCCTGATTTTCAGGAAAATGAACATAAGCAAATACATTTAACTTTCCTTTGAGTTTTGTCCCACAAAGTTAATTGTTTGATGTTGAATTTTTATCAGTGATTCCTTTTCCCTTCTGCAGTTACTTTGTCAGGAGGAGGAATGCTTTGAGGGGTAGACAGAAGAGGAAAATACCCCAAAGGAAGTTGGACTGTTAGTCTCCTGAGACACCCAGTGTATAGATTTTGTTAGCTTGTGAAATGCACATCAGTCACACCTCCATTCAGATCAAGTCTGGGCTGTTTCTGAGATTAGTGTCATAGGCAGCGAGTAATGCCGCTGCAGTGGAGAGATGACATGTTTCAATGGAGATGCCAAGGTGTAAGCATGGATTAGTTCAAGTGACCTTTTCTTGGCAGATGACTCACAAGGTGTAAAATGGCTCAGCAAATCCCATGGGAATACATCTAGGGTTTTATTTCTCTGCCCTTACAAATTAATTAATTAATTGCTGGGTTTCATCCTTTTAATTGCTGTGACACTAATTTTTATTCCAGAGGAAATCAGAAGGGTAATGATGTACAGTTTCATGAATAGATTTTTTCTTACTGTTTTCTTGGGAGAGTTTATCTCTGTACTTAATAAATATTTTAGAGCATAATAGTTATATGCTTTCAGAATATTTTTATTTCTCTTTGCAGGAAAAGAAAATAGGTTTCAGAGTTTCTCAAAGGAAAGCTATGAAATAATTTCTGCTTCATACCAAAGAAATATGTGCAATATTTACAGTACTTGCACAGTTTTTCTTCTAAATAATTTCTGTCTCTTGCTAGAATTTAGAAGAAGACCATCAGTACTTTTTTGCTTTCAGCAAGCTATTATTACTTCAGGTGAGGCTCAAGCTTATTTGTGGGTGCCATATGGTTAAAATTAGGATACTGTTTCTAAATTATATATAAATTCTGTAATGAAAACTGGTTATTTTCTTTTGCCTTCAAAGTCAATCACTTGCCCTTTCCAGAGCAGTTGATTTAAATTTTTGAAGATCTACTCAAACTTCATTGAAAAGAGCATTTTGTAAAATATGGAGAATGAGAATTGCAAAACTCAGAACATCAGGTCAATTCATTGAAGGAATTTTGCATAATTTTGGGAAATGGGGTTGAACAATATCTCTCTTTCCTATTTCCAGTTTGTAGGAGCCTGGATCCTGTGACAAGGCAGTTGTTTGGTTGTTTTGTAGTACAGTTCCACTCATTAGAGGAAGGAATATGCAGAGCTGGCTGAGAAAACAAACCTCTGTGAGAATTCGAGCCAATGTGAGATGGCACTCTGGGAAATCAGCTTCCCCATATTTCAAACCTGTGTTCAGTGAAAGGACAGTCTGCACAGCAAAAGAGGATTTACAGGGGTTTAATCTTGTTTGAAATTCTGTGCTTTGAAAAGTTCTCCATGCATTCAAGCTAGAATGAAGGTTTTTCTTTGCATACAAAAACTAAGCATACATCCTACTTAGTTGTGAGATTCAGGGGCTGAAGCAGGCAGGGATTTTCACTTTTTACATGGACTTCCATTTGCTTTGCCATCACAATTGCATATTGCTGGCACACTGCCCACCTGTAAGGGAGTCATTCAAGAACTGCTAGGACAAATTCCATACATGTTGTCAATGCCTGTGTATGCGTTGTGGGATATTCCACAACTTGTGTGTGTAACTTGGATTTGCCAAACACATTGTCTTCTTGTTGTCCTGTGGTCCATGGTGCGTTGTCAGTGCAATTGATTGAGAATTAGATTTCTCTTCTGTCAATTTGCAGCTTACTCTGGGCTTGATCCTATGATTCTGGAGACAGTGAGAGTACAACTGTGTTATCCATGAATAAGCCATTTGGATATCTCACACAGCTTCCATGGGCTTCAGTTAGTAAGGCAGAATCACAGAATCAGAGAATATTCTGAGTTGGAAGGGACTTTTATGTGAGTGTCCCACAGGGGTCAAACCCACAACCTTGGTACGAGCAGCACCACACTCTAACCAATGCTTGCTGGATTCACAGATGTGTGAATAGTTTAATGATTCTGTTTGCCCAAAATATTGTTGTTTATTTTGGAGCCCTCCAAAATGTGAAGGAACCTAATAATTCAATACAACTTTGTGCAAATTCTAATTCTTATTTCTGGGGCAGTTGAAGCCCTCTATCCACAAAGTCATTTGGATATAAGCACAGTACAGTGTAATGTCAGACCAAACCCCAAAAGTCATCACAAAGAACATAAATAATTGTATTTCATTTTTATAGACTTTTGATAAAAACTAATTTGGATTGAAACTTTTTCTTCTCATACAAATAGGAGGGAAGAAAAAATATATTATTTTCTAGAATGTGCCTCTTCTACCTGCTGCTACTGAATGAAAATCCATCTTAATGTAAGCCTCCCCCTAACCACTTTGTCAAATATCTTTTCTGCCTCTCCTCATGATTATTTTTGAGCAAAGCTAAGCACCTAAGGCAAAGTACTGAAAAACTCACAGCATTGTTTGCTTAGGGAGGAGTGCTTTACTGGTGGTCTTGTGTCAGGTTGGCAATAGTCTGTTGCATTGTATATTTGAATTGTTGGGGGTTATAGCCACTGTTCAGGTAAATAACAATGTTGTACCAGGTAAAAGATACAAAGGGGTGAATTGAATGATTTAATCATAGCTGGGTCTGCTACTCAGGCTCCTGGAGTGGCAAAGAAATTACCATTACGATTATTTTTGTATGTGAGTATCAGGCATGCTTCAATCCAGTCTGGAAAAGATGTGGTCCCAATAATTGTCTTTATAGGCACAGGACAGTTTTGAAGCTATTTACTTGTCCGTAATCAAAAGATCAGACATTCTGCTCTCCTGTGGTGGATTTATTTTTTCCAATTTCCTATGAATAGAAATTCTAGGAAGCTGCTTTACCAGGGCTCATGAATGCTCATTCCTGGAGGGCTAAGATACACATTCCTGGCCACATTGCTCTAAGACACAGCCACTTCCTCACTGTGCTGTGCCTGCTGTTGTGCTTCCAGAGTCCGTGAGTTGGTCTAGTCTGGTTATTTTGCTTGCAGCAGGTGAGAGACCTGTACCATGTGCTCCAGAACTGTGTGGGGTCAGCCACCTCCAGTTGTTTGGTGTTGACAAACATCTGGAGCAGTAACATCCTGTACCACAGAGCTCATCTCAGGCAGGGTCTGACAGGCTGAGCATGAGTGGGGATGGTATGAGAGCTCAGTGTGGATGGAACTCAGCTGCACACACCTGCCTTTGTCCACCCCAGGTTTAGCTTTTCTGCTTGGTGATAATATTTGTCCTTACATACCTTGCATGTAACTGTAAGGGCTTGTTTATGTGCAGCATCAAACTGCTTAAAAAGAAACACATTGCCAAGGTAGATTTCACCTCTGGATTGCAGTGTGTTTTCCCATGGTTAATTTTCATGCATTCATGCGATTCAAAATCACATTTCATATGATTTATGCACTAGTGAAATAAGTTATCCAGAGGACATAATCTTATATTTGTAATGCCTTCATCCCAGACTCTCTTCTTAAGGGGAAACTCCAGAAATCTGTAGGAAAGACAGTTTTTAAAAATGTTCCAGGGAGAAATGAGGTTTGACTTATGTACTCATTTACTGTCGTATTTGAGGACTGAGAGAGATAATTTCTAGCATCTTTTCAAACACTGCTTTGTACAAAATACTTCCACTCCAGTTGCTTATTTTCTGTTGCTTGCTTCTGTAAATTCTGTTTAAATGTTATGGAGTCTGCCTAGTCTACTTTGTATTTTACAAGCTAGAGGTGGGAAACTCTTTCCACAGTGGGGAGAAAAAACCATGATTTCAAAGTACTCCTTTGCCTGCACTCAGAGAAATGAAATAAAAACACAAAGGTAAAAAAGAACAAAGCATCACTCAAGTTCAGAGGAGAAGTGACATCTCGCTGGTTGAAGAGAAGCACTCTGGTTATACTTGTACAGGTAAATGGCAAACTTGAATGATCTCAGTTGAAGATGTTCTCTCTTTTTCCTCTACCTGTATTGTTCTCAAGCTTTTGAACCATTGCTGAAATCTGTAAAATAGTTTAATTTATATTCCTTCCCCCACAAGTACATTTTTATTTCTTACATCCTCTTAGGAACAAACTGAAGGAAAACAAAGTCATCATGTCACCACTAAAATCATTGCACATTTACAAAGAACGATCTTCTAGTGTATAAACTAGTGTAACTCTGCTGCTTTGCCTTGCAAGGGTGAGGAATACTCTGATGGATGGGAGTGCAGTGCATGTCTGTGGTATCTGTAAATCCAGTTGGTGTAATCTGTGTGTGTTACATACGTCTGCAGAGGCAGTGCATGACAAAGTGTGTGATAATGAATACTGCACAATGGAGGACGATATGGCACAGCATAAAGATAAAGGATAATGACACTGCTCTCAAATAACAAACCCCTGAGAAATGCTGGCAAACCTATGAGGGGACGTAAGATGTCTTCATTGTTTCATATGGTAATAATCTGTGTATGCACGTGGGTTTCGTAATGATCCATGGATATAGATTATTGTAGAGCAGTTCAAGAAGAAACTACCTGTTTATATTGGATAATTTCCATATGAATTGTTTAGGATTGTGGGTTTTCTTTGCTTTTGTGAGATCTGCAGTTTCTAACACTGGCTTCTTATCACGAACTTGCAGCCATACAACCTGATTTCATCAGATCAAACAAGTTAAATGTAGTCAGATCTGGTCAATACTTGGGTGAGCAGTTTCCAAGCTAATTCAAAATGTATTGGAAAACTGCTCCATAGTAGCATTCCTCTCTTGCCAGCATTGAACAAGCATCTTCCATATTTTTGAGGAGTTCACTTGATACATGGTTCTTCATCCTAAATTGTCCTTTATCATTGCCATGCACAAGTGGCTGCATTTGTCAGCATGTGTGTATTCTACCAAAAACCTCTCGTGATGAAAGGTACTATGTAAGCAATGATTCCAGCTCAGATTTTATATTTTATATTTTATATTTTATATTTTATATTTTATATTTTATATTTTATATTTTATATTTTATATTTTATATTTTATATTTTATATTTTATATTTTATATTTTATATTTGCCTTGTGCAGCCCTGGTTTAGTAAAACCCAACAAAATGTTATTTTTAAAGTATCATTTACGTCAGCCTTTGACTGAATAGTACAGAGCACTGTTTCCCTGTCAAAAATACTTTAGCAGAATCAGAAGTGCTGGCATATACCTGTCAAAAGGACAAGATAAAGCAGCATTTCTGTTATCATCTGTGAGATAAACCAGAATTACCATGTTTGGTTTTTTTTTTTAATTCTTTATAACCTGTGATTTAATTTACTTACTGGACTTAAGTGAGAGCTGGACCTGGACATTGCATCTTGGTGCTTCTGTTTGCTTTCACTCTAGGCCAGTTGACATAACATTTCTTTATATTTGTGTAACATCCACAGTTCTACCTCTCTTGGAGAAAATGCGTGGGATATCTATGCATGAGAACTGTATACTGGAATAGCTAAGAGCTGTGATAAAGAATACCAACTCACTTGTTCTCATCAAGCTATAAGATAGCATCAGCACAAAATGAAACAAGAGGCTATCAAACCTATTGCCAGGAGAAAATGCGGATTAAATACAAAGTACAAATGAAAGATGTGAGTAAGCTTATGTAATGAAAAAGAGGGAGCCCAACAAGCTTCTTTACTATTTAGTGCTGTACTCCAAATACAAATATTACAGCTAAGTTTTCAAGGAACAGAAAGTCATGCTTTTATTCTGTATTTTTTCCTGAATAAATAGCAAAGCCATGGAACAATTTCCTCAACTGAATGCACAGAGTAAGATCTACAGCAAAAATAACCAAACCACTATTAGTATGATCATAATTGTGATCATTTAATCACAACTGATTTTCTTGCTCTAGGACTATCCTGATCCACCATTGTGAAGGAAAACCACACCAGAAGTGAATTATACTTACTGCTATTAATTTGGGGATTCAGTCCATATACTGTGTGAAAATGCTGATGCCTGTGCTGATTCCTGTGCTCTGACAATTCCCAGTGAATGTATCTCTTTAGAGCAAAATGTAAAATGAAGTTAGGAGTCAATCATTCCTAAATCTCTTGTATTTATGTGTAAAGCCAGGTATGTACACTTTTAGAAAGAACAAAGGAATGAAATCTCTCTTTGTTGGTGGTGTTCCTTTCCATTTGGAAAAATAAATATTCTCCTCACTATTCTGGATACTTTGTAATATGCACTTTTGAACTATTTCCTTCTTCTGGTCATAAATGAGGATGCTCATTTCCAAAACCTTTAAAGCATAGACAAGTTTGATGATGACTTTTAAAATCAGATTTAGGTAAGGAAGTCCAGTTTATACAAGCTTAGAGAGGTTTTGTTAATACCAAGCATATCTGAATATGTCTGTCTTTGTACCTGTGCAGGATTTCACATTGCCTAATATAATGTTCGCCATGGTTTTAATTTTTCCTCAAAATGGATCTCTTTTATGTCTGCTATTTACCATCCTTGCCAGAGTCACTGAGCACAAGAAACAGTATCTACAAGATGCAGAAACTGCTTTCTTCCTGGCACTCATGTAATATGTAATGGATGGTTTTAAGAAAGGATCTTTACTCTGTGCTTTACCTATTCATGTGTAGGATTTTGATTTCATTTGAAATGAAAGGCGTAAACCTCAGGTCTGAAAACTAATAGAATTTCTGCATTTACCTGCTGATCCATAGCCTTTGGGTTAGATTGTGTGTCAGCCAGCAGTCGGCTTGTTGAATGAAGCAATACTTTAAAACTAAAATGAAAAGATTTCTGTTATATGTAGCCTGACACCAGATATGAAGGCAGATTTCTGCTGGCTTATTATTGGAAATATTTTCCAGTGTGTCTGATAAGCGAGACTGAACAAGCTGTAGGAAGTAGACCTAATCAGATAATGCCGACTTGCAGACCAGTAAAAAATAGAAATGTATTTTCCTAAGTGCTGTGCCTTCACTTGACAAGACTGAGGACAAAATGGTTGGTGTAATGGCAAAAGGCACTGCAGAGAGCAGGGAGTAAACCTGCTGGTTCCTGGGGGTGACTGGTGCATCTAAACCTTTCTTCTTGTGTACAGTCATTGTATTACAGAAGGTTTACATCTAAGTGCTTGAGTGCATTGGCACTCTGGAGATAGGGTATGTAAAAAGGGCTAGGAGAACATTAAACTGTATCAGCTCTTCATTTTTCGGTCAGTCTAGGTATTTTTTTTTGAACTTCAGAGGAATTCAAAATTGACTTATGAGAGGGTCCCCCGAAGGATCAAGCACTGTGTTTTGCTCAGACTCTCAGTGCTGCACATCCTTCTTGGAAATCCACTCGAACACTGAGGATATTCAGATGTGAAGCAAATTCTCAATGTGATTGCAGGACCTTCATGATGTTGCAGGATGGAGGACAAAGGAGGGTCTTGTAGTAATTCTTAGAAAGAATTCCAAAAGAACTGAAGCAAAAAGATTCCTTTGTTATTTCCATGCCTAGGTATGAAGTGGTCGTTACCACAGTTTGATAGTTAACACAGAAAGATATTTAACACAATTCCAGGTTCTCTTATGTCTTCAGATTGCATGTAGATAATAGATTATATCAAATGCAAACATAGTGCCACATTAATATTGCATGAAAAACGTGCATATTTTATTTGTTGGCCTGAAGACATTTTTTAAAAAAACGTTGGAAGATACTCTTTGTTCTTACGATTTTTTTAAACAGCTCAGCTCTTGATTTTGTACCTTAAATGTCTCTGCTCAGGGAAAAATGAATTTAATTGCATAAAACCTACTCTGCACTGATTTTTCCAGGGAAAAGATTAAAGTTTTAAATGGATTGAGTGTCCCTGTTATATTCACATTCATACGTGTCTGGACTGAGCATGCCATCTGTGGCTTCTGCTTTATTTTTCTTACTGTATATTTAGAATTCAAAGTAACATTTATTTTGTGAGGGAAAAATCAATAAATAATTTAAGTTATTCCACACTTTGTATAACTAATTGTAATTAGTATAATGTCTTTGTTGGCAAGGTCTTATCAGGCACATAGCATGAAGAGGCAAAGAAAAAGCTTTATAAAGAATGATGTTATTTTGTAAAGCTAATTGTGACACTATCTCTGCTACTGTGTGTGATTGAACTCTTAATTTTTAATCTGGTATTCCTTCCAGCAGTATAGCTCCTAGTGTTACCTGAATTCTCTGTAATGTAACTATAGAACTGATTTTTGTCAGTTCTAGATTTTACAGTTTGATGCCAAAAGGATGTAGTCTAGACTTGAGTCATCTGAATTGTGGCAAGTAGGTTGTAGTTTCTAGCTATAATGAATCAACTTGTTTTAATGTTTGTTATGCAAATCTTGTAGATAAGAATTCAGTTAACCATGATGTCCTGAACTTTGGCGCCAGGGGAGCAGCCACAGCCTTGTCTGATGGATCCTGTCACGTGTGTGGTCTTTGAGGAGCTGCTTGCCTGCAGAATTCCATGGCAACATAGCCAAGGCTTAACTAGCTGATACTGGGCATCACTGAAAAGATGATGTTCCTAAGAGCAATATAATGTGGAAGGGAATTCAGAGCATTTATTTGTAAAGCAAAGGACCACTGTCCCACTCCATTAATGCGTTCTAATAGCCTGGGTTCTCTGGAGATACCATATTCCTGGTGCTAACTGAAGTCCTCACCATTCTTGATAGCAAGACGTTAGCTTGCACTGACAGTGAGCTGGCTAGATGATTAGTATGATGATTCTTGTGTTTACTATTCTCAAAAAGCTGGATTGTGAAAGACTCGGAAAATTAACTAATTTGCTACTTCAGTTGATAGCAGAGAAGCCATAGAAATTCTGTTTTAGAGCATTTCACTGCCATTGTAGTAAGTATGGCAATTTTTCTAAAAGCTTCCCCTTGTATTATTAACCTTCTGCAGACTGTTCAATGAATATTGGAAGAAAATATTCTGAAATTGTCCAGTGTTGAAGGAACCGTTCAGTGGGATAGAAGGAAATCTACTGTGACCCATAGTTCCTCTTTCTATGAGCTTCTCTGTGGCAGTTTCCTGCTTTCTGAACTGTTTGCTGTATCTTGCTTTTTCTAAAGGCTGCCATCTGAGAGACGAGCTTGTGCCATTCCTTGTTCTGCCAAATATGTCTGCCTGCAGTCAAGGTGCTGCCTCCAATGTAAATATTTGAGCCATGGCTGCAGACATCTGGCTTTCAGAAGACCCTGCTGTGTAAATGTAGTGACTCTTGGGGAGCAGAAGGGGAATGACAAAAGCTAATCCTGTGTGTCCTGAGGATTTGGGACCCTATATTTTAAGTGGGGCTTTGCTTAGACCTCAACCTCTTCTGTCCACAATGTGCATGAGAGAACAAGCCAAGCAGTGGAGAGGTTAGAGGAAGATTCAGTAGTTCAGATGTAAGGATTATTTGCAATTAAAAGTTGGACAGAGGTGAGTTAATTAAGAAAGGAGTGAAAGACTCGATCATTTGGATGGAATATAGATATTGAATATAGATAGAGACAGATAGAAAGCAAGACCCTAATATTGATACTAAACTGTAATATGATACCTACATATGTGTGTGAGCTTCATTAAAATGTATGTCAAAAAGAAAAAAAAGAAGGAAAGAGAAATATTCTGTTCCTTTTACTATTTAAGGAAAAGTTGTTCTGGAGAAAGTTACAGTAGTAAAAGGGAAGGCAACATCTGTGTTAATTAGCAGTTCATCTTCAAAGCTTGACTGATGGGTTACATTATGGCCTCTTGCAATTGAATTAAAATTCAGACCCACGCAAGTTCTATTTTTACCTCCTTTTTCCATATCAGAATAATTTGTCGGGATTTAAGACTTCATTTTTGCAAAAAATATTGATGTTCCATAGTCTAAAATGAACTTTTGGTTAGTGCAAATACGCAGCATAGAGAAGAACTCCGTGGCTCCAGATGCAATTCCAGACAACGTGGCTTTATGACATGATGCGGTGTTAGGGATGAGGACATGTACGTTCCCCAAAGAATCTTTGTTTTTCTTGGGTATTTGACAGTTCAGCTCTTTGGTTCAAGGGCTGTTGTGTGTGTATAGTGCCTGGCACAGTGAGGATTCACAGTGCCACTGTAATGTGAATAATCATTTAGTAATTCAGCAACAAATTAGGAATTAATTTTAGAATACCTGGAAACACTCTTGTGAATACCACAGCTGGGGAGAGACAAGTTGTTGATAGAGGAATGCACACCAATGAAGGTCTAATCTGTAGAGTTTGGGTTCTCTTTTTCCAGTGAATATTATCTGTTCAGAAATAAAACTTACAGTTCATATTCTCACCCTGCATAAGCTTTTTTTGGATGGGCATCCATCCTGGTGAAAAGCAAAGATCTCAGATAAATGTGAAATGTAGGGAGAACAATGTAACGTTGCCTTCCCTTCCATGTTAACATCAAAGAGGTATTGCTTGAACTACCACAATGACTGCAGACTGTAAAGAATTTGAAAGGGTATCAGCTGATGTACATCAGTGTGGGTTCTGTCAGCTGAGTATCTGCTCCAGTGTTCTTCCCTCTTAAATGAACAGAGTTAGGGTACAATCTCATGCTAGCTATTCTGTCATTTTCACCATAGCAATAAAACAAAATATCTTTATAAAAGCCTCTGCTCACATCCCAATGTCACAGACATACAATCTACACCTTTACAAAGTTGTATCATATTTTTGATTTAAACATAAAAAAGACTCAACCTAATAGAAAATGTTTTTATGAAAAATTTAAGCCGCTTTCAGACAAGGTTAGATGAACTCCTTTCAGTATCTTGTATTGAGAAGGTAAGAGCTAATCAAGAAATTTCTTCTGTATTCACCTACAATACATTTCACTAAAATATGCAGCTAGGAGTAGTGAGTGCCCTTTAATACCGAAAGAAAAGGGTGGGAAAGCCTCCTTAATTAAATCTCTTCAGGGATCCTGGATTAACTGCAGCTCTGTTTAGTTTATATCCTCCCTGTAGAAAAATGTGCAGACCCAAGACAGCAAATATTGATTTAAATGTAGATGCAAGGAAAAGGCCCTGTTGTCTTTCTTTCTTCCACTTGGCAGAGTTTTTAGTTTTGATTCATTTTTGGTTACAAAAGATGAAAATCTAAATCCTTCTCTACTCCCTTTCACGCTGTGCGAAAATATTGAACCAGGGCTCAGCAAACTGATTGCAGCTCCTGGTGAAGAGAAGAGCATATAAAGCTGCCCTACAGAGGACTGGGGCACCAGCCCTGAAACCTCAGTCAGGGTTTCAGCTGTCACTCCCTTTGTCATGGCCACCAGGGATTGCAGTGTGTCTTTGGCCTAGCATAGTCCAGTAGAAAGTGGGGAACAGTGGGATGGGGGTACACCATGGTGCCACAACCAGGGAAATGTTGGCATTACCTCTCATTTGCTTCAACCACTACAAGCATAAGTAACTGTACTGTGGAGCAAGTGCTCTGCTTGCATAGACCAGAAGAGTTGCATTCCCTAATAAACTCAGTCTTCCAAAGCATGGAATGAATTTTACTGAGGTGATTTTTGAAGAGAAAAATGGCTGTGTAAAGATACCAACAGCTTAGCTTATGTGAGTTTAGTTTTCCTTCATTCTAAACATAATTGCATGGTTGTAATGGTCGACATTTCTGTTCTGATTTAAACACACATTTGTTCCTCAACAAAATCCAAGTGCAAAGGGAGATGTGTGGAGCCATGTGCTTCTCTTTCTGCACAGTGCAGCTCCGGTGGGTCGAGGTTATTTGTGATTGTGCGTAAACTGCTTGACTTCAGACCCCAGGGGACAAGTGCAACCCGGACACTCACAAAAGGCATCTTTTACTAATAACTTGAGTGCATGCAATAGCATGGGCTGTGGCTCAGATCACAGGCTGTACTTAAGAAAGGGAGATAAAGAACCTTGACTCAAGAGAAATCAAAAGAATATGTGTTTCTGGAAACAGAAGGATTAGGGAAGAGAGTGAGGAAGGAAAAAAGATTGGAATTGGGATTTACTGTCCTGTAAACAGTTTGCACCAAGACCACAATTTGTACCTGAAGAGTCAGTGCAACCTGTAGAAGCCCAGTAGCTGTAAGAAATTTAGCTACCAACTTGTGTTCTCTACAGGGGATGTCATTCATCTTGTAAAGATTAGCACAGGTTTGAGAATGCATGAGAATCACCTTGAAATAATATATATGTTCAATATATAGGCTCGATGGCAGAATTTACAATCATAATTCTTTAGTCTTGTTTCTCCTCTGTGTGCTTTGCAGCAAGCTGGTCCTCTATGATCACTCTTGATAAACCAGGAATTCTGCTTTTCTTCTCTGAGCTCAGCAGCACAGGCATCTGAAGGAGCCCTCTCTGCCTGGGTGAAATAACTTCCTTCTCTTGTTGCCTGAGTTCACAACTGAACTGAGATGCATCAAAGTCAGGTCAGGGAATCAGAAATAAGGAAACTATAGAAGTCTGGACAGCATAAGTCAATTTTCTTAAGCAGCTGCCTTTTTCCCCCATTTATTTCAGGTTTCCATGAGTGTATTGAATAGAACAAAGAAAGAAAGAATGGAAAGAAATCTTTTAAATAAGTACGCAATACAAAGTTTGGAAGTATATGCGTTAATTAAATACCCAAGCAGATGCCTCAGGTATTTCAGTACTTGTAGTAACAGATTAGTCCTTGTTTCTACTGTTGGTTTTGCCTGTCTTGCCCAAAATTGTAAATAGTAAGTCAAATAGTTTTGGTGGTTTTTTAATTAGATGCAGTTAAATAGAATGCCATCATCTCTCTGCTCCCTTTTCTGATAATTTGTGTTGTTCCTGTCTTTTTTTCATTGCCATTTTGACATGGGATTTATTAATTGATACATCTCTTTGTAAATCAGATTGTGGGGGGAGATTCTCATGGGCTAGTTTGTGATCTAAGATCTAGATCTTTACTGCAGGTTTACAGCAAACTCAACTGAAATGGACTCTTGTCCCTTTGTTGCATTGGTGCAGCATTAATATAAATAGAAAGTCAATATTTCTGGTGATTAATTGAACAGTATGCCACCCAACTGCAGTTTATTTTCAGGATTCACAGTAAGGATAATCTCCCAAAAGTTTGGGCTGGCAGGAGGGCCTCACTTCTCCATACCTTGCTGGGCACAGTCACTGTCTGAATCTGGAATGTGATCTGAGCTTTTCAAACGCATTCCACTTGTTTAAGCTTTGCATAGAGCTATACCTGATGTATAATAAAACGTCTGTCCATATATAAATGTTTCACTGTTCAGAAGGACCTAAAGCACGATGTGTGAGACAGCCTGCTCAGTGCTAGAGGGGCATGGCTGTTTATTATTAGATGTCCTGCACCATTCTGGAATGCAAAGCAAGCACATGTGTGTGCACACACACACAAGCACACGTACAAAAGAATGAATAATTATGATAAATGGCTGCCTAACAGGTATCTTTAGAATGCAGAAATAGCAACCATTTTTACCAGGTGAAATCAATTCTCTGTGCTTGTATCTTCATTGCTCTTCTTGTGCCATTTTTCTGCAGAAAGTATGTAATGAAATTAGCAGCAAAGCACCAAGTCTTAGAGAAAACAGAAATAAATCCATTCTAAGGCTGATACTCTTCAGGATTTAGAGTCTTGCCCTTTTCCTGTACTAAATGTACTTCCTTTGCTCCTCTCAAAAAAACAGCTCTCTGGCAAGAGAAGTGTATGTGCTCCTCAAGGGAGAGGTGAGAGCCTTGCTGTTCTCTCAGTCGTGGGTGCATTTTTCTGTCAGCTCATTCCAATCTGTCATTCACAAATCTCCTGATTTGAAGAGGAAGGCATAGACCAAAACCATTACTTGGGGAATGTGGGTGTTGAATTTGGCAAAGCAGAAGAGTTTTTCAAGNNNNGGGGGGGGGGGGAGGGGAAGAGAGAAGTTGCAGTCAATGTAAGTACAATGGTGGCATTAGTTTGGTTAGTATGGAATTATGGAATTAAGCAATGGATCCCCAGTATGCACTGGCAGATAAATTTCCGATATTTTTAGTTGTAAGGAAATATACCATTATTCAGCAATGCAATGCAAAAACCCAGAGAAACCCAGGAAGAAAAAGAGCTGGTTGTCTTTAACAAGGGAGTGCAGAGGGGACATGAACCTTCTGCCCTCCTTGCCGAGGACCTGTCACAGATGAGACTGACACAGGGCAAGGGACAGAGTGCCAGGCAAAACCGGAGTACCCTGAACCCCTCCCAGAGGATTATGGTCTCTTGATGCACCACAGATACAAATAAGTGCCAGGAACAATTCTACCTGAATGCAGTCTAAGTTAATCCTGACATAGTTTTCGAAAATATTTCTGTTTATTTTGAATCATTTTAATAAACATTTTTTTTGGAAGGACATCTCATACTATAAAGCCTCTACTCTGCGGATTATAGGTCTCTTTGTAGAGACCAATACCCTTATTTATACTTATTTATTAATCAAGAGGCCTGACAAGCTGCTGCAAATAAAGCTGCTGCTGATTCAGTAGCTTGGTAGGAGAGCCATTTGAGGATTAGATTCTATAAACAGCCTTTATGAAAATATATTTTTTTTGTCAATTAATTGGCCTGGAGAATTTTGTCATTTCAATCTGTCATTGTTGAATTTTACTTTACTGCAATATTTTGAAATTAAGTCAAAAAGGCAAAGTGTCTGTCTAATGCTTTTGGCAAGCTCTCTGTTAATTAATAGCTTTTTGAAGTACTAAATTTCCTCGGTTTTTATCTTAATTAACACTCTTAATTGACCTTCTGTGATCTCTAGTTTCTCCCAAAAGAATTAAAGAATAGACTTCTAAGTTCTTTTTTGTAATCAGATTGACATGCAATTGCTTGTCTACGCATCTTCTCTGCCTTCACAAACGTTTTTTTCATTTTTATTTTTTCCCGCTGAAGTCCCCACTGGAAATTACAGTCCATTGAACCATAGAGCTGAAATTGATTGTACACATAAAAAATCTTGGAACAATTGAATGAAGAAAAGAACTTCCTAGAATTCTGTGGTAAAATCAGAACTCAAGTGACAACAAAACTTTTACCCAATTTGAACTCAACGGCCCTTGATCACTAAGAAAATATTTTATGTTCCTCCATTTGCCCCTGATGACAGAAGGAGCTAGTTTTCGTCATTTAGCCTACACCAAAGCATGGTTATAGATGTCAAAGAAGATGAATTTCAGTTGCCAACATTTTTAGGGTGCATTCTCTATTGCATCTTTTTTATATCAATGTCTTATTCTTTTTGTGAAATAGTGAAAAGTTAAAGCTAAAGAGCCCTGTCTAATTGCTTTTATTTTAAATTAATTTTTAATTAAAGCTTTATATATCACATATTACAATTCTAGCAATCCTAAAAGTGCCTTTTGCCATTATTTTCTAAAATATAGAAGGCAAGTCTCTTTTGTAACATGTGAGAAACTGTAGTCAGTTCTTTCTGCTAGAGTTTATGGAAGGCATCACTAAAAATGCAAATTCTGTGTTTTGAGACTTGAAACTTTCAAGTGACTATTAATCTTGGAGCTTACTTTTATATTCCGAGATTAAATAATGACATTTTAAGCACTTAAACCTTCACTAGGAGCAAGATAAGCAAGCATATACTTCGTTTCAAGCATTTTAACTAAGTTGTTTCCACTGGTCTTTTCATGTGTTTAATGTTAAGCATATGTCTGTGTACTTTTCTGAAATGGAGGATGGTATTTGGCAGAGTGAATTGCAGCCAATAACTAACATTTCTTTAAGAATCCTAATAAAGTAGGAAGTATGCAAAATACGCTTTCATTTTTAAGATAAACAAAGTAACTTTTTGTGAGCATTGCCTTTTTATTGCTGCATTCAGCTGTAAATCATTTCTTGAAAGCAAAGCTGCCTTTTAAAATGTATGTTTTGAAAAATAGTGCATTATTTTCTCCTGAACTGTTGAGACAATTTCCTGTCCAGGTCTGGTACCCCATTAATTTTAGACTATTAAAAAAAAGTGGCTCTGAGCCATAGGAAACAATTTGGGGATTGTTGCACACACATACATCACAGTAGATCTGCCTACTGTAGTTCTACAGATGATGTTTAACCAACTCCTGTTTACCCTATTTTGGGATTAATATCCTCCTTCTCTCAGATTTGTGCAGTAACATAGCCTTATGCCACACATAAATGGAAGACTTTTTTCTTTCTATGTGTAAAATTTGGAATTTGAGTGCAATTACAGTAACAAGAGGAACTCTTTCTCTAATGAGTCTCAGAAACCCCTGACCAAGAAACATGTAAAACTCTCCTGTAGAGAGGGAAATTGAGTGCACAGTGTTAGCATAATAGCAAGGGCTGAGACATTGCTTTGCACTACAGTTTTATGGGATGATATTTTAAAAGGTATTCAGAGATTTATGGCTTTTTAGGGACAGCTAAAATTGTTTTCACATTTCTAATATTGCTTTCATTAGAATTTTGAAAGTATGTTTATGATATCAGATTGAAATCCAAGGGGTTACCAAATCATGCAGAATCCCCACTGCTTAAATATATTCCTTTGTATCCCTGGGCATCTTCAGAGGAAAAAATGGGATGAATGTAAGTGCTTTGGTTTAAAGTATATAATCTGTATTCTGTCATGTACTTCATCTCCCAGGAAAGATACCTGGGAACTCACTCTGCTGTTTTTATTTATCCTGCCAGTGCAGTGTATAGATGAGAGGACTAAGGTCCAATGGTGTTAAAACAAGACATGAAATATTGATTAATTCTTTTTTAAAATTCCTTTTTCCTCCTGAGTATAGCAAATTTCAGATGCTACTGTCAATATAGTGCTCTCCAATAAACCTCCATTATCGGAAGGGTCCTGATCTTCATCGTGTTCTTATAAATGGTTATTATGATTCTCAAACGCTTTGAAAGCTCGAGGCCAGTGTTTTCCTGGTGCAAGAGCAGAAAGCAAGTTAGAAGCAATGCAGCCTTTTATCATGGCAGAATGTTATTCTGAAATAGCATGAATTGGATTAGGAATTCTCCCTGCTAGACAGTAGCAGAACATTCTGGTTGAAGAGATGAAGATCCTGATGGGGCAGATAAACAGATGTACACTTTTGTGGCTACAGGTGTCAAAAAAATAAGCACAATTACAGTTGGTATTCACCTAATGAAGCATGGGTGTTTGGCACCCTGCCTTAGGTTCCCACTTGTCATTCTTCAGTTTAAGTTAACCCCTTATTTATTGTTTCCAGTACAGTCCTTTACAAAAGCAGCTGAACAGATACTTAGCTTTTTCCCCAAGGAAAAGGATATTTCAGGAAAGGTAGGGATGGAAGTTCACACCAGCTCACCCATGAAGGATGACAGACATGGGCAAGGAAGAGAGTATTTAACCACTTTCAGTGTTCTTGGACTCAGTTCTGGGAGTTGAGGTAATTGCTTTTCACCAAAAAAACCCAAAGGTTTATTTAAACTGGAATGTATTGGAGTTTCTTTAGGAATGTAAAGCTCTTGGAGCTTTACTACTATCCATGAAAAAAGGTATTAATCAGAGAAGGAATTTGAATTTCAGACCTGCGTGTGCCAGGTAATTGTCATGATAAAGGTTGTATAACTACTTTTTTACTCATTTTCTTAAATAGTATGTAGTTCAGCCTGAGCAAGGAAGCAATACAGAATCTGTGCCAAAAGCCACTGATTGCTATATTTATGCAGGAGGAGGGAGGCAAGAGACCAAAGGACATTCTTGCTCTGAGCTGGTAAAAAACACCTGAGGTTGATTCTTGTGTCTCACAGGAAAATTGGGGTTTGTGGGCTGGATAAGTTGCTATAGGATTTTTTTTTCTGTGTGAAAATTTTATTCCTACCCCAGGATGAAAATGTTTTCAGAAGATTTTGTTGGTGGCAATAACTGATTTGCACATAGGCTTACTTGGGAGTTCCTTTACAGCAAAACTTAATTGTGTTCAAACCTTAGGCTGCTTTAACTTAGGATGGAGAGCAAACTGCTCTGGGCAATACCCAAAGGCCCAGACCTTACAGGTGTGGCAGAAAGCCCAAACATCCCCTCCTCTCACTCACACCCAGCTCTATTAAGGTGCTCTGTTAAGATGGTTTTATGAGTTTTGTGATATCTTTCTTTGGAAGTTGGGTGCTTTTAAAATAATTTTAAGATAATTATTTTCCCTGATTTCAGTCAAACTGAAAGCAATAAATTCACAAGGCTGGACTTCAGCCAGTTTGTAAGCAGCAAGGGCTGAGTGTGTTCTCACTACTCGGGAGGTGTGAAAGCAGTGAGTCTTGCATGCCCAGGTTATCTGGGTGACTCCATGGATTCCCAGGCCCTCATTGGCACCATTTGTGCGAGCAGAGCAAGCAGGATTTGATTTGTGGTTAACAATGCAGATGTTTGCTCAGATAGCCACTCTGTGAGCCAGATCCTTACACTTGTCATTTTTCTCCCTCATGCAGGCAATACTTTTGGGCTGATGGAACATATCTAGGGATTTGAGGAAAGACTATCAATCCGGGCACCATCCTCTTGTGGTTTTCTCTCTGCTATGTTATCTCAAAGAATGATAAGTCAAAATTATGTAAAGGGATATGCACATAGTTTTGGTTTTCAGAACCTTATACTAGATGGTTTTGTATCAAAATACCCTCAAAAGTTCCATTGCTGTGTGAATTTTCAAGTTGAGGGTAGCCTACTGCAGATTAAGATTTTGCTTTCAGAAGAGGATGGTGCCTACTCGAGTGCACACACCATAAATTCCAACACTACTTTGTATTTCGGTAAACCTTATCTCATTTTACAAACTCTACTAATTGCTATCTTTCAGATGTGGAAATAAACTATTTTTTGTCTTACGGGAGATGCATTATTTGACTTCAGATATTTAACATGGTATTTTTTTCTGTGGACAATAGCTGGAGGCCCCAAGCTGGGAAGAATGAGAGCATAACTATAAATAATTCAAAGTAATTGTATGGTTTTGACAGATTGTCAAGCTGCTTAATGCCTTTTGTCCCAGGCAATAGATTATATTTCTTTGATAAAGTGTTGATAATTTCTCATTGCAATTTGTTTTGTGTATGTTGTATTTTTACAGAGTCCAGTCAGGTTCATATCTCAGCACGGGTTGGTTTACCTTAATTTTGGCTATGGATGCCTGCTATGGAATTCACGTCTATGGGATGATAAATGACACCTACTGCAAGTAAGATCACAGAAAATTATTTTCATGCATCTACAATTCTGATGTCTTGTCAAAATTCCACAATTGATTTTAATATCATAAATCCAAGAAATGGATCAGGCAGTCATTTCCCAGTGTTTTGCATTGATGTGACACTATTGTTAGCGTATTCGCTCCTGATACGGCATTTACTGTTGATAAAATATAAACATTTACTAAATCTAACATCAGATGTCATAAGGAACTATTTTTAATCAAAGATCTTTTGCAGTTTCTGAATTAACTGGAAACAAAGTATGCTCATGCTCTTTTGATAAAATGTACTTGCTTCCACTGCTAAAACAAATCTATAGAGGAAAAAACAAATATATTATTTTCTGAATACCAAATACACCTGGAAGTGAAATAAACTGATTAGCCCAGGATAGTTACTGAAATTACATTTCACCACCATTGAGCAACTTGCTTGAACTTTCTAGGTTATATATGGCTTGTTTTGAGTAGTAGAGGTTTCTAATTAGATAATAAAACAAGTCCTGTGAGCTTTATCACCATAAACGGACATAAATTCCAACCAGCTACTGTTGGTGACCTTACAGTGACAGTGGATTAATCCTACTGTCAGAAGTATAACTCTAAACACAATTTTTAAAAGTCGAAGTTAAATACTTTAATCTACTGTGTATGGTAGAAAAATATGAAATAAAACTATTCCTCATTCATTCAGAAAGGCAGGCAATGTCATGAACAATGATACCAGTACATACACATCTATTCTTCTGTACCTGGTTCAAGTCCTGCACGTAGCCAGTCCAGTGGGTCATGAGCTCCTAGAGCCAAGCTTTGTGCAGATCCTCACTTCACATTCTGTGTCACTCCAGTGTGAGACTCATTCCTGGCAGAACCTAAAAAAACTCAACAAACAAACAGCGGCATTTGAGTCACAGCTGTTTAATTAGGATATCTTAACATTAGAGGCTGACTTTTTAGAACTTGCAGATCTCACTGATTGAGTCATCCAGATGGAATGAACAGAATGAACATATGTTGTTCTTTGTTTATGAAAACACACAGTAGGCACCCTGAGATGAGGGGTGACAGGACTAAGGTTGTCCTCAGAGAGCTCAGGCAAGCTGGCATTGCATAGTCCTGATGTAAAACCAGTCAACAGCACGATAGCACTGTTGGCAGCAGACAAGGATGGGTCCCCTTAAAGCTGTAATTCTGACTGCATTACCTACTTATATTGGGTATTACTCTTACAGCTGCCTTGTTCAACCAGTTCAAGGACCAGTTTCTACGGCTGGGACTATCCAATGAGAAGTTTTTGCGTAGGGAGGAAGCTTTCTGGGCTGAGTTCTCACATATTAAACAAATGGTGCAGAGCCTGTAAGAGCCAGCCCATCATCTTCTTGCTGATTAATGTGATCTGTGTATGCTGAGAGAACCACTGAGCTTCTTATTCCTTAGGAAAATTCCTAGAAATCATGATATAATGAAAGCCCTTATGCAGTTTAGCAAAGGAGTTCAAGTGCTGACAGATGGAAAGGATTTCAGATCATTCATAAAATCGTTTCAATTGGAAAAGACCTTTAAGATCATGGAGTTCAGTTGTTAACCCAGCACTGCCAGACCCACACTAAATCATGTCCCAGGTGCCACATTTGCACATCTCTTAAATATATGCAGGTGTGGTGAGTCAACCACTTTGCAGGGCAGCCTGTTCCAGTGCTTGACAACCCTTTGGTGAAGAAATTTTTCCAAACATCGAATCTGAACCTCCTGTGGTGCAGCTTGAGGCAATTTCCTCATGTCTTGTTGCTTGTTACTGGGAGAAGAGACCGACCCCCTCCTCACTGCAACCCACTTTCGAGCAGTTGTAAAGAGTGATAAAGTCCCTCCTGAGCCTCCTTTTTTCCAGCCTGAGCCTCCCCAGCTTCCCCAGTCCCTCATGGGACTTGTGCTCCAGACCCTTCACCAGCTCCGTTGTCCTTCTCTGGACTCACTCCTGCACCTCAATGTCTTTCTTGTAGTGAGAGGCTCAAAACTGGGCACAGGATTCAAGGTGTGGTCTCACTAGGGTCGAGTACAGGGGACAATCCCTGCCCTAGTCCTGCTGGCCACACTATTGCTGATCCAAACCAAGATGCTCATATCTTGTATTCAGGTGCATAATATATTTATGTTTTTCTTGAAAATTGTACTTAAGTATATATATTTTTTTCTTCCTAGGTCAGAAGGCTTTCGTAAAGTTCCCTACCACTATTACGAGCCAGGAAGAGACGAGTGTGAGGAATACTTTCTCCATGAAAATGCTCCATATGGAGGCCACAGGTTTATCACAGAAAAGAAAGTATTTGCTAAATGGGCCAAGAAGCACACAATAATATTTACACATCCCAACTGGACAGTGTCTTGATACTGGTTTACTTAACTCTCCCTTAACAGCATATCGCAAAAATGTCTCAGTTTACAATAGTTTTGCTTACATCTGGCTGGCCTTTCTCAGCCTAGGTAACACTAAACTAAAAACCAGAAGACAAAGAGGATGGTGGTTCAGCTGTTAAGCAAAATTAATCATCTGTGGAAGGCAGACACATTGTTTGTTATTTCTTCGGGTTTTAATCCACACTATGCACTTTATACTTTAACTGGATTTTACTTCAAGGCAGGAGCAGTTAAAGACAGATGAGATTTCCTGTATATACAGGTGCACACAGAGAACATGGTGATCCTTTGAAAATTGTCCATCATCTCAGATATTTTAAATCAGTATTTGTAGCTCAATTGATGTTCTGAAGCACTAGTTCCATTTGTGGTATCAGTAGAAATTTTCGACAAGAGAAATACGAGAGAAACTACAGACCTCCAAGGTCCACGAATGAGTGAACTTTAAAAAACACCTGAATATATTGATACACAATATATTGTGAGCACTTGCATATACAGTAAAACTAGAGATGAGCTAACCATGATTCTTGAACTGTACCCAACTCTTGAATGAGAAGATACTACCTACTCAAGACTCCTGATTAATTTATAACTTCTGAAATGCAGCTTCCTTCAACCCTGGTCAGGCTGCACCATCTGGGACGATGTAGTTTATACCTTTTGAAGCTGTTGTCCCACAGTTCATCTCCAGCAGAATGGCACTTGGCAAAGACTGTGTTTTGCAGCCCATAATGAACTTTTGGCTGTTGTACCAAGCCTGCTGTCAGTACCCAAGCTGGTGAGTGTAAAGTTGTCTTGTTAATATCTCCATTTTCTCCAGTTGTGCCTTTGACTTGCTCCAACATCCAAATAACAGTATTTTGACAGTATTTCCCATGCAGCCATCATAATTTATTTTAGATCTCCAGTTTCTCCATCTTTAAAAACAAGGATAGTGTCTATTTACCTCACAAGGGAATTGTGAGGACTAATTTAATTTAAAGCACTTTCCTGATGAAGAATGCTACAGATCATTTATTCTTAACACAGAAACAATGGTACCTGTCATTTACTCCTGTCTGTTGGGTATTTGAAGAAAGTGACAGTGTGTCTGGATCTGATGGCAAATTGTTCTGTGCATCCTCTTTCCTACTGAGGATAATTTGTAATACTGAGTTCTTTCAGCTTGCAGTGCTTCAGATGAAGTTGAAAGAACTCCACGTCTCACAGTATTGTCTGTACATCAAGAAGTAGTTCAAGAATTTTAAAATAGACTCATCTCTAGTTTAAATATGTATTTCCAAACTTCCTGTCATGAAAAGTTTTCAAATGCAGCAGATTCATTTGTAATATGACCATAATTCAACTACACATGTGAGTTCTATTTAAGCTGTATTTAAACTAATGCTTTAAGTTTAGAATGTGTCCTGTGAATATTTTAACATCTGGAATGTCAGATTCAACACTGTAATAGTCAATACTGTGAACACTTGAAGGAATTACGTGTGGAACGTCACACAGGGTTTACTCACACTACTTAAACATTAACCAACAGGAAACTTTGTATGCTTTTGTAAATCACGAAAAGGGGAAAGTAAAAAGCTATTTTTACATGTAAGTATTTGTATACTGACTATTTCCTATTGTATATTTGTATATATAAATCTATATTTGATATGTTAATTGCATATATATTCTCTCATCAACAGCTCCTACTCTTAGGATGGGGAGGAAATCTCTTCACCAGTATTCCTCCTCCTGATCATTGGTTTCTTGTTCCTGTTGGTAGGTGATTCCAGGCTATCGTTTCTGTTTCTCCCACTATTTTCTGCTGTAAATACCGCTCTCAGATTTTCTTTTTTAATACAGCTCAGCTTTCACTGCTTACTTTAGTACTCTAAGTATTCCTTCTGGTTGTCAGGCAGAGGCTGGGGCCATGCTTGTGATCTTGGATAACATCTGTACTCAAGTATAGGCTTTGTCCCAGAGTTCTTGAATGACTTGATGTATCATCTTCCTCTTTGGAAAAGGAGAAAAATAGTTTCCTACTTCCTTTCTTGACTGACTTTCTTGAAAGCTGTTGAGATGAATATTCCCATTTTCAACTTATTTGTATAATGCTTTGAAGAAGAGGTGCCTAAAGTGTCTGAAAACTACAGACAATGTTGTGATATCCGAGTAATTAAAAGTGGCTGTTTCTTGTCCCCGGAGTTTAAAATCAGTTGTAGGCTGATCTAACATGGGATGAAATCAAAGGGGGGAAAAGGGTCATGGTTGGATGAAAAGCCGTAGTAGCAAAACCGGATTTATCACCATACACATGTTTTCCGTTCACATGGATGGCTGATATATGGAAAGCTAATAAAAAATTGTAATGCAGGATTTGAAGAATGCAGGACATGCAGAACTAGGGAGAATGTTCCACACCTATTGTACAGGGCAGCCTGGGAAATCCTCATTCCCTTTAGGGAACAGGAACTGAAAAGAAGAACATGAGCCAATTGAACTTGTATCTAGAAGGTTTCTGGGTTAATAGAAAACTGCTATGAAAGTGCTGCACATGGAAGTTGTTTGGGCTGGACAGACTGACTTGGAAGTATCCCCAGGAAGCAGTGTTTCTCCCACCAAGTGTTTCTCCCCAGTGAGCATAAGGATTCTGCCTGAGTTGTGTTCACATGCAAGGTGGTTTTTAGGCCTGAGAAAGTTTTTAAGATAATTAATACTTGCCAATTTACTATAAACCAGTTGTAAAATATGTGCTTCATTCTGAAGCTCCTTGAAGAGTGCTTGCATGCTGCATGAAACAATATCACAAAAGATAGGTAAGAAAAATAAAGCTTTAAGAACATCTAAATTTACACAAAATTGAGAAACCAAGCAGAGTTCAGTTGTCACAGAGCAAAGTTAAAGTCCTGTTCTCTGCCTGAATTTGTTCTAAGAGCAGATCCACTTTAGAAACATTACAGCAGACTTCACTCATACTAGAGAAAAATGAACATCAGTTCCCTTATTTAAATGAGCCTGTCTTAAGCATACACTAAATGCATATTTACATGATTTTTATTATATGAGTAAGAAACTGTGACCACTGTGTTAAAGATGATTCTCCAAAAAAATGATGTGCTCGGATTCTGTTAAAAATCAGCTGTGGTACTAAGGAAAGAATGTCAGTACTTGGATGTGTATAAGGGATCTTGATGATTCACCTTCTGAGAGCAGTTAAGACATCAGCTGAGAATCACTTATTAATTCTTAAAGATAAAACCTACTACAGTTTACCTGAATGTAATCATATCCTAATTGCTTATTCATTCAAGCAGTCCTATTTTAATCAACTACTCATGTGTATAAAACAAGCAGGGAGTTTACCTGAGGTTTTCAAAATGCATTTTCACGTTGCTGCTAAGAGAGGAATGCTCAAAAATAGTTTGGCCCTTTTTTTGCCGTCAGTGAGCTAAGTAGTCACTGAAGTTTCTTTAATATAATTTAGAGGGATTTAATACACTTTCCAGAAAAAAGAAAAAACCCAAATGCAGAAAAAAAGGACATAAATGGCTTGGGTTTAATAAACATTTAAATTTTAATATACTTTATGTTTTATGTTGCATTACCTTCTGACTTTTTCTTTTCAGAGTAAAAAGTTTTAAATAGGAGCAAAATTTTCATTAGCAAAAAATCTTTTTGACTGGCTAATTACTGTTCATAGATAATTAACTGAATTAAGTTAAAGAGTGTTGTTTTTTCTTTCCAAACTGACACAACAGACATGATCCCAACCTTTTCATCCCCGTTAGATGTCCAGATCACATCTTTCTGCTTATATCAAGGCCTCTTCTCAGAAAGAAAAAAATTAGTCTATATATCCAGCCAAATTCCCTTTCCATCTGGGCTGGGAGGCTCCATCTGCAGACTGCTCCTATCAGTTGCCTCCAGAAATGGGGAGGACTGATGGAGAGCTCTACTTAGGAGCAGATGGTGTTCCAACTTCTAAAAAATGCCCCTAAAGTGCTTTAGGCAAGGAGTACCCGTTGATCTCTCCTGGAAATACTTTACTAAAGTATTCAGTTTCTTCAAATGCCTTTATCTCCTGTGTAGAATATTTGTTCTACTCTCTCTGGTAGGAATTATCAACAATGGGAAAGCATGCCCTTTACAGGAAAAAATGGAGGCAAAGTCTGTGTTGTTAAATATTTCCACATAAACAAGACCAGGGATGATAAGTCAGCCTGACACAAATTATCTGAACACTCACTGATTTAGGAATCTCTGAGGACTCACTTCAAAACTAATGGAAGTGGCTTTGGCAAGTTCATGAACACAGCACCTACCCCAGTAAAATCTTTGCACTCCCGGGTGCTAAGGTAAGCAGTGTTTTGTCTGGGAAGTACCATGTGCACATAGTGCTTTGCAGAATTAATAAAGAGAAGCCCATCCAGTTCTTGGAGGGCTGATGGTGTTTCATTATTCACCTGCTTGTGGGCTGGACCAAAGTAGGACCCCACACAAAGATAGCTGGTGGCAGTGCTCAAGCAGAAGACATGTCCAGGTAAGTAAGAATTAAATAAGTAATCCCTCATGAATTATAACTGGATGATGCCCTTAGTAAGGAGAAAATCAGAAGCACTTTACGTATTGATGCTTATAATTTGCTGTCTCTTTTTTGCATGTAAGTCAGAAATTGTGTCTTTAGTTGTGCTCAGCAAGGCTGGAGTTTGTTCATGATGAGATTCACCCACAAGAGTGAACCTCTGTGTTAGTGTCACACAGGAGCTGTCCCTGGGCATTGTGATGTACTGTGTACCACAGTCATGTATTAGTAAAAAATGGGCCTGTTTTTCCTGACTATGTTTAGTTCCTTTGAGGAGGAAATGTTTCATTTTCAACAGATGTGTCTCATTCTGTTCCTTCTTTCCTGAGAGGATGTGCAGGAATGGAACTTAACCATAGAGGAGTGAAGCCAGCCACCAGATTTGTATGTATTTTTCTGGCTATTGCTGTGATGTATATGGCTAAAGACACAGGGAAAGGGAAGCTTTTTGTAAAACTTGTGTAGCATAATCTACTGAAGTCTTGTGTGTCTGTTCTGGATTAGAGTCTCCTAATTTAGAGGCAAACCCTCTAAAAGGGGCTGAAGGAAAAAGAGAAGGTCTCTCTCCATTGAAAGACAGGACTTCTGTGGAATCCATAATAATGGGTGTGGCAAATCTGGACCTGCTCCCCCAGCTTTTTTAGGTCCCCACCCAGCTGCAGCTTTGGGCCCTTTCCAGCCCCATTGGAGACGAATTCTCCATCTGACTGACGCAGCCTGTGGTCTGCACAAAGCCTGCCCATCCTCCCCCTCGGTGGATGAGAAAAGCGCTGGATCTGACCTGGGGGTGCAGAGTGCCAGAGCAGGGACACACTTTCCAGTCAACAGCGTGATTTGCTTGGGGCACAGTCTCACCTCAGGTGCTGAACTCAGTTTCTTGGAATATGATAGGAGAGATATCACTGGCTTTTGTTATTGTTTGTATGATTAATTCACAAAGAGTCACTATTTTATGGGTGTCTTAAACAGCCGATTTAATGGGTTTTTTTGCATTGCTTGCTGCTGTTTCTGGGAATTCCTCAAAATATGGAGCTATCAGCATCTGCCACTGCTGTTCTAATTTACTGGCCATAAGGAAACTGTAAACTTGAACTAATGCATGTTCTTACCATGTATTATGCATGATAGCATGTTACACATTTTATTCTCCACTATAATAAATAATGTAAGTTTTGTGTAAACTTAGTTCAAGCAGCAGAAGTAGTACTCTTTCTTTCTCTCATATCATATCTTGCCCAGAGCACTTTGCTGGAGCTCTCCAAGTGCCATTAGCAGCTGGCAGCAAATAAACTGTTGAAACCAGTCAGGAAATGATTACTAAATTTGACATTTTTCACTGAAATATCAGAAATAGTTCAACTTGCTTTAGTGAACCTACTCTGGCACTCACAATCACAATTTTATGTTCTGTTCTAAGGAAATCTCACATCCCAAATGTAACTGGGGAATGACTTTATTGACACAGATGTTGTTAAGAGGTTAGGAGAGCAATGATCCCAAAGTTTTCATATTCATAGACGTATCTTTTTAATGGGAATTGAACTTGTAGAAGATTGGCTAAGATGCCTGCAGAGTTTTTCGTATTGTTGCTACTAAAAATAGTATTTCTGAAGATGGTTAAAGGAAAAAAAATTGTGTGCCCACTGCTCTTTCGGCTGATCATCTTTGCCCTCCTCATACACAGACACACTCACACACATCTGCAAACACAAAGAGTGTCTGTAGGGAACATCCCTTTTTTATCAGGTTGGGGCAAGTTAGAACAAATAAAACTAATCTACATGGTAAATACAGCTTATAGTACTTGTTGATTAATGTTTATTCTGTGTATTTCCAAAGCCTGTGTCTGTGTTAGCAAAGAATTAGCTTAGCTGGATAGGATGTGTAGCCTGAAACTGTTGGTGCTAAGGACCTCATCTCCACACTGTGCACAATCTCTAGTTCGGTCCCATGGGCTGAATGCTGCTGGTGATTGGAGCACATTCTTTGTTTCCATCCAAAAGGAATCTGATGCACATCCTCAGGAGCACTCCATCATGCAAACTAAAGTGAAGTGAGGCCACTGTACTGGACTGTCCCACAGGAAAGTGTGATTCCTGCTAGACCATCTTTTAGCTCAGGCTCGTGGGTATTTTTTTCTATGGGTATTTTTCTTTCAAATCTGAGATCTGATTCCTCTTGTCAGATCATGGGAATCCAGGGCTCCTGATTCTTCCTGAATTTACCATCCAAATGTGCTCTGTAAGTCAGGAGTGTGTATAGGACAAAGTGATCCAGCATGAGTACAGCATGGTAAGTGCTTTGTTTAATGAAGACTTAATGTGATTCTGCTCGTGGATGTAGTTTTATCCTGAACATGCTGGGTGCTTGCTAATGCATGCATTGTTTTTATATATGGCAAGACACATAAAAATTCCCTTCATCATTTTCCCAGGGTAATTTTGTTCTTGTGGCCTTCCAGTTGTATCTGTATATGTGTGCATATATGCATGTATATACAGTGTGCAAGCATTCATCTGTTCTTAGAAAGTTGCTACTATGTGCTGCTAACATAAACTTTTTTAGGCAGTTCACAATTTAAGTGTTACACAATTTATTACATGTATTCTTTGGTTGCCTTTTTGTAATGCTGACAAGTGTATTGATAGCAGATACCACTGTAGACTTAGAAAACTTTCATACTATTTATACTTACTTTATATGTTTTGCCATGTGTTTTCTTGCTATATGTTACTTAGTTTTTGCTCCTATTTGGAGAATGTGCTTCTATGTATTTGCAAAATTGTGCCTGGATTATTTTAAAACACGAATAAATGTATACAATTTTCCAATTGTCTGGCATAATTTATGCATGATTTCGTGCAAAACACTTTTATTCTTGTTTAGTTATATGCCACTGTAATAGTATCTGACAGTTCACTGAACTCAAGGAAACAAAGATCTCTATTCTCAAAAGTGTTATAAATCAGCTGCACATACTTTAAAGACATTTTAAGGCATCTGCCCTAAAAATATTCAGTAATGTTGGGTAAACTCAGCCACAAAACCTTCACCCCGAATAACTCATGATTTTATTTCTCTGTATTAAAACACATTGCAGGCACAAATGCACACAGGAGTGGAGATTTGTAGAAAAGGTCCGTGGGATCCTGTCCATAAAGGGCATGTCCTTGCCAGAGCGTAGCCATCTCAGGGGTGGAGGCACTGAAACTCCCAGGAGTGGACATTGGGCACATGCTTGAGAGAGCCGTGTAAGTCTGAGGGCTGGGGGAGAGATGACATCTCAGCAGAAGGTGCAGACCTCTGCTTGCACCCACAGTGTTGATAAGAGTGTGAGGAGGACCTACGTAATTTTTCTTCCCCAGTGGACCTCATGGTGCTAAGGGAGGAAGGGAACTAGAACTCATTCGGCCTCTAGTCTCCAACTTTCCTATTTTCCTATTCCCAGCTAAGAACATGATTAACAAGCGACGGGCTTTGATCTGTAAATTTTAACTTGGTCTGTATGTGCTGAAGTAAGCACATGTAGAGTAGCTGGGTTTGTGAAAGGACTGGAGTTTCTGGGTGTATTTGTCAGCTCGGCATGCATAATGCAGCAACTCGTACCAACTCATTTTGGGCCAGATTCTGATATGTACTGCTTAGAACAGGGCTATTTTTCAGGTACCACAGTGAGGGAAATGAAAAGAGTATTTCTGTGATAAGGATAAGACTAAATAAAGGGAAGAAATGCTTTTCACATGCTCAGCTTTGAGGGTCCTTCAAGTTTGATATGCTGCCAAGGGGCTTGTTAAGAATTTGTGTGTTACTTTTTTAGGCATACTCTCTGCATAAACCATAATGTTCACTTCAGAACTGTTACAGTGTGAGCTCTGAATGCATATTAGTAGCATGAGGTAATATGGATTCATTTAGTCCTATTGCCATGCAGGATGGTTGGATATATTACTTGAAGTACCTCCAGATGTGATAGTAGTGACATGGGATGTGAATGTGAATTTATTTGACTATTTGTCATAGGACCAGATAATGAAGTAAAAATAGTTTAATTGTTGAATTAGCCCTCCTAGGGCTTTCAAACCTCCATAGGATAGCCAGCCTAGACCCCTGAAGATTTTGCTCCTGAGGCTTTACATTTGGATTTCTTTTTATTAGTTTGCACCAGATCACCCAGTAATACTTGTCAACAGTCTCAGTGATATTTTCTTTTTATTACTGATTTCTTCCTTAATGACTGAGTCTTCTGCAAACCTTTGTGTTTTCTTCTGAATTATTGATAAAATTGTGAACTAGTGTATACCCAGAAAGCTATCCCAGCAGAATACCTGTTCTGTGATCATTCCCCATTTAAATTTCCATTTTAAAATGTCAGTTAACCAGTTTTCCATTCATTTAATGTGAGACATGTCAATTTTGTATTACCATGTTTTCTTAACTCAAATGTCATGAATACCACATCAAATGTCATATGGAATCAAAGTGTATCAACAGTGTTGTCTTTCACTTGTACTCACAATTGGAAAAAAGGCTGGCAAATGTGTTTGACAGTATCTGTTTTCCATATTGCACTTAGATTGGCATTTAGCATATTTCTCCTCTTTAATTAGTTAGTAATTGAGTCCCCTGTCAGCCATTCCATTACTTTGCTCCAGATCAATTTCAGACTGACAGGACTGTAATTATCTAGGTCATTAAGTTTATCCTTCTTAAATATTAACACAACATACGTTTTCTTCCAGCTTTCTGGAACCTTCCCAATTGTTCCAAGACTTAGCAAAAAGATAATCGAGATTCTGCAGTCAGCTCTTGAACAACTCTTGGATACAAGCTATCTGAAGTTTCCTAAGCGAGTATTTCTTACTTTTCTTACTTCAGTAGTTTCCCTTTAATTTTTTTCCTTTTTTTTTTTGTTGCCTAGTATTTATCATCCTCATAAAGTATCATCAATTGTCTGTCTTTTCCTTAAATACTGAACACAAATACTTATTGAACACTTCTTTCTTGTCTTCATTACTCTTAACAAATCTTCCACTTCAATCTGATAAAGAACTGGTACCATTGTCAGGGTTCCTAATGATTTTGAAAAATAGTGTCCTTAATTCTGTGGCCATAAATTTCTCCTTACAACTTGGCTACACTTATTGGAGGAATTATATATGTAATGCCTTAGTTCTACTCTATATTCAGTGTTATTAACCTTCTTTTTTCATTTCATTGATTTACAATTAAGTAGAGTCTTTCATTAACCCTTTGAACTAGATATTTTTTAAACACATACAACTTTCTTTCCTGTTTTTTCAGCTAATAAATGTTTGTGTTTTTCAGTTACTGATCTGTTTTCTCTCCTAGCTGATTCTCCTTTTCAGTAATTTTCATTTTGGTAAAAAGACTGCACCAGCCATATAACCGTGTAGGCTTCATTTTCTTTGTGCCCATAAAGAGCAATCAAGTCATCATCATGGCCACTAATATTAATTTGCTTCTCTTACCAACTACCTCTAATAATTTTTCATTATTTCTGATATGCTGTCTCACAGAAATTCTCATTCTTGGAGAGTTCTCCATTTTGGTTTAAGAAATGTTTATATGGAATGTTCAGAAATTCAACAGAGGTACCAGCATCACGAAACTTCAGGCATATGTCAGGCAGGCTGCAGTCTCAGATGATTGGGCAGCTTTTTTGCTGCTACACATTACAGAAGGTGCAAAGGCATCCAGTCATCCTGCTGTCTTCTATGATTTGGTGATTTGCAGACAGCAGCTACTATCCCATCTAGTGTTTTATCTGTTAGAGTATTGATCCACTGCATTCACATCATTTGCTTCTGAGCTGCCAGTGTCCTGAAAACAGACTGTGGCTCTTTTACTGTAGAGTACCACTCTTCTTCCCCATCTCTCTACTTGATCTTTCCAAAAATAGGTTATAACCATTGATTTTAATGTTTCAGTTACACAGCTCTTCCCATCTAATGTCAAGTAATACCGGCTACACTGAATTTATAAATATGTAATTCTAATTACTTTCTTTTTTTACCCAAACTATTTGGTCTTGCTCTATAGAAAATCTACTGCTTTTACATTCTTCATGAATTTTGGTTTTGCCATCTTAACCTCATGCTGAAAACCACGGTGTTTTTTGGTTGGAATTGTGGGTTTTTTTCATCAATTCCTCTTTTAGCATTTATTTTTAGCCTCTTTCCTAGCAGGCTGTTTGTCTTTCTACAGAACAGGAGACCACCTAAATGGTTCCATCCTTTCACTGCATCAAAAGACAGCTGCACCATGTTCAGAATCTTTTTTTCCTGTCTTACTTCATTCACCAGCCAAGGATAATATCCTGGAGGATCACACAGACATTCTTCTTCTTCTTAAGCAATGTTCAGGGTTCCCTGACCTTGTCTGAGATCTGTGAGACAATCCCTATGCAGCAGAGTCACTGATGCGTACAGTCTTTCCAATCATCTTTCTACCTCCAGCCTTTTCCCTGAATTGGTTGGGCTACACATGATCCCTAACTGTCCTTTTTGAAAAACGCTTCTGCCACTGGAGAATTCTGAAATTTGATTGGGGGTGAATTGGAGATGGGGGGAAGCTGTCTGTTTTCAAATGAAAGTGTAGGCTGGGTTAATGCATCTGCTTGGGCCCTTCCGTTTATTGTTGCACAGTGGAATCAGACCTCTGTGGGCTGCTCAGCCCCTGGGCTAGCAGCTCCCATTTCTGCTCAGGACTGGCAGAATTTGGAAACTAGGGAGTCTGGGTTCTGAGACTATGTGCAAAGTGATCAGAGAAACTGTCAAAAAAGGGAAACATTAAGATTTGGCTTGTTTTGTCATGAGATTGATCAAAATCTGCATCTTTCTGTGGGAGATTTAAATTACAATCAGCTAGCATTCTTCACTGGCAAAAGCAAAACATTCTACCAGAGAATTTCTGATTAACTCTTCTCCTGTCCAGAGGAGAGCTATCTAAATTAATTGTCTTTGACAGGTGAGGTCTGTCCTCATTTTGGTACAGGAGATAAGGTACTAGTTACGACACAACTGGGCAGACTTGCACAGCTTTTTAATTACAACAAAAGCACTTATCACAAATGTCTTGTAAACTGAGTGTCAACAGTGCTTGGATTGCAGCTGCCTGGCCTTGGGGTTTGATGGCTTACCTCTTTAATAGATATGATGAAGCATTATCCTGCATTCTATGACCAACTTCACCTTCAGCCTATTTTTATAGTGCCTTATAATTCTTCAAGCCCTACTGCATGGGCCTTAGAATAAGGCTAATCAAATCAATTTGGTCTCACATTGCCTTTTTTTGTCAGGACTCCAGAAAAGATGCTCAGTTCATTTTTCTGACACACTACAAGTTGCATTGCTTCATCGTCTTAGTGACCTGATTGATGGAAGACACTTGATGTATGGTGATGTCACCTAGCGAAAAGTCTGATTGCTGTGTATTAGTTCTGCAGAACTGGGATCGGTGCTAGGCAAATGTTTCCCCTGAAGATACTGTATAGAAACTAAAAATCTTCCAGCACCTAATTTTGCAAGATAAACCCACATGGTACGGTACAAGCCCCATGCCATGCAGAGATAGGCCTCCTGGCTCTGAATGAACAAAATGTGTCTGCATACAAATGGCAAGCCATTTGTTACGTTTTTGCAAGGAAAAACATGAAAAAAATCTGTCGGAGCACAGCCTCGCAGCTCCTTGTTTCTCTGGCCTGTGCTGTGAACAACAGGTTGAGTTACTTGGAATTGTGAATCACTTGGTGGTGTGTTGATGAATTCACATACTCACACACACAAAATGGCATGGTAAAAATGTCATACACTCAAACATCACAGATCAAATCACTGTCGTGCTTTTTTCTGCAAGTGTTGTGGAAGGAAGGGGAGACAGCAGAGTTTATACTTGCACAAGTGGCTGAAAGCTGTATATAGTAAGCACCTTGAGAACGTCAAGTGATTGTCAAGGAAATTACTACGAACACTGTAATGAATTTTTTTTTGTTATTTCTTCATGCTGTCTTGAAAAACATCAGTTCTTTTCATCAGTGCCTCAAAGATTCTTCCCCAAAAAGTAGGAAGCAGAATGGTGAAGAGTTTCTGAAAATGGTTTCGATTGCATGAAAAGAAGCAGTGGGAACTTAAGGGCAGAGAAAAGAGTGAATATTTAAACTAAGGACATTGAGACCTAAAATTCCAGCGCTTTATGTGCTGTACTTCTCACTGGTATCAATGGGAGCACTTACTTGAGCTTTCTTCATATCTGCAAATGACTAGAAAGCACAGGAAAAAAAAAAGGCTGTTCTTTCTGGTGTGAAGCCTTTGTTTTATCTTTCATGATACTTGAAATGGCAACCAGCTTTAGTGATGGTTCAAGTGTCAGAATTCACTTTTTTTTTTCCCACCCCCAGAAAAAAGAGGACCAGGGAGTCAAACTGCATCATTTTTCAAGGGCAGCTTTGCAATCCTTGGGAGTTTTAAAATGTGGAAAGTACTGTATTAATTTGAGTGCATCAGTAGTGAATGGGATAATTTAACAGCACCTTCCGCTCTCAAGTATTTCTTTTCTTGAATAGATTATTAGACAGCAAGGGTTGAGGATACAAACCTTGAATCATGTGTACATGCTGAAGAGGCATTACAGTGAATTATAAGCACTGGTAATAGTTTAGAATCCAAAGGGCTGGTGACCTTTGCTTTTAAAAACATGCTTTAAATGTTATCATTCTACACCACCGTCTTCTCAACTCTATTTCCTAAATGCTTTTGGACACACAGACCATGGGATTAATTATATACTGCAAGCAACAATTCATGAATATTTAACACACTCATTTATACTTAATGAATAAATTTGCATTTTGACAGTGTTATTTAATGTGGTTTAAGGAAAAACTGCTCATTACCTTTCAATTTTGTAGATTAGGAGAATGTAATTGGAATGATAAGGTAGGCGAGAGGCTGCATGATTGTTCACACGGTTTGTTCCCACAGGTTTCTGATGCAAGCGGCTCCGTTTGGTTTGTTCGGGGGAGGTTTGTCTGTCTCAGTTAGTTGGCCCCGAGGGCTGGGGGCGGCTGGAGGCAGCGAGGCCGAGGCAGGAGGCAGCGGGGCCGAGGCAGAAGGCAGCCGCCCCCGGGCCGGGCCGGGCCGAGCCGGGCTGCTCTGGGGACAGCGGGGCGCTCNCGGACCCTCGGGGCGGCAGCGGGCACGGCGCTGGGGCCGGCGGTGCCCGGGAGCTGCGGGGAGTGCGGCTGCAGCCCCGGGCTCGGCACAGGCTGCTCTGGAGAGCCCTCGCAGCCAAACACCCGCAGCCGGAGCTCGGTGTGAGCGGCTGCTGGCCCGGCAGAGTTTCACGGGCCGGGCTGGGCCGGGCAGGCGGTGCCGGGGCCCGGGCCCCATGCCGGGCCTGCCCTCACAGCCCCTCCGGCGGGCACTGCCCTCACAGCCCCTCCGGCGGGCACTGCCGCTGCACAGGGCTCGCACGAAGCTTTCCGCGGGGTCGCACTGCACGAGGTTCTGTTGATTTGTTAATTTCCCCTGAAGACCGGGGAGAACTCTCTTTAAAAAAAAAACAAAAACCCAAACAACCCCAACCCCTCCAAAAACCCACAGTTCATCTTGCAGGAAAACTTCAGAACAGACCTGTGTACATTCCAGCAGTTCAAAAGGAGAAGGAGGTAAAAACATACATTCTTTTTTTCTTTTTGTATTTTTATTTTTTAAGCCTATCTCATGATTTGTAGGAAGGGGAAGCAGTGGGGCAGAGGAACAACTTGACTGATTTTTTTCTGTCAGCAGTCCTGATAGGAAAACTCCGTCCCATTTAAATTTCATGGGGTTTTTTAAATCTTATTTAACAGGGCTAACTACAAACCCTTTGTCCTTGCTTGTCTTTGCTTTGCCTTTTAAGAAAGAATTTAACCAATTCCAGTGTATCCTTAGGCCTGGAGATACCTTAAAGATTTCTTTGATAGTACAAATGAAAGAAATCTAAAATAATCAGAAGTTTAAAAATAATTTCCCAGGACTTGATGGTCTCATATATTTCTGTATCTAAACAGCAGTACAGGAGAATTTTCCCAGGTTTCTAGTCTTTCATACCAAGGGTTGATTTTGTAAAACAGTTTTTTAAATGGGTTACAATTTTCTTCTTTAACAAAGTATATGCATTGTTTCTATTTGTCATTTTGAAGTGCCATATGGTGGCAGATACTAATCCACAATATGTTGCCATAGTTCTCTCTGATCTCTCTTGAAAACAACATAATTACACAAATGGAGACTTGACCTTTCATTCAGCTTTAATGGACTGTTTTCTGAGCTCATTTCTAATCAAAGAGAATTGCATGAAATGTTATTGTCAGAGTTGGCTATGTATATCTTGTCTGGGAAGGGAAAAATCTTCAGGCCAGAATCAGGCTGCTCACCAACTCCCTGTTCAGCACACAGAGTAATGACATCTTGATTCTCACAAGGGGGCTCTAGAAATAACTTTGATGTTAAGCAAAACAAAGATTTGAAATGTAGAAACTGTGTTGATATCCCTCTCCTCTGGGCAGTGATGCATACGCAAAGATAGCCTGTCTTTGACATGCTCCTCATCCTGTGGGAATATCCCCACACGATATTAATAGAGGGGGATGTACCAGATAAAGCTTGGATCTGCATTTTGGTGTTCTTCCCCCTTAATTTTTTAAGGCTTGAAATCTTAGATGCTGTTTTGACTGTATCCAGAAAGCTAAGAGCCCATGATTTGCACTCACATTCCCGGACTGCCTGGGCCTCCATCACTGTGCATGTCCAGATCGAGAATTATGTTTCAGTCTCTCAGTGACTTAAGGTAATTCTGGTTCTAATATATCAAAAGAATCTAAGTACCTGGTGGGATAAGTGGAGCAAATATATGTGGGCTTCCTGCACGTGTCCTCTTTATTTAACATAAAATGAAAAGGATTTGTGAGGGGCAAAAGCAGGTGTGTGCAGGCACCAGGGTGAGTGTTCCCCACAGGAGGTGTGTGACCATTGCTGTGTCTGCAGCTGCTGCTCATGGGCTGTCACAGGGTGGGATATGCAGGTACCAGCACAAAGGACAACTACAACACTGCCTGTTCCTCCTCACTGGGAACAGGTTCTTTTCCTACTTGGGAGGAGAGGTTTTAGCCCTGGTTACAGGTTTTTCTTCCTGTTTTGGTCACCAAAATGGTTGATAATGTTGATAATATATAAACCAAAGAACATAAGGGTCATTATTTTGTGTAATTTTTTGGTCTGGAACTTGATAGCTCTCAAAACAGTTTTCTCTCTGGAACACAGGATTGCACCCTTAGGATATTTCCAAAGATATTTGTTGCTGAAAGAATGTGTTGCTTGCCGCCATTTTGATAAAGCAGGAAAGCGATAGAAGTCCTGTCTTTAAAACTTATCCCACTGGGAAATCTTGAGTTTGTGAATATGGTGACTGATTATATGCACCACAAAGCAAAAATGCGTAATTGAACAGCAGCAACTGTCTGAAAATAATGTACTATTTCAGACAGTTGAAGGCTCCAGTGTGACAAGTCACTAAGTACTTAAACTTTCTTCCCGTGATCAGTCTACCTGCTAGCTAGACAAATGGTGTTAGCTATGAATACGTGAAAGAATCAGTTTTATTCCTCCCATGCCTCACCTTTGAGTATGCCTAGAGTCATGTTTGATGGGGCACAACAAGCACTAGATCAAATGTCATCAGGCCCCAGTATACCAGCTGTTTGGTTTACTGTTTTTCCTCGATATTAAAGGTTTAAAACTTGTGGGAACAAAAAGATGATTCAGAATAGATTAGGCTTGTCTTCTGACTTTGGTGATTCAAATTTACTTGCATAATTTAACTCAATAATGTTTTGCTTGATAATGCATGTGAACTGGGAAATGAACAAGTAAGGAATCCATAATTTTTCCTGAATTTTATTCCAGATTTACTTATTTCTGTTGAACAAATTTGCTGATTGTTTTCAGATGTTGGGAAATCTGTATGTTTGCTTTGGATTTTCTAAAGCAGAGCTACTCACATCCAAGTTATGAAAAATTAGTACGTTCATAACTTGTAACATATAAGGAATAGTTAACATCCATCTCATTGGCTATAGAAATCAAGCCTGGGGGCAATATTTAATTGACTCTGAGTCAGACATATTTATCCTATGGGCAAAGCGAGGTAACTTTTCTGAGACACAGAAGACTCTCTCATTTGTATCCTGTGTCAAAGACCTTTAAGCCTCATGAAAACCTTCCTCTCTGGAGCATTCTTCCTTCCACTACTGTATTTCCTCTTAACAAGGTATTGCTCCTGTGCTGTTAATGTTAATGAGAGTACTAAAATCTCTTAATAAGAAAATGTTTGAATTAATAAAGACAGTGCCTTTGCTGTTCAGGATCAGTCTACTTCCATATGCAGAGATTTCTCTGAACAATTTTACAAATGCCTATATTTGGCCTGGACAGGGGTTCTCTGGAAAACCCACAATTTCAGGGAACATCATGAATACTGTAGTCAGGCTATTTGTAAAGATAACACAGTAAAATTTTTTTACCAGTATATTATCTCAACCTAAAAATGTTGGCACCTGAACTTAGCAAGTGTTGATACATTCATTTATAATGAATTAGCTAGATTTGCCTGAGCTTTTGAAGGTTATGTGACTGCCCTCATTGATCTCATTTCACTGATATCAATAAGAGCTGAAGTTTCTTGTTACCCCATAAGGCCGTTCATGCCATTGTCTCCCAGATTCATTTGAAGCTTTTTCTTTGATCTAGAAAGCTAAAAAATCTGAGTGAATCCTTAGAAGAAGCGCTGTCTGATATGGTTGTTATACTTATTTTCACTGAAGGGACATATGCCACAGCTCTATTACTGGTTCTGGGAGTAATTAAGTCTGGTTAGCAATGGATTTGTCCTTAATAGTCTGCATTTCTACATTGATTTTGCTCCACATTCCCCCATGTCCTTTAAAAACCTACATGCATTGTGATTTCCTTATGTCCTCTGTCTTTTTCCACACTGCCCTTTGCCTCTCTTGCCTATCCCATGTCTATTCCCAGAGAAGTTTTCTACTGTGGTAACTGAAGTTAAGGTGGCTTCAGAGCTCTTTCACGTATTCTCTACCACCTTCTGTCCTGTCTGGTGCTCCAAAAAAACCATACTTTGGCTGGTTTAAAGTTATATGTAGACTTCTGGTCCAGTTAATAAATGTGTACCCACTCACTGTTTGCTGCTTCCTCCCTCTGAACAAACTGACCGAAAAAGAGACAATTTAAACTGCTCCTGCCTTTCCTTCATTTGAAGTTCCAGTAGGGGCTCTCTCCTATTGTCTGGATGCTGAGCTTCATGAAACTCACACCTGTATTTGAGACCTTTGTTTTTCTGTGAATTTAGTTTTAAATTACCCAGTGAAATCCAAAGTTACTTATTGGAGGTAGACAGGCATGCAAACAAGCGGTGTGTCTGTGATCACATGAGCTTTGTTTGCATTGGGACGTTAAGGCCACACAAAAATAAGTGGGAAGATGGAGGCAATGGCTCACTATTCCTATGGACATCTTTGCTAACTTTCAGGACCAGCTGTGAAGCAGATTGTTGGTTTCCCCTTTGGTCACAGACAGATGGGCTGAGGGGAGGCAGCAAGTGAATTTTGGTGAAACCGTTGGAGAGTTTTATCGCATTTTGTTTTACGTGTCTTTCTTGTTCCTATTTGATGACAGGTGTCAGTCATTTGGTTTTTAAGAGGTTCTCTCGGTACCTGGAGAACTGGAGGTGCCTGTATTTTATGTGTTAGTACTAGAACAATAAATGAGAGGTAAGGATAGAAGCAAAGTATCCAGGGAGACATCATGTAACAGAAAACTGTGGGAAGAGATTTGGAGAGGTCTGGACTGCCAGCTAATATGCAGGAGAGGAAAGAAAAGAGCAGCCTGACCTTTCTATGGTGCCCTTATATGAGGTCAGAGGAATGAAACAATACTGGCAGCCTCCAGTCTCAAAAAGGGCAGCAGCAAGAGAAGGGCAGCAGTAGAACTCAGCTACTGCTGTATATTCAATTAACATTTGCTGTTCACATTCCCATAATTTTTCACTGAGTAGGAGCCAGGATAAAAGCCATCCTACTTAGTGCCCATTTCACAAAGTGAAATCTAATTAGTTAAATGTTTAAAAGTTAATGAAGAATACATGATGTCAGAAAATATGTTCTCATGTAAGTGCAGCCCTCTCATACAAGCACTTGTGCTGTCCTAAACTCTGATTACGTAAATAACACCTCAGTGCCAATGCTAATAAAAGGCCGTTTGCCAAAGGGCCAGGAGGATGCTGTGCAAAAATGTCTAGTCATCTCTTTAGGGGTTCAACCTCAGTGTTAATGAAGACTCCCCACAGACACATACATGAAAGGATCTTATTAATTTCTGGAGCTTGTGTGCCATTCATGTTTGTTACTGCAGAATGCTGGACAATAAACCTGTGAAGATGTTTTGTCTGGGCATGTGGGATGCAAGCACTGCTTTGCTTTAGGACTGCTGCTCATACATAGGTGCAGTCTAGCTTGAAATACTTACCCAAGAAATTAAGGTGGAAAAAAACCTGAGAGTTTTCTTATGAGCTTTAGATACCAGTGGAGTTCCTAAGTTGTCCAGCTGAACTTGCATTTATTTGCCAGTTAAAAACTAGATGTTTGAATACAGAAGTTGGAATATTACATTTTGAGGGCTCTGATATCGCCAGATGAAAATCTTTGCTATAAGACTAAAATTCAATTTTGTGTAATATAATACTTTGCCTCTACACAGTGAAATTTCAGCACATTCATTTCTGGAAGACTTTCCAGGAAATACTATGCTTCTGCAGGAGATGCATCAGAAATTTAAAAAAAAAAATTTTAAAAAATCTTTGAATCAGACAAAGGCAAGCCTGTTAAAAAGAAGTAATGGGTGCAATAGTACTACAGAGAACAAGGCCAGATTGTGTGTGGGAGTACATCAGCATTGTTCCATTGAAGACAAATGGATGATCTGGTCTGAACGTTGAGTCCTACTCCCATAAGGGATCTTAGGAAATTTCTTTCTGAGCCTCTGTTCTGTCTGCAAACTGGCCAATTGCACCTTAACACAATCTAAATATTATCGTTTCAAATGTATCCTCTTTTTACTATAAATATTCATGAAAATTAATTTCAAATGCTGGTTTGTCAAGATCTAAATACAAGTAATATCCTGCTAGGGCACAGGAGAAGTATAGCACAAAACCTTTTCTCATTATATAGTTATCAGAAACACTCCAAAAAACTACAGTAGAAAGACATTCTTTGCTTATTTGATCTATGAGTAATTATATAAAATAGAAGGGGTTTTTTAGAGGGAGCTGCAGAATGGTAATTCTGTGACTTGAAGAGAAAGGAACAAAAGGTTGTAGTTGGAAAGATGATATTTTTTTCTTGAAGAAAATATGTGAAAGAAAACTCAACCTCCAGCAAAGGAGCTAGATGTGATTAGAAGAAAGATATAAAAGTGATCCCTAAAGAGGGAAAAGTAGAAACTCTTCTAAGAGGTGGCTGAAAGGTAGTGAGAGAATCAAATACCAGGCCTCTCTAGAGGAGTTATTCATAGCAAAATGCTGAAGAAAAACGAGTATACTAGAGACTTGCTGTGTAGTATGTATTCAGGCTCAGATAAATATTCACATTTCACAGCCTTTGCAAGAGTATCTCCTGTGAATATTTTAATATTAACCTGGTGATCACCTGTAAAAGCTGTCACTCTTATCTTATTTCATACTCTCTGTACTAGGTTGTTTTGTTTTGTTTTTGTTGTCAGCTGTGGTTAGTGTGAAAATCCTGGTGGATCAATTAGGAATACTTCCTACTTCAAATATGGTTGAGTGGATTTGCCAATATGAGAGAATCTTATGACTGATTTTGATTAAAATTTCATACCTTTTTACATTAAGTAGTGCATCAGAATCAGACCAATTCCTGTGAGGTGGAGTCCAGGAAGGGTGTTACTAAATTTGGGTGTTTGCCTTCCCACCAGTCCTTGATCCCAGTGCAAATTTCTGTATTTTTGTAAGGATTTCCACAGCAGTGTTTGGCCAAAACAACTGGTCATGGTGCTGGGCCAGCAGTGACTCGGGATTAAGGCACACTGTGGAAACTTAAAGCAGCACAGAACGACCCCTGCTGCTCTCGGGTGAGTTAAATAGGGCCGGATTAAATGACATATGTGGGATGGCTGCAGTTGCTCTTTCATATCTGAGCACTTAGGAATTTTTATGGGGCCTTTATGTGCTTAAGAAGCAGTAATTCTGGGTCTATGATATTGGATAGAAAACCATTTTGAAAGCTTTCAGAAATCATTAAACAGTTAAAGATGGGAGACTCCATTTTAGTGGGTTCTGGAGAAGTATGTAAGTAATACAACTGTCTGTGCTCCCTGCCTTATGTTAGACTGGTTTTGATGAGAAAACAGAATTTCTGAACCCCTTCTTAGTTTTAAAGATTTTGTCTGCTTGGGTTTTTGGTTTTTTTTTTTTGGTGAGTCTTAATGGCACAGTTTACAAAGACTGGTAAAACATTAGTTATAGACACCTGACGTTTACAGCATTTCTTCTGCTGCACCAAGAAACTCTGTGGACTTCATTTGGGATTTTTCTCTTGGCTTGTCAAATATTTTGAACAGTTTTATCATTTGGGTGGGATAAGAAATTAGTAAAGGAGCAACTCACTGGTTGAATGGAGCCACTTTTAATTCTTGAAACCAGGTCTCTCTGACAAATCAGGTATCTTTTATTAGCACCTTTGCTGTTAAGATGTAGTATTTCTGTGGCTTCCTCATGGGCTTTTTATTGTGATTAATTAATATTTGAATGGTGCGAATGGATGCCTAACGACATGGTATTTTCGCTGTTCCTTGAGTGGGTGCCCATAATACTTTTAATCAGAAAGTGAGTTTTGGTACGGCCTGTTAGGGAAATAATGCCTTAAGAAAAAAAAGGAGAGATGGCTGTATTAAGGGGAAGGGCACAATTTTCTATTTATGTTCCTGAATATTGCGCATGAAATAGCGAGCACTGCCTGCCTACCTCACTGTTAGCTTATAGTAGTTCTATTTATCTTTAGTTGTTCTTTCTTCAGTGTCCTTCCATGCTCCTCTTAGCCTTGCTCCTTACAGAGAATTTCAGAGATGAAGGTATAAAATTTTCTGACATAAGGTCTATTTGTGTGTGAATACACTTAGAGAGAGTCTATGACCACTGGTGTGAATGAGATAGGTCTGTACAGACACTGAAATGCTCATCAGAAAATGAAAGCAAAAAGCCATTTTCCCTTATCCCCAGTCTCTGAGGCAGGATGAGCACACTCAGAAGAGCCATGACAAGAGTATTTCTAAAAGCTTTTAAGAATGGGTGATTTATTCATGAGGGCAGATTCTCAGTTGGTGTAAACTATGTATTTCATTCATTAATCTTGCCATGGTAATTTTCACTGAGAACCTTCTCCATAATTTTCAGAACATCATCCTACATGTTTCTTGCCCAGAGTGCTGTCTCACAGGACAGTCAGATATGATGACAATGGATATGGTATAAAATAGGCAGAGACAGATCTCTGAAGGGATCATTTTGAATGAGCCAGATGGCAACAACCACATTTATTTTTTTCCCATTGTCACAAATATGCTTTGCAATAGGGCTGTGCTTTTTCATTCCAAATGAACCCAAACAAAACCCCATGTATCTTTTCCATGTACATTTCAGTTCCTCAGGGAGACATCTGTGGGCACAATTATACAAAGTCCAAGCCTCATTTTACTGATTTACCATCCAGGAAATGCAGTGACATAACCAGATTGCTTATAATTGTGGTTTTTTAATTGGCTTCCTGAAACATTAAAAAAGAAACAGTGAGAAGCAGAGCTGCTGATGCAGGGTCCCATGCATACCACTGCTTTGCATGAATAAGCCTCTGATTAATTCTGAGATCCCTTAAAACACATCTTAGTCATCCTAAAAATCTAAACAACATTTCTGTGTTCAAATTAACATCCACATCACTCACTTAGTACTTTGCTCTTTATATTTCTTCCACTTCTTTGCCAAGTTTTTCCTGTTCTATCTTGCTGGTAGAAGTTCACACCTTCTCCGTGATAATTCTTATGCATAGGAGACAGCAGCTTTCAGATAAATAAAGTCAGTTTCTTTTCCCTTACTATGTCTATAGCCAGCTGAAAACATTTCTGTCTGTAGTGGAGGTAACACCACGGTATCCAGAGCAGGTGTACTTTTGGCACTACGTACTAAGCATGCACAACTTGGGTCAAAAGACTCATTAACTGAGATGTAAGCATGCTGTATGAAATTCTGGATTCTGGATTTTTAAGCTTCATACCAGACGTGGGACCATACGAGTGCCTTTTCTGCTTTTGCCAAGTTTTTACTAACGATCATTAAGAAGTACATTTAGATCCAGCATTTTTCAGCTTAAGTCTTCACTGCCTTGTTGACCATTTTTTATATAACAAGAATTGCTATTTATAATGTTATAATGCAGAAGGGGAGAACTTCCAGAGGGCAGGCTGCCGCTGAAGCACAGCTCCTTTTCAGAGGATGGAGATCAACCCAGATTCCTTTCTCTTGCCCTCCCTTGGTGGTTATTTACATTGACCCTAGGGTGAGGCTACCCAGCTAACACGCAGGAAGTACTTTGGTTAAGGGTTGCTCTCACCCAGTCTCTGCTGTGGGAGCTGCCTCTCCCCTATCTGTAAAGTATTTTGAAGGCTGTAATCCTGTTTGGGATGTTCGTTTCTCCCTCCTCCTCACTGGGAGTCCACATTCCCCTGAGGAGCTGCATGGGCAGGAGGAGAGATGCTAAAAGCAGCAAGGTGGTAGAGAAGCCAGGAAGGCTCAGGGCTGGCAGGTGCAGCCTCAGACTGTCCTGTTCTCAGGCTCAGACTGAACAGTGCTCAAAGCAGACGACCTGAGCTAGGTGGGAAATGCAGGCTCTAGAGCTGTCTTTTTACCAGCTCTGTCAGGATTACACTATCAGCTACCTGATCTTTCAATATGTAATGCTGGCCTGAATGTGGTAGGTAGTACACTGGGAAAATACAGGGAAATACATTTCTTTTTGTTTCCAAACTGTTTTCTGAATGGGGAGGGAAGTAATTTGGGGATCTTTTGTGTATTTCTATTTCTGCTCAGGGGAAGTTTAGGTCCATTTTTGATCTAAGTCTGTCTTATGTTTGGGGACAGTAAAATAAAGGAAGCAATAAGCCTCAGTAAATACAATTTTCTGGAGTACAGTGGCAATGATTCTGATTAGTGATAAGTGCACTATTGTTCCTTGATATCTCTATGAAGTGGAGGCACAAGTATTTTGCTCCCTGGTGATCACTCACTTGAGGATTACTTTCTGTAGGAATTTGTGCTCAGCTGTACTCTGCCCTATTTCCTGGTATTTTTGGTAAATCAAACTGGTACCTTCAGCACACGCTTGCCTTTGTACTTTGAATGGATTGTCATTTCAGAGATGACAAATCCTTTATACAAATTTGAAGGATAAAAACTCTGTATGGCTTTTATATTCAAATTTGTTTACAGAATGATATTTGCAGATAACTCTTTAAGTCACCCTCTTTTTTCTTTTTTTTTTTTTAAGCGATGATGTAGTCAGTAGCTTGTTCTGTGCTTGGAGGTGTATTTCTTTTATTATGTTCATTATTCATGATGGTTCTGTAGTTACGCTATGGGAATCTACTGCATTCATTAAACACCATTTCATAAAATTGATGGACTGTAGCTGGCACAAGTTTATCTATAATATTTTCAAAGAGAATATATCATGTAACCAGCTTGTAAGATAAGCTTATAAGTTTTTAAAAATACACAGATTTATTATGCATTTTCTGTTTGCATTGCTCTGTCACCTCCCTGACGGGAGGGAGCACATGCCCTCAGACCAAATCCAGATGCCTCTTGGAGCTAGAACTTGATTCTATTTTGCTGCTGACATGCAGCAAGCCCTCTTTAGGATTTTCTCTGCTGCGCGACCTTATACATACTTCTGCAAAATATGAAGCTTTCATTCCTTGTAATCATTGCATTCTAACTTAATTCCTTCTGCTAGTTCTAACAAGGGAAACTTCTCCATTTTCTGTATCAAGCACTTGTGATGCAATTTCAGTGCTGCACACCCATGTCTCTATGCAGGCGTTGTTTACGGTGTAAAGGTGCATAAACACTACAACATAGAGAAAAATTACAAAGAACTTTGAGATCCCTAGGGCTTCAATATAATACACATATAGGGGAAAATTGTTGTTATGATGGTCTAGGAATAGAGATAAGGCAAGGTTTTAAAGAAAAAGTAATATATGTTATTATAACAGCTGTTACAATTTTTGAGGGGAAAAACCCCCTCACGTGGCCTTGCACACCCGAAGCTGGTCTATTTGTCCTTGTTGTGTTTACTTGTATAATAAAAGATATCACCTCTCCCTAATGTGTCAAATTTACATTTTTCATAAAAGCTGACCTTGCTTTTGTATTCAGCAAGTAAAATTTTCTCATAGCCACCAGCTTTTTTTTTTTTTTTTTTTTTTTGGAAAGTGACTGCATTATAATAATGAACTAAAAGCTACATAGCAAGGAGATTGTTATTATAGTGGACAACAAAAACATGGTGACTTCTGCACTCATCACTGTAAAAGTAAATTGCAGATGGTGGGAAGTGCTATGGTCATCTGATTTCTTTAATGTGGTGATACATTAGCTTAATGTATTGAAGGTCAGGAAGTGTACATCTCAGTGGCACTAAACTGGAAATCTGCAGAATATAATAGAAACCAGCAACAAGTATCATAATTGATTGTCATTAAGAAATTAATTTAGCCAAAGAGAACTATTTCTAAGCAGTAGTGAATAGCAGAGGCCTATAGACCTGTATGCAATTTTACAACCACCTTGTCTCAAAGGAATGTTTTATTTGCCAAGTGCCACTCTTCCTGCAGACACAGTTACAATAGCTTCTCCTTATGCACATTGGTCACAGAAGCCTATCCATTAAGAATCAGAAATACAGGAAATACAGGATAAAGGCAGATTATTGAACACCAATGGTTAGTGGTTTGGTGGTTTGTATGAATTCTCTTTTCATCCAGATTATTTTGTAGGTCAGAGTTGTAGGTCTAGAAATATGCTCTGGATTCTGTAAGCACACAAATCTACTTGACATTTCACAAATACTAGAATTTTTTAGGCTGTTTTTTGTTGGATTTGTATTGGCTTTGTTAAGTGGTTCATTAAGAGATGGAACAACATATAAATCAAAGTACAAGACTTAATTAATATGCTTTGCACTGATCTGCTGATGCACTGGAAGACATGGCAGAACCAGAAAGCCTAGCAACTTCAGTGTGTTCATGGGTTGGTACTGAGATAATAATGACAAAACATGTTTGGCAAAGCATTTCTTAATTGTAGGGACATTTTCTTCCTCCAAGACTTCAGAGCACTGAAAGTCTAAAGACAAGAAAATTCTTTTTGATTGATCTTGCTTCACCTTCGATTCTCATTCTGCTTAGCAACCTTGGTCCAAATAGATCCCTCCTGCCTTTTCTTCTTCTAGCTAGTTCTGCTTCCTAGTTACAAGAAAATGGATCTCAGTTTTCAGACAGCTCCTCAAACTCAGTGTTCAAGTAGACAAACTGCAGCTTTCAAAGCAAACCACTGGAGGATTTCACCTCTTTCTTACACAGGTTACTTTCCGAGGTCCATTCAAAGACTTTACTGCTTGGAAACTCTCTTTCACTGAGGATGAGACATAGACAGTTGAGATCCCACAATGACTCTCAAGTTTGTAGTGGTTTACATGGTTTCACTCTCCTGTCACTGTATGGATGGTTTAGTCCTAAATGGAGCTTGTAATGCAACAAGCCAATGACAAAACATTTGCCTTTAGCTTTCAGTACAGAGCTATCATCTTTCAAAATGGACAAGTCAGAAATACTGATCTCAATGGCGGAGCACTTCTGAATGCTTTCTACAGTTAGCAATGCTTTTACTGAATTTCATTATTCTACTTTAGTCACCCAGAGAACTTTAATTAGTTCCATTGTAATCTGAAATGTGGTGTGTCTGTCAACAAGCCTACAGGATTGCTTAGTTTATGACAGGTGAAAAATTTTACACTGTGCAGTGCTTTCCCAGAATTTACAACTATGTCATATGTGAATCCATGTCTAGTTCTTATGGTGCTGTTAATTTCTGAACTAATCCTGAGCTGAACTGGAGAAGCTGAGTTTCCATCTCATTAGTCTCAACTTTTTAATTTTTTTTTCGCAGCCAAAACAGCAGCACGTACAAATCACTGTTTAGAAACATTTCAGAAATACAACCTAGTTCTATAGTCAGTTTCCAAAACAGTATTTTTGAAGAATAAATACCTGGTTTTCTGACTTGTTTTTGTTGTTAGTCAGAAGGATGGGGTATTACTGGATATTCAGTGCATTACTTTTTGTGGTATAATGCTGCTTAAAAAGATGTGCAAGCAGCCTAAATTTGATGGGAATATGCAAATGTCACGTCTAACCTGTGCTAGAGCGGAAGAACACAGACAGTGGATCTCAGTTTTATAACAAGGTGGTTTGTTGTTTTTAATGAGACCATTGGGCAGAATAAAAAGGGTGTGACTTTTTTGTTTTTCACTCATTGCAAGTATATCTCTCTGATCTTCCTTATTCTCTTATCTTTGGATGAGCTAGATTATAATAGGAGCCCTCAGAATGCTTTGTATTTTTTGAGCCTTTCATATCTCTCATCTGAGAAATAATCTTTCTTCTTTTGTAACAGACTTTCTAACGTAGCTTTCTAGCTGGCCTGTTAAACTGCTTTTTTCAGATCTATTCTGTTTGTCCAGTAACTAAAAGAACCTGGCCTGTCACATTTCCCAGTAACTCTCCTACAGACTGAAAAACATCCTGCTGTAAAACACTCCACTCATAACCCAGTGTGCAGACATTACCACCTGCTTCCCTTTTTCATCACTCATTGGCAATTACATGACTCATGGGTAAACAATTCTCATGAAATTTGAGTTTACCCAAACTTTCTAAACATTTTCTGATGTTTGCAGATGTACTTTGTGAAACTTTGGGAAGCATGATTTGTTTTTTCTTTTAAACAACCACATCTTGGTGCTAAATATGAAGATGTTAGTCCAGTTCTAAAGCATAGAAGATTTTAAAAATCTAAGCAAGTAACATCCTTGTCTTATAAATAATACAGTCTAGTTTCACTCTCAAAAAGATGGAAACATACATAGAGTTATCTTTTATTGTCTGAAAAGAAATCCAGACAATCATTAAAAACATGTGAGCTAATTATTCATGCTTATTTCCCAAAAGTAGTCAGAATTCAGAGGTTTATCAGTTATTTCAGTTAGGAATTTGACAGTGTAGTCTGGTGACAGGAAATGTTTAACTTCTGATGGAACAGACCTGAGAGAGTGTCACAGAGTCAGTGCCATTTGAGCTGATGTTTCCCACTCATCTTACTGAGTAGCTAAGGGCAGGAATGTTGTGGGTATTCTGCTCAGCCCATGTAAAGCCTTTCTTCACTACCCACTGTGCTCTTTACAAGACACACCTTTGGATGTATTTTGAGCCATGTTGACAGATGTATCTTGCACTGGAGAGTTTCTGTCTTTCAACTTAGAAACACCTACGTAGGTGTACACAAAGCAGCTTGGATCCAAAACATCTCATCCCCTTAGTGTCACAGCAGGGATTCTTGGCTTGGTCACAGGGCCCTTGATCAGCACTGTCCTGCTTGCAGATCCGAGCTGTGGTGTCTGTGTGGTGCTGTACCAGCCTTGGATCGCACTGATGCACAGAGCTTTCCTGTAGTTCACTGCACAGTTGCCCCAACACAGTAAGCAGAATTCCTTCCCCTTTTTTTGTGAAAAGAGAATGTTTCTTTGAGAGAAGCCTCTTGAAAAAACAGTGCAAATCCTTGGTTAGCAAGCTCTTATACTCTGGTAACATTTAATTTTAAAGTTTTCTGTAGAAAGAAGACACTTGTAGACAGTCTACCATATAATAAGACCATATTTGAAGCAGACAGATGGAGCTAAATGAACCAGGAAAACCTACAGCTCATTTAAAAAGGTTTGCTGTAGCATGACAGTAAAACAAACACACACACACACACAAAANAAAAGAGGGAAGCTTTAGAGGATAATCCTGAGTGTCTGTCCCTTGTGTATTGACTATCTGAATGGCAATTTTTAGAATTCGGGAATCAATTTTATCAGCACATTCAAGAAGATTAAAAATTAACCAGTCTTGCTTTATCCTTTGCTATAGTGCTTATATTTTTAACAGTGACTTTCTGTACTATTTGAAAGATAATCATGCTACAAAAATCACACGTATTGTAAGAAGTTTCAGAAGGTATAAGAGCAAGGGCTTTCTCTCTGAAGGATAATGAGCAGAGGGGCACCCAGATGAATATGTACAGCTTGCAGAGAAAAAAAGCACAAACTCCTCTCAGCAATTTCTGAGGAAAAAGGAAGTTAGCAAGAAAGAGCAAATTGATATAAACATACTGTCTGACTCATACAAATACTGAATACCAGCAATTAAAACATTTAAAAGATGGCACTGCATGTTAATGCTTCTTCAAAGACAGTGTCTATTCTTCTCTAGTCTTGTGTAATATGCATCATCTCTGGGAAGCTGAAAAGTTTGAAGGGAGGTCTTCAAAATACTGTTCCTCCTTCAAAATGAATCATTCCTCCCAGAGACAGTTAACTATTGCCCTCTCTTTGCCAGAAACCAAATGATAGCCTAAACTTTATTGTAATAGCAATGTGGTTTTCTGTAGCATCATTTCAAAGCAGAGAACCTGAGGATATGTTTATTTATTACTTGGTGAACAAATATATTCTCAGCAGATGACAAGTGAGGATAACATCCTTCTTTAATGGCACATTTCATGGTATGTTTTTTCCCACTTTCCTTCATACTCACCTTCTTGTATTTTCTATTTACTAGTTTCTGATGTGCACATCAGCACTAATCAAACAGGCCATGCTTTTAAAACGTCATTCTTAGTCATGCTTGGGTTGAATGTGTGAAAGCATTACCTTCCCAGCCAGAGACACCACTGATACATTGCATCTAAAGAGAAGTCTAATAATTTAGGCACTGACAAAACAGCCACTTGCACACTGAAAGATATAAGTATAATTTGCATGCTGATTCAATACAGTCCTAGTGTAAGTATGGCCTAAAACCTCTACAGCAGTGTCTTAAGGAAGATGAAAGAAACAAGTAGGAAGTAGATGTGGGGAAAGAGACATAATTTATAGTATCATGACATTTTGTCTGGCAGGCATGCTTAAGAAGTGGTGGTATAAGTGTCACTAACTTCAGGGTATAATTTAGGTAAATAAAGTTTCTCTTTCAGAGGAATTAGCATACTGTATTTTCTCACTTTATCACTCACAAGTCATCTGTAAATATATTTATTTATATATTTTAGGAATATATAAACTGCCTGCATTTCAGAAGTAAATGAGTTCTGACTCTGGACAAGTAATACAAGGTTATATTTACCTCACAACTCCTTGGTGGTCTTCTCTGCTGTCTCTAGAACATGTTTCTCCATAGCCTATATGGTCCCCACTCCTAAGGTTGAAGAGTCTCCTGCTCTCAGTGATCTGGGGACTCATTTTCAGCAACTGACACTTCCTGAGGAAAGTATGCAGGGAATATGTGTATATTGACCCAGTTCCGTAGAGTAACCAAAGCATGTAAAAAAAGTACCACCGTGCAACGGGGACATTTGATACACGTTAAGAACAGCTTGATGTTCATTTCATGTTGCTCTTCAGCAGACTCCTTTTAAAGTCAGTAGGTCAATCTTCAACTCACCCTTGCATTCTCAATATTAATTCCCATGCTAGGAAACTGATAGCCAAAGCTCAAAACCACTTTTCCATACTCATGTTCACAGACTGGCCTTGGGCCTAAATAACCTATTGAATAATTTGGAGCAAACTGGAACATGTTTATGGTCCCTCATAGCAGTTTCTCAACTGCTTTCAGCAGTCATAGCTACACAAAACAGGCAAAGTTAGTCCCAGAACCTGAACCAAATACATACAGACTGCTAGTTGTCGTGCTGTTTAAGCCGAGATTAAACCTGTTTTTGTACACATCCATTTCTGTGATCTTAGCAAAACCTTTGACAAGGATTTTGTTAGTGTATAAGTTTTTGATAACTTTGTTCCTGGCCATAAAAAGGCATTTATATGGCGCTGTTATTTGTGTCTTTTAAGACTATTCCTCAATTAGTTCATCCAATTTTTTTGCCTTTTAAAGGCAAGTCTTGGTTTCTTTCTAACTGTCTGCACTGAATGATAAAATATGGGCCCTGAGGCCCTTTCTTTGGTTACACTCACTGCCATTCCAATTAAATCCATATTTAAGTTTTGAGCTCTTCTGTGGGAGTGGTTGAGTGCTGAAGTGTATTTAACAAATCTGTCATGATACACTGAATTAAGTAGAAAGCTGATCAACACAGACTGATTATTAGTTGGGCTTGAAAATCTAAGTTTTGAAAACACTTCCATGACCTGGTGTGGAACATTTAACTTCCACAGCTCTTAACATGGAGTCCCCAGTTAAATCACTGGCCTGGGCAAGGTTGGCATGGCTGTCCTCTGAATTTCTGTCAGATCACTAAATATGTGGACGAACAACATATCCTGTATCTTTTACCAAAACTTTCACTGACTTCCCACCCTTAATTGTTGACTCTGGCTGTCTAAAGGAAACTAGTTTTAAAAATTATATAATGCTTTAATCAAATATTACTCTTCCATACAGGACAATTGAGGCTTTCTTGTACAGCCTTCCTTGTTTCACCTGGACCACTCTTTACTTCCATTCACTTACACCCTCACTTGGATGTATACAGCTGAAATTTAAGCAAGCCAAATAAATTATATCTGAATCCCAACGTGGGAATTTTGTAAGGTGCCTAATGGGTCTGACACCTAATCTGTCTTGATAAGAGACAACTAATACTTACTACTTTCATTCATGGAGAGTAGTTACTTAGACTTCTTAGAGGGTACCTTACATTTTTGCATGCTATTTATTTTTCATTTCTGTGTTCTTAAACATCTTCCTCTGTCTGTTTGTTGACTGATAAAGCTAGCTGTTATAGTCGTGGTGTAGACATCATTTATACCTAGAAAAGCATATCTGAAAATACATTACCTTTAAATAGCGGGATCCATCACATCTGAGCTCCCATGTCTGATAGCCAAAAAGCTCCATTTCATTTCAGAAGAAAAATTGCTTCTGTCAAGGTAAACAGAATGCATTATCCCCCTTTAATAACCATTTTTAAGCATGCTTCTGTATTACTTTTTTCACAGCTGTATTGCAATAAGCCTTAGAGTAATTGCCAGTTCTTCTGTCTAATAGGTTCATTATTCTTTTTCCATAATTGCAGCCATTAAATGTCCAATTGTTAAATTTCCACTCCTACATTTACTTAGTGTTACTTTTTATAATGGGCTATGTCATTACAGCACCCCAGTGGCTACAGCTGTTGTTCAAAGTATTTCTAAAAGTCAATGAGACCTATTTGAGATATGTCTGTATTCTTGATTTTTCACAGATTCTCTCCACTGCACTCTGTCATCTTTTTTTAGCTTTTATAAAGATAGCTGCATTTAGATACCCTTTACTGGAAGTTTAAGAACCTGACCTATTCAAGAAGACATAAAACTATGACTTTAATATTTCTAAAGCACCATTTTTTCACTTTTATGAAATGATTCATATATAAGAAGGTGATGGAGCAAAGATTTAACTAAGGGAAATTAACACTTATGGCTTAATAGCTTTTCGAGAGCACTGATTTATCTTTTGTCATGTTACATTTGTTGGGCTTTTTCTTTGTTGTAAAAGAAGCCTAGCTCCTAGTGTTAGCTACAATTGTGGTAATAAACAACCTTTCCAGTGCCCCTTTCTTCATTACTTGACATTTCTGGACATGTTAGTAAGTATGCTAGGGTTTACTTATTTGTGTGAGAAGGACTTCTTGATTTGAAATGTTGCATTTTGACTGGATAACAAAGTTTTATTTTAAAAAATAAGTAAAATCATTAAGAATCCTCCTTTTTTTCATAAGACACCATCATCTATCTGGTTTATGTGTGGTATCTGGTCACAATTTGGTTTATTATAATAACACTGAAAAATGGCTTTGAGACACTTACAGAAATACTCGCATTAGTTTTTGTTGCTGACAAGCATGGAAAAGCTGTCCTGGAAATTGCTGGTAACAACCATTGTCAGCCCCAATCAGTTTCCTGGGAAAGCTGATACATGATACCCAATAACTATTTGTGAGGTTATCCAGCCTCTTTTTAGGGTATAACTTCATGTCACTTTAAAACTTTCATAGGCGGTATGTCATTTTTATTACTTAGATTTTATCCTCCTCCATAAGGGGTTGATTAAAACTGCATTTGAAATGTATATCACATAAGGTTTTTTTATAGACCGCATTTTCATTCTTAACCTCGTTACCAAGCTATAATTTTTTTCAGTGATTAACCTAAAATTGCAGCATTTCCTATTGGTATACGCAGTATCTCCTATCTTCTCCCTCATACATTATAATAAAAATAATATGAAATGGAGTATGATTGATTTACCGGAAAAAAATAGATTTCTATTTAAATATTTTTAAAGAGAAATGTTTTTACCATCCAAATTCCTTCCCATATTGTAGAGCATATACTGAAGAAAAAAACAGGAAGAAAAGAGGTCACAAAAAAACCCAGCTTGTTTTTTTCTGTATGGAGGTAGACTTTCCAGAGAGGAAGGCAAAGTAAAAACCCTCCTGATCCCTACTTCTAAATTGCAGTTCAAATCTACTTCATTACCAAAGTAGAAAGTTGTTACCACATCATGTCTGTGTACATGACATTTATCTGCTTGTTATAATCATGTTTCCAGGGCTGAGGTACTGGGTAATTAATTCTTTCAGTGTCTGGCACAAGATTGCACTTATACTAGATATTCCAAGGTGCTGAAGATGCCATTCAGGTGTTCTGTTCTCTTGTGGAGCAGTTCTTACTGAGCAAAGTAGATGTAACCAATTTCTACTGTAATTGTCAGCTTTACAGCTACAGAACAGGCTTCGCTTTCCAGGATCCCTGGATTATAAAACTCAAGGAGATACAAAGGCCGAGAGAAAAAAACACCAGCTATTAATTTGACAAAAAAATTACCATGGGACTAGTGTTAATGTAAGCAAATAGATAGTAGAAAATATTTAATTAATTTTACCTTGCTTTTAGCTTTTTAGGGCACTGGGTAGAAGAAAAACAAATTCTTGATTTAAAATCCAAGAGTATCACAGTCAGCAGATTGTCAGATTGTGAATTTCAGATGTTTTAACCAGATGTACAATTCACAAGTAAATCATAAGTCATTCTGCAAGCCGTAACAGTTAATAAATAGAGTTTGTAATTCACACAGGCTAGAAATAATTCCCATTTACATTTTTCTTTAGAGTTTTTACAAGTATAATAATCTTCTCTCTTTTACCCCCCAACCATCATGGCTACAACAGCACAATTGTACAGAAATCATCAGTTCAACTCAGCAGTGCTATTGAGAGAGGGCTGCACATGCTGAAATTCCTCCTGGCTGGCTGTGCAGCCTACAAATCTGCCCATGCTCCTTAGGCAATTCCTGACACCTATAGGAAGTGTGGGTAGGCCTGTGAGGTTGGGGGAATAGTTTGCAGCATAATCTGAAACGTATGGCAAGGCTTTTGCACTGTTTTTTCATACATAAGATAAAAAGTTCAAATTGTTTAAGGCTCAAGTTCTTAGGTCAAATTTCACTGGAAGAGTTAGGACCATTGATAAGCTAAACATGAAGGCAAAGTGCCACCTAAGGAGAGGACCAGAGTGCTGGATGGGGACTTGGAATGTATCGTGATCTCTAAAATGTGCTAGAAGTAATGTCAAATGTAGGCTCTATTCTGGCCAAGCTCTGTGAAAGTATGAAGGCTTCTGTCTGTGGAAAAGCCTGCTCCTCAACTTTGTGGAAGAGGTAAATGATGTGTTTTTTCCTACCAGACAGTGCTGAAGTCTGTACTGAAAGGCAGAGATGAGCCTACTATTATGGGGCCAAATAAAGGTACATAGCAGCGATCTAGGAACATGCTTCTACGGCACTGATGGATGCCCAACACCATTTTTAAGGCTTAAAGAGCCAAAGAACCTTAAAAATGTTCCCACTCCCCAGAATGCTGCATGGGAGTGGGAGAGGACTGCACGTGTACATAGGCAGTATGTTAATTGAATGGTGAAGTTGTATAACGTGTCGTGCTTGCTCATCCAACTGAAGTATCTGTGCACTAAACAGGACCTTTTCTCTGTCTGTTCTGCATGAACACCATCAACTGCATTCCAGATGTAAAAGAAGTTGTGGAAACAGAAAATATGGGAGAAATGTAGTTTAACTTTCAGTTCCCAAATTATGGCTCTTTTTCACATTGTAATAATTGCAAACAAGGCCAGTCCTTGCATCTTCTAGACTATTAGTTGGAAAGCAAATCTCCTGTGGTTTGGGAGTAGAATGACTTTGATACGGTATCATTGGTGTAGACTGAAACCCACAGTGGATCTGCCCTTTTTTGTATTGAAGTCATCCCAAAGTCATTTTTACAGTGACTTTTTCTGACTGAATCTGCTTTTACTCCTGCTATTCTTCTCTTTTCTCCCAACAGTGCACCAACATATCAGCTTGAGCTTGAAATAATAATAACATTTTAGATAGTTTATGACACAGCCTTAACCTTCTTTAATAGCAGTTTTATGTATTCAATATTCTGCTGCACTGTTGGCTTGCAGTCTTTCAGAAGCGCTGGTCACTAAATAAAATAAAGTTCATATTTATTGCTATGTGTCATCTAAAAGCAATCACTCAAAACAAGAATTATAAGATCTTCTACAGATGAAAATGTTTTTGTGATGGAAGTTGGCAAGGCCAATCTGTTATCATGAGGCATGGAGAAGAAAGGCCAATGTTCTTGACTGTTTAGTGAACGCACTTATTTTCTTTTTGCAATTTTCATTATGGCAAATTGTTTGACCTAGCAGAGAGACACCTTCTCAAGGCTGGGATCATATTGTTTTGCTAGTATAATTCCATCACAGTCAACAATGGATATAAATGGAAAAATGAGGCAGAAAGGTACAACAGTATAGAATGATATGTTTTCAGATCAGTAATCAGTGTCTGTTTAAAATAAAATAGAAATATATTAAATTATATGCTTTGACTCCATTTTATTAAAGTGAAGTGAAGTTTTATTGCTAGTGTTATGATCAAATGAAGGAAAATAGGGGTAGTGAGAGCTATGCACAGGAGAATATAGGCAAGCAGCTAAAAATCTGCTATATTAACCTAACAGTTTTTGACATTCTGTAAAGTCATTGAGATGTGATTTTTCATCCAAAGCTAAAAAGTTTCTGTGGTAGTATTAGTTAATAAAAAAGGGTAAATAGAACTCCTGGATATTGTGTATATCTCCATTGCAAGAGACACATATGTTTGATTTTTTTAGGACAGTGTAAAAGAATAAAAATGCTAATTTTTCTCATCTAAATTCTAGAGAATAAATAGAGAAATAATAGCCAAAATAGTGAAAATTACTTCCAGAATAGTAACTTCTACAAACAAAAGCACTACTTTTTCCATTACCTTACCTGGTCAATACAGTGGCATTTAACTGTACATATTCTTACCTCCTTTTTAAAATGGATTTATTTCTTTTTTTGTTAGATTTTTCAATGTAATGAAAATATCAAGCCTAAGGTCATTCTTTCTTCAGTTTTTATAAGTTAGTAAATATTACTTTACAGTATAAACCAGTATGTGAAGGAGCAGCAGCCCTTAATTTATGCTTATGCAGCCCAGTACTCATGTGCAGTTACACTGGACCAAATTTAACAATACTGAAGGAGGAAAAACAGGCATGGGTTGATCTTATGAACTTTTAAAGACGTGAGGTGCTTGCTTATGTCTGTAGTTCCACAGAAGTTAAATTGAATTATGCAAATAAGACCACATGTGTACATGCTGTCAGGTTCCAGTTAATAAATGGTCTTACTCCTCTGTTATTTTCATGAAATATACAAAAAAGATGCTTATGTAGACACTTCCTCAAAAAATATGAATAAAATTTTCTATGGGATGAGAAAAATAACACCATTTAATCTGGCTGTGAATGAAACTGCAAATATAGTGTTTCACTTTCTGAATTTCTGAACTGTTTTAATTACATTATGAATTTATCTCCATATGGTTACTGACATGCATTGAAAGTGTAGTTATTAGCCATTTGAATTTATATTGCTCTGGTTTTTGGTGGGGCCTGATTCTAATTTGCATGAAGTTTCTGACACCTGCTGAGCAATGGAGAGGAGCATTTAAAAAGATCTGCTGAGATTTTCCCCCTATTTACAGCCTCATAACATGGCCCAAAGCAGGTGCAGCTACCTTAGTGCAAATTATAATCAGACCCAATACTTTCATGTACCTTTATTTTAGATCTTGGCATTGCAGGTGTAAATATGTACCCACATCATAAGAGAGCAGACAATTACTATAAACTTGTCTTTTATGTGGCAGTGATCTCTGGAAGGAATCACTGCCTATGTACACACACACACACACATAAAGACCCACAGGACTGTCTGCAAACACCAGTGCCTTTCTGAGCTTCATCAGCAGAGATGCACAAGGATTATAATAATCTTCAGTAGCTTTTGCCAGCTCTTGCAGTACTGCTCAAGCGTGCGACTCAAACACACAAACACACAATCACACAGGTATTGTGCCCTGCCTCACATGGCTTTTGGATCAGCAGTGCTTTGACTTCTTGAGAGATGCTGAGAGAAGTGAATCTAGTGTTTGGTCTTAGTTTCCTCCGGATGTGCAAGATATGATAAAAAGACATCTGCCTTGCCATGTATTAGGTCATGTTCAGACTTAGTAGTAGTTCAGACTATTGCAAGCCAGCTCAGAGAAATGGGAGGAAATACTGCTGTGCCCTTTCTCTCACATCCCTGCATCGATTTGTTTTTGACTAGTCCTGCACTCAGAGGTAGCTGAATGTGGAGTGGAAATTGCTGCCTTGAAATAGTGAAGACTTAGTAAATTAAGGTTATTGTATTTAGTCACTGTTTGCCAAGATACTTCTTTAAAACACAATTTTTTAATTTTGCTTTTACTTACGCTTTTTAGAATTAGGTGAAGGTTTTTTAGCTTGAGACCATGACAAATTCAACTGTTTAACAATCTAATTTTAAAAAAGGTATTTCTGACTGACCTATGAGTTACAAACCAACTCAGTCTTTCTTATTCTCTGTTTCATTTTTGAGCTTTATTGATAGTGGTGAGTCAAATGAAAAAGACTTCACATATGTTAGTGGTTACTGGAATTGTTAATACAGTCAGCAATGACTTGCCATAGCATTGGATGAAAATGTTTTTATGGAAAAGATCTCTGAGTGGGAGCTCATTTTGAACATACTTTAAGGAGTGTCTGGCCATGTTTGTCCCCTCTTCCAAAAATTTGAGAAGTCTGCTATATCTAATTTACCAAACACTTAAAATTGTTGTAAAACCTCCTTTTAAAAAAGAGGTTTTATCCATTTTCTGAACACTCTGAATTTAACAGGCTGACATCTGAGATTTACTAATGAAACCCATTTAAGCTACAAGAAGAAAATACCAGTCCATATTTTCACTTTGGTTTCTTCAACTCTATTAATTTCAATGGAGTTAACCAACAGAAAGATGCTGGTCCTGAAAGCATACATATCCATGACCTCATATCATTAAATCATGACTGATCAGACTATCTGAAGTCCAGATGTTGTCTGTGTGATTTCTCCTGCATCGTCTTCCTTTAAGACAGGGTAAACAAATAACAAAATGCAGGCACTCAAAGGAGCCCTTACATCAAAGATGTTGCTCACCTGTTTAAACCATGCGCTCTCTAAGTGCACTGCTTAATTGAAGTAATAGTGAGAACAATCAAGCTGACTGGGTTGTTTTTTCAGTGTTTATTAGGCTGTAAAGACTGAATACACTTTTTCCCAAATGTGAGGATTCCTTGTCATAAGCAACAGGCATAATCCAGATGAGTGTGCTGTCTGCTAATTTGCCTTTATAAATTGCAGTCTGAGAGCAATCAGGGGAGTGAACATTTGACCTAGTCTAAAATCAATGTAAACTATCAGTTACGGACAACTTTTATCATATATCTTAAGAGAAAATTTATCATCAAATGGAGTAATTAAGTATGGCTCCTCCATATCTTACAATTTTTGCAGAAAAGTATTTATTTTAAGAATCCAAAATAAATTTAAATTACTGCACACTTCTGACATTCCCTATCCTACACTTTCCAAAACTGGATTCAATTTTATCTTCTTTATAGGCTTTGAGAATATTTTAGAAGCTGTTTTAGCATACTATTTTATCTTCATGAGGCTTTTTTGAACCAGCTCAAATTCTTCAAGACTGCATAGAAACTGTTTTTATAATAATTCTGTTTTGGGTATTTTGACAATTGTGACAGCAAGCACTTGTGATTGTATAGCAATGGATGATAAAAGAATAGTCTGGGCTTTCTCTGGAAGTTACCATTGAGAACAGATGAACTGTCAGAGCTTTAAGCGACAGAAGTCACGTCCACACTACTGAGATGCCAATTAGCCAACTTTGAACACAGTCCATTTGTCAGATTTTAGGGAGCGAGCATTGCTGGTAGCTGGAAGCAAGAGACACTTCTCTACAGGGAAAGCTATTACTGGCATAACACATGGAAATATTCAATTGCTCTCTACAAGCTGTAACTTCTGTTTCATCAGCAAGTATGGAAGCAAACCCGGCCAGGCTTTCTGACTAACAATTGTAGCACAGCTGACTTTCATCAGATTTTGATAACTTCATCAGAGACAGGTACCAGTCTCTGGATTTTGACATTGTCAATTTAATATAACTTGATAAAATCTCTGAACCAGATTAAAACACTCTGATAAGTTTCACCTTTTAAACTTTTCTTGATGCTTTGTGCGAATATCCTAGGGCACAATATGAATATTAATAATAATGTCTAAGGTAATGCAGATCTGTCAGCCAAAACAAAATATTTCCATTCTTTATCTCTTTTTTTTTCCACTTATTTTGTCTATCAATGGTGGTTGTTGGAGTATAGAAGCAGTCATGTACCCAATATTTCTCTGTTTAGGTTTTTTGGGAAAATGTCTGTAAATAAACTGTGTGAGCTTCTACAGAACTATGACTGAAGCTAGTTATTTAAAAATAAATCACAGGGTAGTTTTTTTAAAAAAGATCAATAAATATATATGGACTGCAGTTAAACATACACCTTTTCATAGTCTGATTTTGGTATTAAAACCAGATTTGAACAGTATTTTTGAAACAACACATTGTGGTAGAAACAATGGAAATACTAAGAAGTGACTTCTTTCATAGAAAAAGAGGATTTATGTGTATTAGTCAGAGGACTAGTACTTTCCTTTTGTTTAACCATTTTTAGACATTCTCTGAGCCTCCTCCTTTAAGTCCTACATCAGTGACTTAAGCCATTGCTTCTTTTATGAAAGGCCAGATCTCGAAGGAGGGGATACTTGCAAATGTTTTACTCTCAGTGAGACTGGCCCAACAGGCTGCACCCTGTTACCCAGACTAAAATAACAGTGATACCAAATCTTTGCATACTCATGTGGGGCCCATTCTCTCTCTTCTAAAAATCACTGCAGCAGAGTTTGTATCAGCTTGTGGCCCATTCCTCTCTAGTGGGGCTGCTTTGTTGGGGCCCATGTTTACCCTTGTAACCTATTTAGATTATCAGTTCCCTGGTCCTTGGCCCCTTTTTTGTTTACCTGACACTTTTAGGGCACAATAATTAAAGATATAATGGATATCAAAATACATGGCATGCCCCAGTTGACCTTCATCTCACTTATGAGGCAGGATCACTTACAGCAGGAGAAAAGGGGTATAACGAATAGCTTTAAAATTCCATTTCTCATTTATTTGGTAGGATGCTTTTTATTTCAAGTTGAATCTTTCCATGATTCTCACTAATCTAACTGAATCCAGTCTAACTGTGTCATCCATGTGACCAGGACACACTTTTTTTTTCCTTTGGTAACTTCATCCCTTGCTGCTCAGCTGCTCAGACAAGAACAGAACTAAAATTCCATTTGCTTCTTAAGAGCAGTGAGCAATGATTGTTCATTAAGTCTGAGAAATATCTTTAATAGCAGTTTTGCCTGACCTGATCATCTTTCACTGCCTTCTGGAGAGGTTTGCTAAGAGATCCTATTTTTCAAACTCCATACTCCAAATTGAATCTGGAGTCTAGCTTCTGATAACATTAAGTGAGATAAGAAGTTAGAGGGAAGTTAGATGACACTCTGTCATATGATCAGAAAGTTCATTAAGATGACATCCATTTTCTGACTTTCATCAAGTTTCTCAAGTAAATTCTGTTACCATTGCAAAAGGAGTTTCTTTCATTTGCAATAAACACATGCCTTGCCCACAGACTAAGGAAGCCCCTTCTAATATTTTGGTTATGTTTGAGTTTTTGCCTTAATTTTGTAATTCAATATTGCAATTCATTGAATAACTGAAAAAAAAAATCACTTCTTCCTTGTCAAATATAGATGTTTGTAGATGTTATAATATTCCCTGTACTCTTTCTTTAGCAAATCTTAACAGTTCTTTTAATCCTTCTTCAAAAGGATCCTCTCTAATCTACACATAGCTTCTCAGTTTTTTTTCTGAATTATGTTTAGTTCACTGTCACCTTTCCAGTACTAGAGTGCCAAAAGCTGTGTACAGATTCCATGTGCAGTCTCACCAAAGCCACAGGGAGAAAGATTATCACCTTATTGGGCTGTGATACAATATTTCTCCAACACAGAGCCAGTTGCTGTTTTGGCTTCTTTAGGTCTTCACTGTAAGGTTTAATTTACCATGCTTGGCTCTCTCTTTGAGCTTTCTAGTATGTTCTTTCTATAGAATTGCAGTGCATAACAAAGCGTGACTTGGATTTTTGGAGGAAGGATTTAATTCTTAATATTTTTACTCATATTTCTAACATTTAAGAGAGTTTTTTATGATTACTCTTTGACTAAAATATAAAACTAGCAAATTTATTATTAAATTATATCTGATATATGAAATATATAGAATATTTATTTTCTACTTCCTTTAAATTATCACTGTTAAAGCATTCTGGTCTCCTATTTGTGGCAATTTTTGCTTGCTGTTGCTAAAACAATGGTCATATCTGAAATGATTTCAATACATTTTTAATAAGATTTTGTGAGAGATATTTTGCAAAGTCTGTTGATACATCAGACTCTAAAGACAAAACAAGTGCAATCCCAGAACGATCTTTCCTGTGTCTGGTTTTATAAGCATTTTGCTATTGATTGAGACTGAATTTTTTTCTACCCTCTGTTTCACAATGTAGATCAGACCAAAAGGTTGGGAGGGTCTGTAGAAGGCAGATTAAAACTGAAAACGGTGATGGAAAAACATCACCAAATGTTGGATAAACATTCTGAAATCGGTAAGGTGACATCCAATACAGGCAGGCCCCTAGATGGAAACACCAACACATTGTGAATTGATTAGCTGTGCAAAATCACTGCTGATAATTATCTGGCCCCAAACTGAATAGGAATCACTCCACAAATGTGATGCTGGATGAAAAAGAAAGCAAATGCTCTTCTGAAGTGTGGAACAGGAGTGTGATCTAATTATGCCGTGATTTTTAGTACTGCTGGGGCTCTCCAGGACCACTGTACTCCACTTGCAACATCACACTTAAATGTGTGGACAGTTTGGAGAAAGCTGAGAGAATGCCAGCAAGAACACAAGGGTTAGTAATGAAAGGTTGATAGAATTTATTGCTAAAGAAGCAGCTGAATGTAATAATCACCTGATAGAAATGTTGTAGTGAAAAAGACAATGATATGTGGGTTTTATTTCCCTGTTTCTACTTACAATAAAAAGAAAGAAATTGATCTGTTTGAAACACATGATGTTGTTCTGATGTTAGGAAATCCTTTTGATTTATAGGAAAAGAGTTGGGAGCAGGCTATCTGTGGAAGTTTTGCAAGCTTTTGCAGAGAATTTTGGAGAAAAGAAATAGGCTAACTATTATCTATTCTGTCTCAGAGCAAGGAGAACTCCTCTTAAGACCTCATCTAGCTCCCTATAGTCATATATCTCCATGTACAGATCTGTTTCCACCTCTCAGAATTAAAGCAATATAAACTGAGACAGAGAGGACTGACTTGATACAAACTCCTTAATTTATAGCCCAGCCAGCCTCCAGAGCCCTCTTGCAAATGTTAGTCCAGCTTGTTGTAGAAATACACTGACAAATTTCATTGATAACAGCAGTTCATTGAAACTTTTTGGGTTCAGCAGAAGGGAAGGTAGAGATCTGAGGAAAACATGCCTGTCTCCAGGTGAGTCTGACCTAGGGAACAGCAGTAAAAACTTTGGGCTCCTGACCCAGGCATAGAGAAATAACAGATTTTCTTTGCTTCTTAACTATCCATACCACCTTTCCTTCTCTTTTTTACAGACCAAACTTGAAAAAAAGGAAAAAAAAAAACCAAACCTGCAGTGTGGGCAGCTCAGTCATATTTTGAATCATTAGTAAGATAATTCTCCTGATCATTTATTACCTGGTCTAATTTCTCATTAGTGTACTTTTTCTTCTTGATATCTTCAAATATTCTTTTATTCACTGTTTCTTCTTTAACTAAAATTACCTCAGTGCACATTCACTTCATCTTATCTTTGTCCAGCTCTGCTCATTTATATACAATTCTTTCAATTTCCAGAACATTCTTGCTGCCCTCCATTCTTTGTGTAGACGTTTGGGAAACTATACTGACTGCTTGCCATTTTCTTTCCTTTACCAGCAGGATTATATTGTATTCTGACGCCTTTCAGGAGTCTCAGCATCCTTGAACTTCAATATCTACCACTCTAGGAATCCATTCTTTAGCATGCACCAAAGGACTAATGGGCACTACCAGGGAGCATCCCCATTATTTAAAATCAGCTCACAGAATGAAGAATTGCAGTAATGAAAGTTAGATCCATGTTGAACATTCTTTGTCTAGAATCTTTACTTTTACAACTCACAAAATTGCCTCTTGTATACCTTAATTTTCAGATTTGCACTCCATTATTTTGCCACCTTGCAAATACAAAGGAGCTATATACAGGCCTTATGCAGCCTTCTATAGGTATTCAGGAACTATAACCAGCCCTAGAATTTATTACCTGTATAGAGAGGTGAGGAGAGAAATATTCCAAAACCACACTGGACCTCATTTTATTTGTCACTGTTTTGTTGACATGGGTAATAGGATTCAAGTGAAAGTAGTATGAAGGATTACTCCTTTGACAGCTGTCAAACAAGGAAACTGTGAACCCCTCTTTGCATTTTTCACACTGTTTCTAAAAGGAACAGCTATCAGAAAACCAAATGGAGAACGAAAGCTGGTCATTAATTTGCACTGGCCATCCAAAAGTGTTCAGCCAGCTTGAAGTGTTTTCTGTATTTGGTTACTATAACCCTCACTGGATTACTCCATTGGTATTACCTGGAGCACTCCATTAGATTTTACCTGATTTTTCTATGGCCACCTCTCAACAGTTCTGGAATATCTCACAGCCATTAAATTTGTCTATCCCCACACCAATCCCACAAAGCCACAGTTTTTACTGCTTTCTACATAGGAAAAGTGAGTGCCAGATAAATGCCATGTTTAAAGTCATAAAGGCTTGCAGCAAATCCCAGGTCTATAGGAACCCTAACATTACATGTTAGTTCAGGTTATTGAGAGCAGAAATACCTGAAGATGGAATTAAATGAAATAACCTTTAAATAATAAGAAAAATAATCATTGGCTGTGGCCTCTACGCATCCTTCTTCTTTAGGGGCAGCAAGTGACTTCTGCTAAATGTAATGAAACTGGAAAATAAAGTTTGACAAAATCAATAGATTCTGAATGTCCTCCTCAACTTTGATTTGAAACACCACATTTTAGTACCTGCAGTCCCTTTAATGAAATAATGCCAGTCAGTTCTGCAGAAAACTGGATACAGTGGTCCCAGCTAATAAAACCTGCAATTTCTTGGGACTGTAGATACAGAAGTTCATGACTGAGTGGTTTAAAGAGTAAAGATTTTATTTGTGCTAGGGATCCATGAAAGACAGGCACCAAGAAAGGTGAAACCATAAGATGCAGAGGTATATGTCATCAGGTACTGATGCAGTCATAGGTAGATGCAGGTAAACGGAACTGCTCCACTTTTAATTTAGAATAATTTTATAATATTTCTTATCACGTCTGTGTTTACCATTATAGCATTGTCTGCAAAATTAACACATGTAGTACTTCTAAAAATTGGGATTTTACAGTTTTTGCAGCCTTCACTTGTAAAACAGTAGCTACAGTTTGAACTTGAAATATGCCCCTTCAACCTTTTAATTGATGGAATATATTGAGATGTAGAAATGTAAATAGACATACAAGGGGAAACCTATTAACTAGATGACATTCTTGATTTACAAAAGCAAAGGAAGACTGACAAACAGGGCAGATAGTGCCTATGCATTGTCTTATGGGAAGATCCATGTGTGTTGGATAAGGGAAGCAATACCCCATCATCCGCACCATCCTCCGCTTGCTCTTGAGGAACACGTTTCAGATAATGCAGCTAGAAAAGGCTCTGTAGATGAAAGCAAGAGATAGTGGGCACAGACAAAGTCAGCCCATGAGCCATAGCATGCAGTGTTCAGAGAACAAAGCAGAGACTGGAAAATGCAATACAGCAACAAAGCAAAAAGCATATTAAATAGTTGTATGGAGTGAAGTGGACTTGCAAAAATAAAAAAAAAATTGTGGTGACCTCCTATAAAGCTCCTCTTTCTGCAGATTATCAATTTTGCTCTATTGATAATTATGGAGAAAGAAAAAGGAGAAACTATTGTCTGTATTGTATACCCTTGGTATAACAGAAGGAAATCTCAGATGCGTTCAAATGAAATATTTAATTTAATTTTCTTGGCACTGCAGTGGCACTTGGACCACTCAGTCAAGCCACACATGCGTGGCTATTGGGAATTGCAGATCTGCATTTGCTCTTGCATGTTTTACTTATTCATTCATTTTTCAGTCAGTGTTCTTCCTGGGGCCTGATGGGAGCCCCAGATCTGGGCTCAGGCCCCAGAATTACCAAGAAAGGGGGCTAATAAAAAAGTACTTCAGTTGACTGCTTAGTAACCAGGTGAAGTTGAGATTGATTTGGAGTAAATTTGAACTGTGCCCTACTACAGGAATGAGCAAAGTAAATTACTTGTTCCTGTATTAAAGCAAGGTAACAACTGTGAAGATAGATACCTTTATTTTCCAAATCTCTTGAGCAGACGCTAAGTCAATCTTACTAAACAGACAGCAAATATTGTAAGATCTGATTAGTGTATAAGCTGATGGCTTTTTAACCCTAAAACCTTTATGACCCATCTCCGCAGGCAGGGAGAGTATGTTTTGATGTTGTCCTGGATTACAGTCTACAGTTGCTAGAGAATGACTGACAGCTTAGAAAATCAAACCAACACTTCTTTTGTACGCACATATGCGTGTCTGTATATGTATTTCTAGCCATAAAACTTTAGAAAATTCAAAAGCAACTTGAGCACCATGTTGATTGGGTCCTATGCAGATTTTATTCCAGCAAAATTCCCGTTTGATTCAGAAAAATTGGGAAAGGATGGCAAAGACCTGTCCTTAATCATCAGAATGGCATTTTTCTGTAGCAATTTATGTCCCTTGCTGGTCCACATACAAAATTCTTAGATATATATCCTATATCTTTCTGCCAGGATCTGAGTCCAGACAAAATCAAGGTTGGCAATGAGTAGGACTAAAAGTAATTTTCAAATGCTCTGTTTTAAACTAATTTATCAATATTTGTGAGCCAAAAGTAGCTTCAGCCTGTTACTGCAGATCGAGGTCTGCTGAAGACTTTCATCAGGCTTGACTCTTAAGCACATCAGTCATCATTTAGATACAAACATGTCTGCTAACTTGCAGAAAGTAAAATATGTGTATTTGTCCTTGCAGGAGGATGGGCTTTGAATTATGGGTGAAACTTCACAAATTGTTTTGTCACTGACTTGTTTCACAACTTTACTTTAAGTACCAAAATTAATTAATTCACAGCATACGTCAAATTGCAGGAAACTTTTCTCTTTACATAGACCTCAAAAGACCTCAAAAACATCTTAAGACAATGGTGTAAACAGTGTAGAAAGGATCCAAAAATACTGCAGCTGCATGCCATTCTTCAGTCATTTGTAAGCTCATTATAAGTGCTTATTTATAAATCCCTAGAAATAGGTGTATCTGATAGATCTGCTGATAGATCCTGAACCAGAGTCACACAAATGGCAAGTTGTAATTAGACAGGGGGTGGGGGAATGAGTTTGATGTTCTGCCAGAGCTCATTAAAACAGGTTGTGCACTCCAATGCACAGAACATCGCACATGACTGGTAACAGAACAGCATAGTACTGGCTGGATAGGGAGGAGAACATGAAATTATTTTTCTAAAAACTCGGAAAAAAATTGAGAAGAATGGGGAAGTAAAAAGAAGAGTGATTCTTCTTTTCAAGGACTGAGATAATGCTGTTCTGACCATATGTTGGTAAACCAAAACGCAATTGTGTTTTACCATTTATTAGCAGGGCAGAGGTTTTCTGCTCAGAGGTGCCAAGGCCAGAGTCAGTGTCTGTACTGCCTAATCTGACTGGCATTTTTTTGGCAAGGTACACACATTTTTTGGCAGATCTGGTGGCTGCACTTGCCAATCATGTCCTATACATTCCTGTGCACTTGTGTTTGACAGTATAAAAAGATGTGTGTGGTGCAGCGAGCTGCCATTTCTCGTTAAAGCTGACGCAGTTTTAGAAAGCATTTGATCTGGGGATAACTTTTATGCATTCTTACTCATCCTTGCTTTCTAATGGCCAGTTTTTGACCCTGAAGGATGCTCTTAATATGCAGATAACATAGATCACCACTTGTCCCAGCAAGGTCAAACGAAACACGAATTGCTGTCTGGCAGCCTTGGCTTTGATGTGCTTACTTTGGCCAGGCAGAACAGACACCATGCGTGTGGCAGCAGAAGAGAGGGGGAAAAGTACTGCTGAATGCACTAACTGACTCTTGAAGCTTATTTTGCAAACAAATGTTCTGTAGTTCACAGAAAGGTAAAAAACAGTGAAGCAGGAGCATGTACAGCAAAATAGCCTTATGTGCATTGATACCAACTAAAAAAAATGAAGAAAATAAATACTGTATAAAATACTACAAAATTGTGATAAATGAGCAAATGTAGACTTGAAATGAAGGGTTCAGGTAAGCTGTTTAGTAACCAATTAACAAAATGAGTGTAATGATGATTTCTGTTAAAAATGCAAGAATATTTCCCTTCTGCTTATTCCCACATAAGAGGAAGCTTTGGTGAGTCTTAAGGTTATTTCAGTCATAGCATGTCAGAACAGGAGGCCAAATTTCAGCACCTCTTCTGCACAGATCTTGAGAGAGAACATATGTCCTTAAAGGTCTAACATTATCTGTTAAATGCTTTTTTGGCTTTTATAAACTTTATCTTAGACAGTGTAAGATATTATTATTCTGTAAATCCTGTACCAAGTAAAATATCATTCTCATTTATATAGGGCAGGTGAGAGGATTTATCCCCAGTTTGGCTAAACTGAAAAAATGAACAGAAATTCAGTTAGTAAATAGTATCTCCCAGCAGACTAGATTTGTGATTCCTTGTTTGAATGCCATTCTGATATCCTATGGATATATTGTGTCCATATTACATGAACAGTATTACCTCTGTTCATTACTTATTGATCAGACATAATAAAACTCCCTGGATCTAGGTCTGATTTCAGCTGTAATCCTATAAATCGAATGGAAAAGCAAAGCTGATAACTTTTTCTCAGTAGCGAGGGGTGAATCCAGACTGAACACCTGCCAGCCATTCCTAATCCAAATCATGAACAAATGACCACATATGAGGTACTGACAGAAATGCTAATGAAAAAAAACTCTTCTCTATTCTGGGGAAAACAAATAGGAGAATCAGCTCTAAGGCTTGCTTTGATAGCTGCTCTGGAGTTGGTGGCCGTATGTAGATTGACAATTGCTGAGCATCTGGGATAGAGATTCTCTCCTGTACACAGTAATTCGGGACTGTACTTTACAAACTAAGACAACCATGGAAATTATGGCTATTTGGAAAGTTTCAGTGCCTCTGCTTCTAATGCTCTATTATGTTCTCAGCTACAGTCATAACTGCTTTCAAACTATGACAATGGTTGGACAAACTTTGCAAATGCATGAAAATGTTTTCATGACAAAATCCAAGGAACAGCAGAGAAAGGTCCTGGAAAAGGTGAATTTTCAGGCTCTGGGGTACGTTATAACTGATGAAATGGAGCAGTCAGCTGTGATATCAGCACCTCTGGACCAAGAGATTTTAGGATGTAGATGAAGACCAAAATGCCTTAAACTTGTTTAAGGCATCATACAAATTCTCAACTTAGAATAATCAAAACCTGTAATTATTCCTAATACTAAACATACAAATTAATGGTAAAGGCTGGGAATATGTCCAGGCCTCTACAATACTTCCTACATTTACACTCTTCCTTATGCAGAGTTTCTTTTTGTAAATGTATGAACAGGTGTTAAGATGAACCAGTAAAGAGGTTACAAGAATATTAATTGCTGCTTTGAAGTGTTATCTTTAGGGAAAGTAAATTAAAACATAAACAAAGCAAGTAATAAGTATGCTCCTGAGGCAACAGATAAGACTCGCTCAGAGAAGTTTCAGCACCAAGTGACCCAGCATTTTATTGCCACTGAGGGAGCAGAAAGGCTGTCCTCTATCACAAGAGACCATTTCTGAAGTCAGGGAAGTATTTAAAGTGGATACCAATTTCTTCTTGTTCTGAAGTGGGAAGTTCAGAGCTTTTACACCAGTTCTTCACCAAAGGACTATCCTTTAATTAGCTGAATCTGCACGTCTGGCTAAATGGGTGCTATAGCTGTCTTGTGCAATGTATCTGGAGGTCTGGCACACTCTTTATGTGATAAACTTGTCCGTCTGGGTATTTGAGAGGTTTTTTTTACCTGAGCAAATTCCTAGGATGCTTGGTTGCAGTTCTGTCCCAGCTGGGACAGCACTTGCAACCTTGAAGTTTATATGATAGGTGAATGAAGTCTGGATAAAGGCAAGGAAATTAATCTTTCTTTGGCAAGAATAATTTTGCCATCAAATGCAATGGTACATAAAAGATTTTTATCCAGTGTATGTAAATCTGACTATTTTCTTTTGATCACAGGGCTCTCTTGATCTTAGTTGTATGGCATGACCCATTCAGAATCAAAGTGCTATTGGGTGTCAGTTACTGTAATAAATTCCCAAGGTATATTCCAAGCTCTGGTTTGCTTGCTAGGTTTTGGTCCTATTCAGTCATTTTTGTTTCAGTTCTAGGATTTGACATTTCATATTAATAAATGGTGTTTGTGAGACAGTGGGCATTAATACCCAAGTGGGTAGGAGCTTTACTGACCCTGACATTTGATGAAGAGCTCATCTACCTACATAAATCAGCTTGGTTACTGGAAGACTTTGTGATGTGTTTATTTCTGAACAATAACATAAGCCAAACAGATACATCAGCAAAGGGAAAGAAAGAACATATCAGCAGGAGTCTGAATGGAGACCAAATACTGAAGAGAATGAAACCTTATCTCCGGATGCAGGAGCTGGCATTCCCTGCTGCCAACAGCTTTCACAAACCAAAGAAGAGAGAGAAATGCTTTATAAAAATTATAAAGAAGTTGGGAGACCCCCTTAGATAACTATCCACCTACATGTAGCTGTCCCAGAAAACCCAAACAGCAGGAATAAAATCCAATAAATGCTTATTCTTCAGTACAGCCAAATGTCAGCTATGGGGCTTCAGTGAAATGAACAAGCTCTGTCCTGAGTAAATATATATATTAATAGCTTGGAGCTGCACTATCAAAGAAAAACAGCTGAACAGCGGAACAGCAAAACAAAGAAGCTCTGAGGCCTTCCACTGCCTACAGCAATATGCAGTTCAAGATGAATACTCTGCTCATTTCCATTCTAAACTAAACTCTATCTTCAATGCCATCAATATTATCAGTGTCATTACTGCAACTGCAGCATGAGTTTGATGCAATAGCTATTAATTAGACCATTTTGCCTCCTCCAACAACAATCCTAGTGCATCAGTTCCTAATGGACTTTATCTTATTGTATTTTGATTTTGCTCAGAGCAGCCTTTCTGAATTGTAAGTTACTGAAAGGTAATTCACAGTACAGCAAAGGTTATAGAATACCCTTCATACTTTACCAGCTCATCTGCTTCACAACATTACACACCAACAGCATAAACAGCCAACTCAATAATGAAGAATGCTGACATAAAAGATAGCACCCTACAATCACATACTCCAAGTCTTTTCACTCCTCTCTGGGTGGTCAGCAAGGTGAACAAAATTGGGAATGTCAAAGACAGAGTGCAAATCAGTTAAAACTTCACTTTCAGAGGAAAGAACTACTCATCCTTAAAACATCATCAGCTGTTCCATTTTACACCACAGTGGTTGTCCTGTATAGCTTTGATACTTCTGGATTTAAACAATGACTTTAAATCTCATTGTTTCTTTTGTCAGCCTATAGGTATATTTAGCATGTTATCTAACTTGCTGGTTGAAGTCTTTCCATTGGCACATGAAACAGCAGCAAGTTAATTTGCATTGTAGGAGCACAGGTTGCTGCATCATCACTGCCCAGGGAGTGATGCACGTCTGCCTGTACTGACATTGCTGTGGCTCCCACCCCCTTTAGTTATTGAGTAGAGATAGGACAAGGAATATATGCCTTTTCTTATTGAGCTCTGTCCCCTCTGGTCCTTTGTGTTTTCACAGTTCCCATCACAAACCAAGATCAGCTGCTCAGCTTCAGCAAAATGAAAAAAGAAAAACTCAGGGTATCTTCTGAAAACCCAGCTCCTTCTGCCTGTTGCAGAAACTAGCCAAAAAAATGTTAAGATTTCATAGTATTTCTACCAACATTCAGCTCCCTTTCCTAATCTGTGCAGGTGACAGTTGTTTTCTACCAATTCATGAAAATGTAAACTGATGTCTACCTATAATTTTGGAAGAGGACAATGGGTTTTATTGATCATTGTTATTGTAATCCTTGCTGCTATGGTGGGTGAGTTTCTGCTTCCTCTCTCAAACAAGTTATCTAAAGTTTAAGAGCTGACCTATCAACCAAGGAAGTTTTGATGTCTATACTCACATACGTATACATAGATAGATAAACACACATATGTTAGTGTGTATGTTAGAATCATCTGTTCCATGAAATTGCTATTTCCTGACTTTGGATTGGGGTATATTTTGAAGGAAAGCACATTCTGGTCAAATTTCATTTCAGTAATTAGTGAGATATGTAGGCTTGGTTTTTTTTTAATGGAAAAGAAACTAAAATGGAGCCTAATTTTTTGAAACTGCAAAATTCTTTGACTCATATTTGGATCCAATTTCTGCTTTTCAGGTTTATCATAACCTATAAGCTGACATGTAACTAAATTGCAGGCATCTGATCCAGCAGCTTCTATGCAAGCAAAACCCCCACTGACTCCTGCTGACTTAAAGAAAGCATCTTATTGCTACTGATGATGAGTTTGAGTTCCCACAAGTGTGAAGCTTTAGGTCCAAATGTGCTGAGAGGCTTAAAAATATCCATGAACAGAACTATAGATAATCAGTGTTGCTGAAATGTCAGAGAAGTTACTCAAAAGTGTCATGATGCAGTTTCCTTATCACTGAAGCTACCCCTGAAAGGAAAGAACTGCTGGGGCTTCCATAATCTTTTTATAAAATCATTATGGCTTCATCCCTTTAGAACACTTGATACTCTTGGCTCCCTGGAGTGGAACAGGAATGAAGGGAGCACATGGGATGCTTAGTCCTGAAATCTTTGATTTTGAGATTCAGTGCAAGTCCTGCCTGAGTGATTTATGAGGTAGAAGTTAGGAAGCAGGCTTGAGGATTTAGCCCTATATGTGTCTCTGGTTTGGACTCACACGTATTTAAAACTCCATTATTGTTTTAATTAAGCTGTTTAAGAATTTGCTGAAAACACTGTCTCCCTTGATTCTTAATGTCTACAGGATATTTCTTATGATAAATATTAATAATTTTCAAGGACATGGATGAATGCATTTTTATAATTATCAAAAACCAGACATACTGGTTTAGTGTTTAAAATTAATTATAGTATGGAAACCAGCATTCCATAAGGGAATTCTATTAACTCATCAGAGTGAGTTCATTTTGCCTTTCAATTTACATTTGTTGAATTTTATTTACTGATTTTGTATTTAACTTCTAAGCACTTACTGAAATCTCAGTTTTTGTAACTAGAGGGCCTTATTCCTAAATGTTTGACTTGATGTGTATTTAATTTAGATCACCACTTATTTGAACCTGTTACAACTACATAAATACAAATAACTTTAGAGGAGAATAGGTGTAATGAATTTTCAAGAAGTTCATACAGTTGCAACATTCTTTATGGCATGAAGATGGAAGATTAGTATTAAGAATTTTAGATTGGTTTTCCTTCAGGATACCTCAGTTTACCATGTTACTGAAAGGCAAAGGTTAGCAAGAACAAATGGCAGTTCAACAATGCTAATTTCAGGTCCCACTAAATGTCCCATCACCTTCTCTGGTTCCCCTGAGGATAAGGATTACATTCCACCCAAGAAATGTATTTCATTGGCCATGCAGTGTTACCAACAATCTTTTTCATAGTGGGAATGATGATCTGCTTACACTTAATGCACCCTGTGATAAATGGGAACCAGCTGCTTAGTGAGTTTCATCAGGTACCTCTCAGCATTTCACCTGGACTTTGCAGATTTCCCTGTTGCCATAGGGACTAATTCTAGCTTCCCAAATCTGTAGCACTGAGACTGGTGGGGAGGTTACAGGTTATGGCTCTAAGTGAGCTGGCAGTGGAAGGATCTCTACCAACACCTGTCTGCAAGAAGCTCCAAGCTTATCTGGTGCATGAGAGGATAGCAACTTGGGATGGGAAAGACTCAGGTAAGGGCTGATGTGCACTGGAGAGTACCTGCGGGGTAGGATTATTGATGCAGGAAAGCAGTACAGAAAAAGTCTAAAAAAACATAGAAGAGGGTTCTTATATTTAATGTGGGGAAGCAGGAAGTCAAGCAATGGAGGAAGGACCTGGACTGCAGTTGCTCACGACACCTGATTTGACTGAAGGTGTTTTCTTTCTGTTTGTGGAGACAAAAACTATTCATCCTAATAGTGCTGGTGTACTTCTGACTCTTTCAGAAGACTGAAGAAATGTAATAAAGAAATTGTCTAGCATTTTGAGAATTCATAAGGATTTGCCCTTTATATTCATGGTGATGTCTTACTGCAAGGGGAGGAGCCACTTTCCTTACATCCCCCCAGTGATCACAGAATGGGGGAACAGTCTATAATGCTTCTAAAGAATTCTTCCTTCACAAAATCCTGTGAAAATCCAAGTCTGAAGTATAGTATTTTTTCATTTGAAGCCCCACTGTACCCTACGCAGGCCATTGAGAAGGTCCTCAGACTTCTGAGTTTTCAGTTTAGTGATTACTGAGGGACTCACAGCAGTTCCACGGTTATCATTACTTCACCTCCAAAATTTTTAGCTGAATCCTAATCCACGGCATATTTTGAAAGTAGTTTAGGAACTGTAGTTTCCTGCACACTCTGTTTTAGAGTCTGCAAAGGGTTACTAATTTATAACAAAAAGGGACACCATTTTAAGGGCAGTTCTGCAAATACAAGCTCTCAGCTCTAATGTATTCTACTTTAGAGTCTCCACCCAATCTCCCCAGTCTTTTAAAGATTGGTTTGGTTCTATTAGCAAAAATAGCACTGAAAGTGGGCACCCTTGAGTAGCCTCCCTCAAAAGTCAAAATTGAGATAGTATTGTGACATTAGTATGCTTCCTTGCTCAGAACACTGTAACTGATGCAATACATTTACAGCAAATTTTAAAGTTTCCATCATAGTAAAGAGAAACTGTCATTCAATCCAGTGAAATGCTTTCTCAGCGTCAAAAGATGCTATTACCACAGGGCTGGCATCATTTTTCATCTTAAGGAGGATATTAAACAAGCACAGCAAATTCGTGCAGGTGAGCCTACTTTACTAAACATAAAATAAAACCACGCATTGTTCAGGATGAATTATTTTAATGCTTATGCTTTGAGTCAATTGGCCAATAACTTTGCCAATTTGTTAATATCTGCATTTAGGAATAAAATGCATCTATGTAACCTATATTGCTATATGTTTCAGTCTGTTTCGATGTTGCCAGAATCAGCACCCAGCAGTCTGCAAAGTATCTGCTGGTCAGCACCTGGTTTGCATAATGTAGTGTTACAAAGATGGAAAAAACAGCCAACATCAGCTGGCCAAAAAAAAAGTTCCCCTTTTGAAATGTGAAGGCTAACCTTGTCTAATGATTACAAGATTTATGAACAATTCAATAGCAATAGATTATAAAAGTGATAGGTCAGTCCACGTGTACACAAAGACTAAGCAGCTTTGGGTGAGATAAAAGATAAGGCGAAGATCCAGCTTAGATCCAGAGCTGTATTTTCAGGACAGCACAGCATGCTGAGCAGTAACATCTTCATATACAGAAAGGTTTGAGTTTAGGAACATACTTTAATCACAGTTTTGAATAAATAGCCTCCCGCTTCATGGATCTTGAGCTCCAGGCAGAGGGAAGCAAAGATGTTATTTCCCTTTACACCACTTCTTTATTAAGATTCAGAAATGATATTTCACTTATATTAAGTATGATCAGGGAGCATCCATGGCATACCATCTTCAACTTCTGCTAAATCCTAATTAGTTGGCTTGAAGTGTCAGCAGCCATGGGCAGCTTTAGGCCCCAAAGATTTCTCTTCTGTTTGTGTGAGTGAAACTGTGCAGATCAGACTTAATAGTTTTTATAATGTTTTGATTGACTTCTTGACTGTCTGTGATGCTAAGACATTGTTTATCCCTGACACACCCTTCAATGTGTTTCCCACCCTGCACTGTTTCTATATTTGCTGCATATACCCTTTCTGCTCTCCTCTAACCCCTTCCCCTTCCTCTCTTACCCTTCAGATATGTAAAGCTGTGAAGAGAGCATTCTTCTGCATGTTAGTTAATAATATCCAGACTGTGAAACTAAAACTTACAGTATTGCACTTCTAATTAATCAGTAATAATATAGCTACAGACAAGGAGCTGTGCTAGCAATCACCCAGGGCTCTGTTGAAAAGCAACTTGCCAAGCAGACAAATCATTAGTCAATTACATCATGGAGCTCTATATGGAGTGGATTTTGTACATACATGTTAGAGCAGATGGTGGGAAAGAGTGGCCAGGGGGACCTAGTCCAGCTGCTCAATGGCTGGACAAAGGAAAGTTTAAAAATAAAAAAGTACAAGTGGTTTTAGTTGAAGATGAGGGTGGGGGCATTTGAGAACGGTTTCTGTTAGATGTTAGTTGTAGGTGTAATGTGCTGGAACAATCAAGACAGGTAAATGGAGAGTACTGCAGTGATCATAGCTCCTGGATGTTTCTGGTTCAGGTCTGCATGGTTTCTTGTAGGTCCTTGTGCCTTGCTGGCTAGAGAGGTTATACAATACAAAAAGGGCTGAGCAAACCCCTTGCAAAAGCTGAGGAAAGGAAACTGCAAACCAGAGTTGGACCATATGCCTAAAACATTTGCTGGCTCAGTTTCTCATGAAATATGCCTCTGCATAGCCCATCTTTGTCTTCTGGTGAGAGTGAAGAAAAGAGTTTTTTCCCAATGCCCATTACTCTTCAATGTGTCTCATCAGCTTTTGATAACTGCTGATGGTAATTCAGGAAAGACTGTAAGGTTTCAAAAGTCATGGTAGCTAGAAATGTGCAGAATCAGAGCCAAGTAATGTTCTAAGCCAGCATTTGTATGATGTCACTTCGCACCCAATTCTGTTTGAATTCTTTCAAGCGCAGATGGGAGATGTTGCTATTGCAGCAGTCCTCGGGTGATGCTGAAAAATAAGAATTCTTGGGTTTGAGAAGTCAAGAAGGTTCAGATTTCCTTTCAAAACAGCCTTCTAATTTTCAGTGCCCAACATCGGGCTTTGTGGGTTTCAATACCCAAGGTACTGAAAATTTATAGCTACACGGTGATGGCTTGGACTTGAGTGAGCAGCATTCCTTACCTTCTCTACACAACTGTCTTCTGGAAATAGGGATGAAGCCACATAGATTTTGTGAGGATTAGTTAGTGTGTAGACAATCCTTGAATATGAATAGTGCTTAGGAAGAAAATTTTTGAGGATCTAAAGAAATTTACAAAGTAGTTTCTTTGATTAAAATGATTGAGCCAGCTATACAAACAACACTGGTACATAATTCCTTCTCTCCTCACTTAGGAACAAATACTGTCCATGTTTGCTTACCAGAAGGATATTAAAATATATACCAAAAAAATCTCCAAAAGCAGTGACTGAACAAATATAGAGCAATTATTACATTATTTCATACTAATACATCATGCCCATTTATTCACTTCTCTGCTAAGCTTTGGTTCTTCTTTACTGTATGCAAGTTCTTGAACCACAACCTACAGTCCTTCCACCCAGTGCACTGCTCATGAGTTGGAGCTGATGTGCAGATGGACCCGAGCTCCTCTGCACAGGCTCCAGGCTGGGCGAGGTGAGCCAGCTTTATCCCAGAAGGCCTTAGTCACAGTAATGTGGTTCTGTGCCTGAGTTAATGTGCCAGAATAGACGTGCTTTCAGATTCCAAGCTCCGCATTTTCCACACTGATATTGCTTAGAAGCAGAGACGCTCTCATTTATCAGTGGACAGAAACTGAACCCGCCAAAGTGGAGGAACCATTGCTGGAGAGTGACTCGGGATTGTGACAGAGATGAAGCGGTAGGAGACTGAGCAGAGGAAGCTCATTCAATGAGCAAGAACAGCTTGTGTCACGTTACCACCTGTTCCTTTGACATCTGAATTTATGGTCTAAACCATAAATGGCCTAAGGCCTCATTTATTTGAAGTCAGGACAGAAACAGCACATGCTCTACAGAGCTCAGCTTCACGTTTCAAGTACCGAGCACATTCAAAACTGAACAAACCTTATGGAATTTGGGGGCTTTTGGTAACTAATAAAATTAGATACCATGCCAAAACCATTGTAAAGGAAAAGACATCAAATTGTTCCCTTCTAAACTAAAACAAACCATAAACAAAAAGGAAAAATAAAGTAAATAGATAAATATGAGTGTTTGAGGCGAAATGCAATTCCCACCAAGGAAATAACCAGATGGTAGTAAAAGTACTGTGGCAAAACTTGAGTTAGTATGTTCCTGGCACTGTAGTTTATGGGAAAGAATAGATATATAATCATTACCTTGAATAAAATATATACCGTGATTGGGAAAAGTACAGGATTTTTTGAAGTTCTGTCACTCGAATAAAAACCACAAGGCAGGTGGTGATGACAAAGGCTAGGGAATGTGATAACATGTATTAACAGCAGTTCAAAGAAAGAAGGGTACAGCTGCTGCAGGAAATGTTGGATCCAGCTCTGCATCTGAGCTGAACTTGGTCCTCTGCCCTGAAGTGTTAGAAAGAAAAATGAGTGTATGTAGCTGTGGATTTGCTCTAATCCATGATTTGAGGATGCCAGTAGAAACCCAAGGTATCTCTCCTGTATGGAACAGAGAAGACTTATTTTCTGTATTTGTTCAAGAGTGACAAATATCAGTAATATGGCAGAAACGTTTAAACAAGGATGCCGCGCATTGCAAAGGAAAACAATCCATCTGTTTCAGCAGCTGGTTTGAAACATCCAGTTAGGTATCTATTACAGCGAAGAAACCCTCCCAGTGTTTCAGGCTAGTCCCTAAAATACTCATTTATCCTGGCTAGAAGAGTTGTCTGGGGTGGTTTGCAGGACCTGATTTGGACACAGGAAATAATTTTATAGCTGCTCTGTACTCTCTTGTAGGTTCATATTCCATGTTCAATTGCAATTAACCAAGGAAGCCACATAACCATGGTCGCTGTCTCCACACCTTTCAAATGACTGCACCCTGCCCGAGATCTCAGGGGTCTGGTAGCACAGGTCTGTTCCCATCTGACTCTGTAAATGCCCAGAACCAGCACTGTCTTATCAGGCAGTTCACCTGACTGCAGAGACCCTCCTTCAATCGCTGTTGACTTCCTTGGGAAACAAGAGTACTCAAGACCTCTCAGCAGTAAAGGTCAAGGCCCCAGGACTTTATTTATGTATCTGTCTTTGGAGTATGCTGGGTAAATGGATGACATTTGTACATTAAAAAGGTGGCCACTGCATAATTTTGGGAGCACACATGACTCAAGCATGAAATTGCTGAGCTATGACAGGAGTCACTGATAGCTATTTTCACACTGTACATTAACAGACTTATTGCTCTGAATTAGCATATATGCATATATAGTGATACACTACGTGAATAGTAAAGATGATTTCTATAGACCTGTAGATAAGAACATTAGCTATTACCAACATAAGGTCTGTATAGCTTGGGTACTGAAGGACTTTACTTGACTCTGTGCCTTTTCAGTTGGATACCAGTGGATCCCCTTGTTGCCACAGTCGCTGTTCAGCCTGTCATCATAAGCAATATTTGTGTTTGTGTTAGAAATAGCAGGAGAGTTTTCTATCGACTTTCTAATAATACACAAAGAACTGCAAACTAATCCATAATGAGCACTTATCCTTTTTTGCTTCCTTTTTTGCTCTAATGCTTCATGTCTGATATTTGCTTGGTAAGTTTTTTTTTAAAGTTTAGAAATTCTGTTTCATTTAACACTTTGACTTCCTGTTGGTGCAATTTTTCTCTCCAAAGGAACAAACATACTTATACTGAAAACTGAGCTATTCAAGATCCTCTTGAGATCTCCTACACTACAGCAAATATATCCCCATATATTAATTTATCCAATCTCTCACCAAATCATAGTAATTATGTCCTTAGTTGCTTTAGTCCATGTGTTAAATCTGTGCTCTGTTTATAGACAGGATGTATGCCTTCCTTCTCTTGTTTTGGTCATAAATGGTAAAACAAAAAGCCATGAAGAAGTCCCGGGGCATGCCTGTTTGGCTTCCACAAGTGGTACTGGGTACATTCCGTCTGAAGCCTCCTGTGCTAATTTCTTAGTCTTCCAAGTTTCTGACTTTAGATGAGGAATTTTGAGTACACTGTATATTCCAGGATATGTCTTGTTTAGCTTCTCCGAAAAAGTGATTAGAATGAAGCACAGTGTTTCATGTGTGGTTTTAAAGCAGATGAGTCAGTTCACTTGAGCTAGACATTGTTTCTGAAACATCCAATACCTCTATTTAGATTGGGGAGAAAACTAAGAAATAAGAAGGAAAAAACCAGCAGATTCAGCAGATCTTATCTCACTATTTCCCCCTCCTGTTTTCATTTGCACTTCTATTTCCATGCAATATTTCATTTCTTTATGCATCTTATCACTGTTTGCTTCTGTCAGAAGTTCAAAAGCAGCCTGCTTTCATAAAGGAGAGACAGTATTGACTGATTTATAATATTGTTTCTACCTTTTTTGACCAATCCTCAATGCATATTTCTAGTTTTGAGAAGCATTTCATGAATCACTGGGCAGTTTGAAAAATCTATAGTGTAGGCTCATTACTTTGATGGCTGCTGAATGTTTTCCATTGGTTGTGTTGCAGGGCAAAAATGTGGCCCTTTCAGGAAAAAGAGGTTAAAATTTCATATATACATAAATAATAAAAGAACACATGGAGGTGATATCAGTGTGATATATTTCATTTCTTATATACCTGGACTGCCCTGCTGTCCATTAATCCACACAAACTTCCATCTTATTCCAACCTCCTTAGCACCTTTAGTCTCACTTTTCTAAGACAGACAGTCAAAAAAATCTTGCCTCTTTCCTCTGAAATGTGGCACTCCCAGCCATCCTCCCAAATGTCACTGGCTGCAGGCCCAGGACAAGCAATATTCTGTTCTATGCTAGTGATCATGGTTTAAGCTCAAACCTCATGAGGCTGCAGAAGTGGGCATTTTATACTTCCAAGTGAGCTCCTTGCCCCAGCAAGCAGAGAGGGATAAAATGGCTATAGGAGTTTATTTCAGTGGGGCCACGAGGCCCCACTCTTGATGAAACAGATCCAGGGCTTCACAGACCACAGAATATAATGGAAATGACAAAATGATGCAATTTACCAGGAGTCACTTTTAGATTAATTTTAAATTTTAAACAAATATATTCTCATGTTTACCCACCTATAGAATCTTAGTAACTCAGACTCTTCATTTCAAAGGCATAAGGGTATCAAAGTGGTCCTGACACAATTAACCTCTCCTCTCCGATCTATTTTAAGCACTTCTATCACCAGTATTTTTCTGAAAAACACCTTCATACACATAGTGTGATGGGAATGTATTTACGTGCTTTCAGCACTCCTGCAGAGTGACATGTAGAACTCACCTAGAGTTTAACTACTTATATCTCACCAGATCCTTTCTGTTCTCACTCTTTTGTGAGGGGTAGTTGACAAAAAAAAACTTCCTTTTTCTCATTCTCTTTAGAACTAGGTACAGATCTAAATCAGTTCTCTAAAACATTATATTTTTTTTTCTTTTTGCTGCAAAGGAGCCACACTGCCATCAATGAGCCACAAAATAATTAAACATTTAAGACTGTCTGGGCTTTCATTCTGAAGAGGTGACAGGGCTGAAGGGTAGATGCAGCTTCCAATTTAGAGGCATTCTGTGCACCCTGCCTCTGGTCATGGTGGAAAGGGCAGAGGGACAGCAAGGTCACACAGGTAGTAGACTGGGCACTCAGGGAAAACATCTGGATCAGCAACAGAAACACCAGTCATTGCCCTCATCCCAAATTCTACTGAATATTTTGCCTACCAGTTGCTGAGGTATGCTGGCATAGAGGCTCCTCCACTTGAGTACTCATTCCAGGCCAACCATAATGTGGAAATTGTAATTGTTCATTATATTAAAGTGTAAATGATGCTATATTGTCTCTATACGAACTTGAAGAGAAACCAACCATAGTTTGAAAGGGTTATTTTATATCTAAGGAAATCTCTGAAAGACAATCTGGGCTAAAATGCATCATAGAAAGGTAGTTATTTCATACATCCAGACATCTCAGGGGAAGTTGCTGTTTGAGCAGTTTTATTTAGGAATCAGTGAAAGAGCTCTGTTTCTCCAATCCATTGTCAGTTTTGAGAGGTTTGTCTTTCTCTGCACTACTACTTCTTGCACAGATTTCTCACTCTACATGGATTTTTATGTTGTCATTAGCATCTTAGGCCCTCCTGAAGCTGCCACAAGCAGATTTTTATTCCATCTGGCAATTTTGTCAGCCTGTAAATACCAGAAACATGAAAATGAGAAGGGTAAGTTGAAAGAGGAGACAACCCAGTCCATTCCATGCAAATGAAAAGCTCTCCTCAGTCAGACTAGGTTGAAAAGCCCTACTACCACTCTGACACTTCTTCTCTTGGGTTAGGGAAAGCAGCTGTTTATGTTTTAATCTGTCTTTACCCCCAGTTCTAAGGAGGAATAGAAATGCATGGATAGTTCATTATCCCTTGCATATAGAAAATAAAGTGGTTGAAGTAGAAAGTCAAATGGACTTTAAGAAGTTTTCTGTATTGACTCATTTCCAAGTTGATTAAATGCTCATAAGTGCAGCCTATGCTCTTCTCCTTGCAAATCTAGCAACTGGATATACAGGTTCATATCTACATGTATGCAGATTCCAATAGTTTTTAAAAAAACCAAACCTCCAGATAGCTAGAACTATTAGTTGATAGGAATTTAAAATTAAATTAAATAGCTGGGCTGTTTTCCAGATTATTTCTAAAGTTCCCCTGCTTACACAAAAACCTCCATAGGATTTACATTACACTACTGTATTTGTTTCAGTGAGCATTTGACTGCCAAAAATACGGTCTATGACCAACATGGCAATCTAATTAAATATTTGACAAGCAGAAAGCTGGACATTATTCAAGTCAAGCATTAAATTAGAAAATTAAGTTTGTCTCCTTTATCAGTAGATTTTTAAGTCAGCCTATTCTACCAAAACCCATAAGTTTAATGAATTTGGTCAGACATACTGTGTAACAGATGTCTAACATAGAGCCATGAGCCTAAATCATAAAAATGATGCTTCACTTTGGCACTGCAAAATATATATGAAAGGCTCAGAAAGGTCAGTTACCAGCAACCTGCTTGCTGGTAGTTGAGAAACAGCACTGTAAAATGCATGAGCTGTCTTTTGTAGTCTCTTATAGGAAGCCTTGGAGAGCCACAGATAATTTGCTTTCAGTGATTCATCAAGTTGGCCCTTTGTTTCACTAATTTGAGTGTCAAGTGTAACCACATAATAAAGAAGTACCAAGACCTGATAAGATTCTTCTTATATTGCTCTGTTTGTCTTATCAACTGGTACTGTTGAAACCAACCCTGCAAACTGCATAAACAGCAACATGGCACCTTCTATGAAATGATAAAGTGTGTTTACTGCGCTATCGTCTGACATACCACACCTTCGTGTTTCTTTTTCCTTTCTTAAAAGGCACTAAATGCTGCATGCCGTGCCCGTGCTAGAGATGGCATTTGTTTCACTGTTAGTCCTCCAATGAATTAGTAAAGATAAAAAATGGATTTCAATGACAATTCCAGCCTTGAGAAAGGTGCTATTGTGACCATGGTTGAGTTACCCTGCTGATAGTTTTCTTAATGTAATTTTTAATACTATACAGCTGTAGGTTAGATGTGAAGCCATATATTAGAACTATTATTTCCATGAGTAGTTTCAAGTGAAATAACCTCATGATTAGGAGACGGATTTTTTTAATGCTGTCAGTCTAATAACTTTTTAAGAGATCAGCCCTAAAAATGGCTTTAGAAGGGGAACATTTATAAACATGGAATTCCCAGAGCAAAAGGTCTATGTAATTCGAGGTCTGATAAAGTTTTCACAACTGAACTATAACACTATTAACACAAAGAAAGAAAAAAAAACTTCAGAAGGCTGCTTGTGAGAGTGGGAAAATGTCCGCCTTCAGAAACCAGAGAGATGGCATGGGGAGCAAATCTGTGAGATTTGTTTTAGAAGACGAAGAAAGCTTCTGTCAAAAGGGTTTGAAACCGGTTGTTAGAGCTTGGGAAAGATTGTATGAGAGGGTATTGTCAGCGCCGCACAAGGAGTTGAGGGCGTCGATTTTTTCCCTAACGTGAATATAAAGTATTGCCTGATCACTGCCAGCTCCAGGAAACCCAGGTAGCGGTGGGAGGAACGAGGCATTTTCTCGCTAGGGAAAAACACAAATAACACAACGTGAGGGTCGTGCCCCGGTGCCACAAGCAGGACAGAGGCCTGGGCAGAGGGAGGGACGAAGGGAAGGAGCTCCTTCCCCCGCTCCTGCTCTTGCTCGCTCGGGGCCGGAGAGGCGCCGCCCGCCCGGTGCCCGCCCGGTGCCCGCGGCACTCCCGCCG